>CM056206.1:22404069-22746569 GCA_029692085.1 Gymnothorax javanicus
AAGCTAAAGTGATATCTAACTGTATAATGTCATAGCTAGCACACCAATGTATTTAGCCACATAACCAACTGGCTAGCGAGTTTAAAAAAAAGGCTAGAATTCGCTTATAATGACTGTAGTATTCTCAAAAATAATTACGCCGACAAAATAAGCCTACAGTTTGCGTACACTGTCACACTCGCGAGCGAGCTAGTTCGCTACTTAGCTAGCAAGTTTATATAATACCAAACTGTATAATGTTATTGCAAGCACGCCAATGTACTTAGCTACATACCCAACTGGCTAGCGAGCTAAAAAGGCTACAGTTCGCTTACAATGGAATACTCGCGAGCTATTTGGCTACCTAGCTAGCAAAATAAAGTGACATCGAAATGTCAAATGTTATAGCTAGCATGCCAATGTATTTAGCATCCTAACTTTCCTCATTTCAGGAGGGCATTCACAGTAACTATCACTGGGAATCTTCAATGATGAAAATCTGTAGTGCCCAGCTTTCTTCATGTTGGATATCAGGAACAATGTGGACTATGGAAGTGTTTTCTTTTAAGGGAATTTTTCTCTTGGTCCTCGAAATTGCAATGCATTAAGGCAATTCTTACCTTTGTGGCATTTTTACACTTTTCTTTTGTAATCTTAAAATGCTCCTAATAAGCGTTTGGCACTCTAAAATGTAAAAGAAATCCACCAGGTGTTGAAACTCTTCAATATTCAATTCTCATATATTTCTGATAAAAGTCTGACCAATCATTTTCTTCGGTTCGAATAAAATGATTTGCTGAGCTTCCTGTCTGTCATCCATCGCAGCGCCCCTTCCAGTTGCCTACCGGTGTCACCGCTTGTGAGTCACGCGCCTCTCTAGCAAAAAAAAAAAAATCGACGCATTTGACTGTAAACAAAAGGGTGCTGAAATGCTATAATTACAATAATAACGTTAATGGTAGTTCGTCAGACTACAAAGGTAACTAAACGTTACAAGGACATTTTATTTTATACCACATAATAGAATATGGGGCTCTAATTTCTTGACGCAGCGCGGGGTGGCGTAGCGTGGCGCAGCCCACGCAGTGGTAATTTCGTCCGGTGCAACACCGTGCGCAGCCACTTTGGCAATTTGGTAGACGGACGTACGCCGAGATGGTTGTGGCGGCGTAGTAGGGGGAGGTGTCACATATTGATCAAGACGCAGTGACAATTTCGTAGCAAAAGTCTCCGCCGAAACTGCGCAGAAAGCTCGCCAGCTCCAACCTGGTTTACTTTCTGTGCAGTGGTAATTTGGCTGACCGGCGCACAGTGCACACACGTCACCGAAACCTCACAGGCAGGTTTCCAGAATGTCAGGCACATTTCAATGCACTAAATAATTACAGCAACCACAATTTAATGTAACTATCTGAATCAGCACATAAATTATAGTATCTATATCGATTGTCCTGATGTCAGATCAAAGGCGGTTGGCACGCATAATGGAAACTCGACCTGACAGCCCTCAGAGTGTCAGTGCATTCTCTGTGGCATGTTGCGTGCTACACAACATAGCTGTACACCATGGTTGTCACTTTGACCTCACGCAGGAGACATTACAGGACTTGAGACAGAGAGAGGCCGAACTGCATGTGCCGTAGCAGCAGGGAGAGCAGCAGCGCGCACGGGAGAGGAGAGACCACCTGGCTGCACAGCGCTGTCCTTAACACTTGAACTGCGGCACTGATGTTAGTAATGCATGGTATTTCATGTCAGTAAAAGATGAGTCCATCCGTCCATGACTTTTTCTAAATATGTGTTTTCTATGTTATGTCAAAGTTTTGAACTTCTGTTATAAAATGTAAGTGAGTATTGATATTAAATTACTTTGAGCGCCGTAGCCGCTTTTTGCCGCAGTGGCTTTGACCACAAATACCCGTCTGCGATGTATGAGAGAGAGAGAGAGAGAGAGAGAGAGAGAGAGATGTGTGCATATGGGCGCATGACTGCGTGTGTAGGCTATGTGGGTTTGTGTCCTTCAGCTGAAATGAATTTTTCGTACGACTGATTACATTCAAAGTCAATGCAAAGACGGGAATACACGTATGTATTCGCGTCTTTTCATTGACTTTGAATGTAATCAGTCGTGCAAAAAATTCATTTCACGTCCAGTGTGCAAGAGGCTTAATACTATTATTGTCACTTAGGTTTTATCGTTTTTAGTGGGGGAAAGGAATACAGCCTGATTGCTATGATCTCGTACTGAGTTAAGATCACATATTGAAAATAAATGTGTAACATATCTTGCATTGTTGTCCATGCATGTTAATCCCAAAATTTTAAGCAGCAACAAGGTGTAATAATAGGAACACACTATCCATCGTTTCTCTACCCAATGATGCAGGCAGAAGAAATAAATGAGCAACCGTCATATTTCATTCCAACTTCATAAGTTTGAATGATCTGACGTAGTTTCGTTTTGAAATTCCTTTCCAGTGCGCTAATGGTAATAATTCGCGAATGCCCTAGCTAGCCAGTTAACTCATATTCGTAATGCTTAATATAGATGTAAACAGTACAGAAAACATGCCTGAAGCAGCAAAGTAAAATGCAACATTAACGCATCATGCAGATATAGGACAGAGGCTTCTTTCATCCAACATCTTAAAGGTCAGGAGAGGAGCTCATTTGATTGGTGAAGATTTGACTCAGCTGTGTTAAACTCACTCACGCCTTCTCTCCTCCCTCTTTGCCACTTGCGCCGGCAGGAGGGACAGAAGCGGGACAGAGGAGTACTTGCGCCGAGCTGCGAGGGGCACGAAATTGCAAAATACGCCTGGATACACCCCGTTGGCACGGCACTCCCCCCATTCGCGCGCCTGCGCCTGCGCCTGGTCAACGAATTTAGAGCCCATTATGTCATTACTGTTGGTTAGTTTTCACTTACCGGAGCCTCTGAATCTGACTCCATTGACCCGTTTCACTCTCCTAGGAAAAAAAAAATATTGAGTGCGGCGCGAGGAAGTGAGCAGCGCATGTGAAACGGGTCAATGGAGTCAGATTCAGAGGCACCGGTAAGTGAAAACTAACCAACAGTAATTAAATAATATTCAATTCTATATGTGGTATAAAATAAAATGCCCTCGTAATATTTAGTTACCTTTGTAGTCTGACAAACTACCACATTTTTTTCGTAGGAGAAGTCTGGCAATCGGGGGGAGGAAGGTGGGACTTTGGAGAGAGGCGGAGTTTTTCATGTTCAAATTTTTTCTAAGTGCTGTGCAACATGCCAGAAAGGTAAGAATTGCTTTAACGGTACAGAAAAAAAAAATGCAGCCTGCGAAAAGGACACCATAAGCACTTTTCAAACACAAAAAGGCTAAAAATGGTTATTATTATTTTATTATTATTTCCACAAACTTTGATCTAAATTTTTGTTTTTATTGCAAATGTTCAACTCTTCCTTTTCTTTTTGCCAACTTTCAGCAATGGTCTTCTGTGGATTGATCTGTAAAATAGTTCTTCTCTTTCTCATGCTTGCAGGACTTTTAAACAGTGCTTTTTATACGCCCCAAGAAACCATACTGTCCTCCAATACCATACATGACTCTACAATCCTAATCACATTTCATGTGACATCATGAGCAGACGAGATATAAAATGGCTTTTACAATGTATGGTGTTGTAAAAAAGTATTTGCCCCCTTTCTGA
This sequence comes from Gymnothorax javanicus, assembly GCA_029692085.1. NCBI lineage: Eukaryota > Metazoa > Chordata > Actinopteri > Anguilliformes > Muraenidae > Gymnothorax > Gymnothorax javanicus. The sequence continues at coordinate 22,407,742 of CM056206.1, forward strand.
TTTCTTACTCTTTTGCATACTTTTTTACACTTCAATGTTTCAGATCATCAAAAAATTTTAATATTAGACAAAAATAACCCAAGTAAATACAAAACATAGTTTTTCAAATGATGAATTCATTTATTGAGGGAAAAAGCTATCCAAACCTACCTGGCCAACTGTCAACTATAATTCATGTATGTGAACAATACAGTGGCATACACACTCATATGTTGTACTACCATCAGTTTTACAGCATGTTGATTTCACATGCATACATGAAATATGCAGTTTACATATGAACCTCGACCTCCTGACCTCAAAGGTGGGTCAGATGATCTGTACCTACATATCATTCATGAATAAGTTTCATGCAGGCCCAACAAACTTTGTTAGCATTAAAGAGTTAATGGAATAAACAAGAAGAACAAGACATATATGTATTCAGCTGCAACCAGGGGACAAATGTGCCTTTACTGCTGAAACATGGTATTTTTAACACACACTGACCTTAATTCATCCTGACCCTAACTTCTCTTCAGGTACTCTTCACATAGTTATACGAAATTGAACCAAGTTTCATTATAATTACTCACAACATTCTCCATTTATGGCTGACATTGCTATTTTTATTTACATACATAAGTGGTCCTGTGACCTCTTGACCCTAACCTTAACCCCTTAAGCCAGATAGAAACATAGTTGGAGGCACTGACTGTGCATGGACGCACCCCTGGACACGAGGGAGTTTCATTGAGAGTATAGCTAAAGTTTTCCCCCAAAAGATCCTGCTCTCGCACTCAATTAGCCCCTGCATGCTCTTCGATTAGACCTGCTTCCACTCAAACCGTGTGCTTACACTCAGCTCAATCAATGGTTGGACGCGATTTGTTTTACAAGCAGGTTCATACGGTCCTGCCCACCGGGGCTGCATATGTAGCTATTTACGTGACTTTCTTCACGACTTTGGAATAAAAGGGCTGCTTATATATTAATACATCAGTGCCCATACTTTTCTTCTACCTTAATAGCTGCTACATATAATAGTTGCCGGGTAACAAATACTTTTGTACATCAGCTTCCAGTTGGTGTGCCTCACTGCAATTTTGTGGATGAATGGCAGGGGTGCACTGAGCTGCAGGAGAGGGACGCATCCTGCTGCAAGCATAGTGTTGCCACATAAAACAGACGTGCGAAACTGATCACAATCTGGTCAAGTTTAATGGACTGTAAAACGTTTTATGCAGTAGTTCTTTGTAATGTTCGTCATTTTGCAGGAAAGTAGTTAACTAGCTAATTAACATTGCGTTAGTCTAACGGTCTGACTGCTCATGAACAACACATCGATTGGCAAAAACATATCACTGTGTCGACATCTGGCTATGGCCAGCGACAACATATTATTACAAGCGACTTTACGGTATAATAACGGAAATCATGGATCTATGGATTTCGTAAGTCTTTCTTCTGCAGCAGCAGGCTGCAATCGAACATAATGAATCTGTCTCTTTCTTTGCTCAGTCCTCCTCTGCGATTCATCCACAGACTCGCATATAGAGAACTGCAGGTCGACTTGTTACATGGCTACCACTGTATGACGTCACTCTCCTGCGCCGCTTGGGATTGCCAATTCAATTGAGGGTACCGCCATTACGTGAAATATCTTGCTACTTCCGGAACCCACTTACTTCCTGTGCGTTACTGAGATCACGGCTATCATTTAGCATCAGCTAGCTGCGGCTCGGCCCTGCACGCACGCATACGTAAATCAAGCCGAGGAAAATGTAAACATTCACCAAACGCACAGCTAGTTTCACGGCGTACGGGCAAGTATGCAAGTAAGTACCCGACGCGTCGATGCGACGGGCGAAACCAGGGCAGCGTTCGATTTTTCCCGCAGTCGAAAAAAGAGATCGGAAGCGATTGGGTTACCAAGCTATCCCACAATGCATCTGAAACGGGCACGAATGCAACATCTGGGCATTTTTTGCGTATCGGCGATGCTCTCAATTGAATTATGGAACACTTTTTGCGGACATGAAAACGAAAAAGCAATGTCCCTCTTTGTTTTCTTTTTAGTTGTGTCATGAAATGTGCAACCTAAAGAAGAAAATGAAAATGCAATTTGGATGATTTATTATTAATTTTATTTATGAGTCAAATAATGCAGCCATAACTTTGAAATGAAAAAGCCTTTCCGCTAATGCATTTTAATTTTCAAATTTGACATTTCAAATTGAATTTGGTAACTATTTGCTGGGGCATCTTTTGAAAATTAAATCTTAAACGTCCTTTTCTTTTTCATTTTAATTAAATCACAGAATGAGCAGTCTTGAAGAAGAAAATGAAAATGCAGTTTGGATTATTTATTATTCATTTTATTTATGAGTCAAAAAATGCAGCTATACCCTGATAATGAAAAAGCATTTTGTTAATCCATTTTAATTTGGATTATGAGACAGATTGGCTTCCATATCGTGTGGATTTAGTGTATATGAGTCAAACTAAACGCTCATTGAAAATTCGTATCTCAGAACATAAAACAGCTATTCGCACCAAAAACCTTGATTATGCTACTGCACGTCATTATGTACAAGCTAATCACGGTTCTGTTGCATCTGTGCGGTTTTGGGGAACTGAAAAAATTAGCCCATCTTTGAGAGGAGGTGACATTGTTAATCGTTTGCTTCGTAGAGAGGCATTTTGGATTCATACGTGTAATACGGTTGAACCCTACGGTCTCAATGAGGAACTTAACCTCTCATGTTTTGATGATGTAAATGTAAATGATGATTTCAGAGTATAAACATGTAAATTGTCCTTGTGAACAGCTAACTTGTGTGTATGACGTGATAATTGGTTGTTTCATATTCAATGCCCTGTTTGGCCATTGCTAATTGATTCATCATTAGGTACATCTGTTGGAAACTTTTAAATGATACTCTCAGCCCCCGTTTACACGTACACGGTTATTTTGACAAATGGAGACATTTCCCTGCATTTGTGCCCTTCGTTTACACGCAAACGGAGAATTCGCCTCTGAAAACGATTCTTTCTAAAAACTCCGGCCAGAGTGGAGATTTTGGAAAACTTTGGTTGCAAGTTTGCATGTAAACTGAGAAAAACAGCGTTTTATGCAGCCAACGTCACAGTGTGCGCCAGAACTTGCACCTGCGCCAAAAGTGCGACCTATGTTCACATTTTCATTTGGCTGTGGTGATCATGGATGATCGCGATTCGCTTCTGTTGTTGCTATTTTCGGGATTCTGATTGGCTAACGTGGGCTTGAACCTCTCGTTACACTGCCATCTACAGGTTTGGCATGCTCTTGACGGCATATATAGGCTACATGGGTACATGTAAAGAAAAACTTTTCTAAAAACTGATATGTGTGCATGATATTATTTTTGAAAACGGAGACGGTGAAATGTTCGTTTATGAAAATAGCCGGCCACGTGTAAACGGAGTGCCATTCTGAATCGTTTGACTCTGATGAAGACGTGGTTGTGTCAAAACGCGTCAGTTTTTCTCCCTGACTTGTACAATTAAAGGGTTTTTGGTATCCGTGCGCTCCAGTGTTTTTTCCCCTCTTCCATGAATTTTTGTCGGAGGCTGAGAAGCACCAGATCTAAGCCTTCACTGGCAGATGTGCAGGTATTCTTCACTTACTATGGCCTTTAACCTTTGACTTAATGACGCCCAAATTTTACTAGGTCCTCCTCTCAAGGTCTTCTATATACATACCAAGTTTCTTTAGGATGCGATTATTGTTCTTTTAAGTTATTGCGCTCACAAGGCTTTGGATGGACAACAGGACTCATGGACGGACGGACAGGCAGGCAGGCAGGCAGGCAGACAACCCAAGAAAGTAATGCCTCTGGCACAACTACAAGGCAGAAGCTTTAAAGCAATGAAAAAAAAATATATGTAATCATCAATATCTTTGTAATTCAATGTTTTTCAGTGTTCTTGTATAGTGTATTCAACTAGTTCTAGTATTCATCACTAAATTTTAATCGTCACAGTTATAAAAAAAACCACAAATTTTATCATGGTAAATGAACAAGTTTCACATGGCGTAGGGCAGGACAGATTTCTAAAAATTACCTGTGAGCAAACTGGATGTCAGGACAAACAGCCCTATCGGCTGCCTTGATGTGGTATTCTTCCCCATATTTGAGCCCAACTCATATTTCATCATCCACTGCTTGGGTGGGTCCATATTTTCTGCCAAACAGTGACACCTACTGCTCTTTTGCCTCACTGGAGACATCACAGAACTTTAGCGCATTTGCACACACCACAGGATGATTGTGAAGGTACTTGATTACTACCGCCGTTAGATAGGCAGGAAGGTGTTTATCATTACCCCTGTTGAAAAGAAAATCAAAAGTGAAAATAATGCACAATCATGAGTAGAAACCATTTTTCTGTGGGGGTGGGGATTTGAAATTAGTCACTGGAGCATATTTATTTTAAAAAAGTGCCTAATTGTGCCTTTGCAATGAACAATTTAAAAAAATGTATTATGTCAAACTAAGGTCAAATTGTGAACTACCTGGTGACACAACACCTTTTTTTGATAGAATGAACAATGAAAAAAAAACATACAAATGTCTATATGAAATGTAAAAATATGAATAAAAAGTTAAAAAAAAAAAAACTTGCTCACTACTTTCATATAGTATATCCATAAACTAACATTTGTAATTCTGGATAGTGGTTAAATGCGATCTAAAACTTAGATCGTTTAGATCAAGCCAAATCGCAGCACGAACACGGCACAACACAAAGAAGAAGAACAAAAAATACATGTAATAATAAAGCCTGTATTTACTAGAAAAAAATTGTGCTGTAAAAGAAAGGTTGATAGCTCAATTTTTTAAAAAAAAGTGCTTTATAAATTTATATGTAATACCTGCTCTTGGTATGACTTTTATACGTTGACTTTTTGATGGTCACGGCCATGTCTGCCTCACAATTTGTTTGTTTTGATGAAATGCAACGCTTGGAATTGGTTGTAAGTTTTTCAGGACATGTGTTGTGCTAACAATGGAAGGATTTCTGGGAAAAATAAATGCCACACATACATTGTGCAAAAGATTGAAAGAGAAAAACCAGTACCTTTATCTTAAAACTCAAATCTCAAATTTCTTGACACAAAAATTCCAACATCATGGATGTAAATTTTAATGTACAATGTATGAAATGTTGGGCTTTTACTTTTTATTTTTCATGCAATCAGTTAAAATTAATAAATCACCTAATTGTCAGTAAACATCTTCTTACTTAGTCTTAGTGTTCAACCCCCAGCCTGTTATCAAACAACTGCAAATTAACCCACCAATAAGTAAACCTATTATAGGCATTAACTCAATATCTACAAAAAAAGTAAGTATGACTTCGACTAAAAATTAATCTTATTTGCATTTTCTTCGCTTACCAATAATTTCTTGAATTTATGCAGATTCTGCTTTCTTCCCTTGCACCCCAACCAAAAAATGGCAAGCTAATAGCTAATCCCATAATTTTACATACCTTGAGGAGAATTTTTCTTCCATCCGTCGGGACAGTCCGTTTAACTCGCCATGTTGTGAAGGAAGTTTCTTCAAACTTTTGCCGCCAAGTTTGAAACTCTTCCTCGTTGTAAACCTCAAGTCAAAGATTGGCTGTAAAATGAACTTCTGTGTCCCTTGCTGATGTGTTGTCAATATGACACTGGCAGGTGTGATACTTCAGAAGAATATTCTGAAAAGAAAGAACCAGTTTAACGTATTGACATTGACATTACTGTAATAGTGTGGATGATAAGCCAATTTACATTCTTTCCTATACATAATAATTTGATTGTCCATACTCTGAAATATAAATTGGAAGTCTATAAGCATTAGACTATCAGTTTAGATACTAAATCCTCATGCCAACCTAAAGAGTTTCATCAAAATTTATGTTGGTGTGCAAATTCTGCCTTAGCCTAAGCCTCAGGTTAAGGCATAGTCATTCCCACATAAAAATCTTCATGCCAACCCGAAGACTTTCATCGAAATTTATGATGGCGTGCAAACGTTGCCTTAGTCTAAATCTTAGGCTAAGGCTTAGTCATTCCCACATTAAGTGACAAATCCATCCATCATGGATGCGCTTGCAATGAACACAACACAGTTAACTAAGTTAGACTGATAAATAATTATGACTGAGATAATAAGTCATGGTAAAAATTTCTTCATCTCTAACTTTTTAGTGTTATTGAACTTTATCTTTGAGTTTATTTTTACTTGATGAATTGCTAATTGGTGTTCTCATAACAATACATGTACAACCCCGATTCCGAAATAGATGGGACAAAGTGTAAATTGTGAATAAAATCAAAACGCAATGACTTTCAAATCACACCAGCCAGTATTTTATTCACAATGGAACAGAGATAAAATAGAAAATGTTGAAACTGAGAAATTTTACAATTTTACCCACAAAATGAGCTCATTTCAAATTTGATGGCTGCTACAGGTCTCAAAAAGTTGGGACAGGGGCCTGTTTACCATGGTGTGGCATCCCCTCTTCTTTTTAACACAGAGTGGAGGCGTCTGGGCATTGAGGAGACAAGTTTCTTGAGTTTAGCCATTGGAATTTGATCCCACTCTTGTTTAATACAGGCTTCCAGCTGCTGGAGAGTTTTGGGTCTCCTTTGATGGACGTTTTGTTTAATTATGAGCCAAATGTTCTCAATCGGTGAAAGATCAGGACTGCAGGCAGGCCAGTTCAGCACAAGGACTCTTCTACTACGAAGCCATGCTGTTGTAATGGCTGCAATATGTGGTTTTGCATTGTCCTGCTGAAATACACAAGGCCTTCCCTGGAATAGATGTCGCCTGGAGGGGGGCATATGTTGCTCTAAAGCCTTTATATACCTTTCAGCATTCATGGTGCTTTTTAAAACATGCAAGTGTCCCACACCATATATGCACTAATGTATCCCCATACCATCAGAGATGCTGGCTTTTGAACTGAAAGCTGATAACAAGAGGGGTAGTCTTTCTCCTCTTTAGCTCAGAGGACACGACGCCCATGATTTCCGACAAGAATGTCAAATTTGGACTCGTCTGACCACAGGACACTTTGCCACTTTGCTACAGTCAATTTTAAATGAGCCTTGGCCCACAGAACACAGTGGTGCTTCTGGATCATTCTCAACAATGGCTTCCTTTTTGCATGATAGAGTTTTAGGTGGCATCTGTGGATGACACGGCAGACTGTGTTTACAGACAGTGGTTTCTTGAAGTATTCCTGGGCCCATTTAGTAATGTCAATGACGGAATCATGCCGGTGAGTGATGCAGTGGCGTCTGAGAGCCCGAAGATCACGGGCATCCAGTAAAGGTCTTCGGCCTTGTCCCTTACGCACAGAGATTTTTCCACTTTCTCTGAATCATTTGATGATGTTATGCACTGTCGATGATGAGACCTTCAAAGCCTTTGCAATTTGACGCTGAAGAACATTGTTTTTAAAGTATTCCACAGATTTTTTACGCAAGCCTTCGCAGGTTGGAGAGCCTCTGGCCATCTTTACTTCTGAGAGATTCAGCCTCTCTAAGACATCCCTTTTATAGCCAATCATGCTACACACCTGATGCCAGTTAACTTAATTACTTGCTAAATGTTCTTTCAGCTGATTCTCTTATATATTAATTGCTTTTTCAGGCCTTTTTTTGCCTGTGTCCCAACTTTTTTGAGACCTGTTGCAGCCAGAAAATTTGAAATAATCTCATTTTGTGGATAAAAATGTAAAATGTCTCAGTTTCAACATTTGAAATGTTATCTATGTTTTATTGTAAATAACATATTGGCTGATGTGATCTGAAAGTCATTGCATTTTGATTTTATTCAAAATTTACACTTCGTCCCAACTATTTTGGAATTGGGGTTGTATAATTTAGATCTAACAGTCAGGGTTGTAGTGCTATTTTTAGAAGTGAGGGAGCGCACCTCAGCCTGCGGCCAACCACCATGCACCAGTGAATCGTGTAATCTTAGCAATAGACGATTTTATAGCTATGGACCCTTTTGGTTTAAGGACGTGAAAAAGCGAGATTTGGAGTGCGCATGCTCTTTGAGGACTATGTGGGACAGAAGATGCACAAATCGTATTGAAAATGGGGAAATAAGTTCTTTCGCTTTCCCCGTGGTAAAAGGCAGTTTACAGCTTGGATTCGGAATATGAACAGGAATATTTTTTGTTTAGGAACATTCTAGGGTGTACATTTTGTGTCAGGATGGCGAGATTAAGAATTCTGTATTCAACCTATGCCCATATCGATTGATGTTTGGGTACCCAGAGAAATGTAAGGATATGTAAACACATCAAGCCTATGTCCAGTTAAGGAAATTTAGAGTTTAGTTACAAGTGCTGCTATTTGTGTAAGTAGCATGTCGTTAACGGCGGCTGCCATGTCACTGATGACACACTGGGTTGTTAGGGCAGGCGCAGCATATGGGTCATTCTCTGAAACTGGTACCTAAAAGTGGAACACTGGGGTGAAAAATTCAAAATGCCACTATTCAGGTGCATTTCAGTGCATTTCCATCTAGATTTACCATAGATTCATGAGCAATTGCTATAAAGACAGTACGGGACTAGTTCATGCCCATAACAGCACATTTATTAGTAATGAAAAGAAACAAATCCGTATGTCACCTGGACACCAAACTAACAGCAGAGGGAGTCGAAGGAAAACTGAAAATGGATTCAACACATACACATCACTGCACTTTGTTAAGAAACAACACTACTACTGAAAATTCAGGAAAAAGGATGGAAAAGTTTGCAATAAAAATAAAAATTTCAACATGGCAAGTCAGTCAATTGGGCAGATTTTGACCATCTAAAGATGGAAACTCTTTCACATGAAGACATCAATGCAAAATCTGTCTAATGCCACATTACTGCGTCCCATTTGTCACCCTCAAATGGTCGTATCTTGTTCAGCAGTAAAAAATGGTTCATCTTTACACAGCCTGCCAGTATTTGGAGATGTTTCATGCGTAACATGGACACCAGGTAGCATTGTGTCTCTGTGTAGCTCTGTTACGTACGGAACAACATTGAGGAATCTGTTTTGATATTTCAAATGACAAACTAACCACTTAGCGCTCGGAGCCGTGTTTACTCACAAACAATCGCCGGGCTTGAGTCCCGGATCCATCTATGAATGATAGCTCATGCGAGTCGTGTTTAACAGGGCAGCAGTGAACGCTGCCGTGCGTGCTGGCCCGGATTATTTTCACTGATGGTCGTTGGCATAATGGGTGATAAGATCTGTGCTGTTTAGCACCCATCCAGACACTTACTTGAGTTCATGCGATATACGATAAGGATGCAATCAATTACGCAATGTACATCTTTTACTTACAAAGTAAGTAAAAACAGATTGCGAGGTGACAGAATGACGGCGACATGAAAAAAAAAACTTACATAAAAAATTCTTGACGGTATGGTAAGTTTGGAAGCACGGTTTGACGCATAATGGAATCTCATAACTCACGCACAGGTGGCGTGACTCTTTCCTTACACCGTTCTTGGCGCACACTACACAAGACTGGCACAGTCTCAACTTTTTTGCAGTCGGCGGGTGCGAACTAGCCAGTTGATCACTGCGATCAACACCGCTCATACCTTAGTTGTTATCAACAATACAGCGTGGTTTCACTATTCGTTCACCCTGACGATTCCTCTTCACTGTTTTGCACATGTGGCCTGCGGGTTGACAGAATCTTCACAAGCTATTTGTCCTGCCACAGCAGGATCAGCATCAGTTTGTTTGGCTGTCACAATGTGATCACGGTGAAAATGAACGAAACAAAATTTACAAACTGAAAGTAATGGAATGTATTCATGTTACTTCTTACATCACCCAAGACCAATCATAATGTTGCATGAACTCAAACCATTGTCTGCGTTTAGACGCAAAGCAAAAAGCATTCATAATAACAGTTCTGCGTGTTTAGATGCAAAGCGAGCAACGTAATAAGACGCGGCTCTGGGACTTGAGCCGGTCGGCAGTAATATGAGTACACACATTTCCGGGCAAGTTTGATAAGCCGACTGATAAGAGATCGAGCAGGCGTGAGTTGCGGTAATGCAAATATATGGGAAACAAGTGGTTAATTTCATTCTGCAAAAACAATGAAAAAAATGAGATGTAACCAAAAAAGAATGTGAACAACCATTGGTGTGTGACAAAGTTCGATCCGTACGTAACACAGACTCAATAAACAGCGACACACTCAATAAACAGCTACACTGAGAAGTGCATTTTCATCAGCCAGACATGAGAGTAAAACATTGGCATAATTCACCAAATGTTCCACTTTTACAGAGATATCAAATTACAAAACCCTTTCTACAACACCTTACCTTTATTCCTGTGTAACAGGCATATCAATACAACCGACATAAATTTGGTTTCGGGCGTAACAAGAGGGACACAATGAATTCATGCAGCCGAAAATCAAAATCTGCATCACAATGGCGGCTGTTTACGGTCCCGACGTCATGTGAGCAGCCTGATGTCCGAAATCGTGCTGGTCCAGTTGTCGAAAAAGTAAACTTCCTAGTCTTGAATTTGAAATGAATTTCCCGACATGACGGATAATAATGAATAAGTTAATTGCAGGTAGAGATATTTTGACTACGTATCGTATAAATGTACATTGTGTAGTGTTTCATTGATAGAAAGCATGCTGCGAAACTACCTGTTGACAGTAAAAATGTACTGTGATCCGTATGTAAATGCAGTGGACACGACTGGTTACGCATGGAACGATAAATTGAGGCTGGATTTTCAAGCTACAAGTAATGAAGAGAGAACAAAATCAACGTTGGATATAAATTTCAGTATCAGATCTTTATTTTAAGCTCAACTACATGTGTTGGGAGATATATTTTCAATTACAACGTCGGGTGGAAGTTTAGTAATAAAACATGTCCAAATTTTTGTCCACCATTTTCAACCAGTTTTCAAATAAAAAATCCAATATTTTTTTCTTTGTTGAATGTATCATAATATATTTTTCTGTTTTCAAACATGTCCATGTGGGGTATTTTGGGGAAGGATATTGGTTTAAATTCAATAACATTTACTGGAAAATGAACTTGTAAAATGAAGCATGTAATATTGATCCAGTTTCAGAGAAGACCCATATGCATTCGTGATATTAAATGTTAATGTTGATTTCTAAACCCCCTTCTCACTGATAAAAACCCCCTAAAATATATTGGCGCCCCCTTTTAAAATCATTCCGGTAAATAAAAAGCCGGAAAAAGTGGAGGTTGGACACAAAATTCTTTCCCCCTGACAACATAGCTAGACTTAGCTCTATTAGATTTCTCCCACAAACTGAAAGCATTGACTTCCTCAGCGCAATGGAGACTTGAGAGACTATACCGCCGAGATACTGTCAAGGCGTCCTTGACGTTGTTATTTTCAGCACAGATGAAAATCTGAAATCAAATGTGTAGCGTTCAGTCAAACAGTAAAGACATGACCTGGTATTTTACTTGTGTACCTGCACACTTATCCATGTTGAAAGGAGATTAGGATCATGTGTGCTTGCCAGTTGTTCTGAGCAATGCAAATTTGTGGCAAGAACACTGTAGCCATTAGCTGACTTATGGCGTGGGACCCAATCATTGTGGTGTAAATTGTGGGGGTTGTAGGGTTTTGGTGAACCAATTTCAACAGAAAATGGGGATGTCTTAAAGCCAAGGAAACCCTGACCACTAGGTCCAAAAAGGACTGCAAAATAGGGAGTAGTAAAGAATGAAAAACAACCCATACAAAAAAAAAAAAAAAAAAACAAGGGCGAGATATATTTCAATAGGTATAGCCCTGAAACAACCGTAACGAAAAATATTTCTTCAGCTTAACAGGGCCTCCCGTAAGCAGAACGGCTCTGGGAAATAATGAAAGACTTAAAAGAAACCCCTGGAGGACAAGCTGCTGACAACTGGAGGCCGCTGAAGTTTACACTGAGAGAAAACCGCAAACCGCTCAGGTAGAGGAAGAAAGAAACCCCTGCTGACCTGAAGCCCAGAGAACTGATCCCTGCTGGAAACTACTCAGGGAAATACCCCTAAAAACGAAAATAAATCTCTCAGGACTGCAACCCAAGACAACGAATGAAAGGAAAAAAAAAAAAAAAACACGGCGTCTTAAAGTGTCCGTATTAGATAAGCGGGAGCTCAGAAATATGAGGGTAAAGGGAGTCCCTGGAGAACCCAAAATACGGTTGCGGATAAAGAACGAAAACCCCCTCTCGTGGGAGCTCTAACACTTGCCAAGAATAAAAAAAGTCTAAGTGGGCGCAGAACGAATACAATATTTTTTTCACCCAGTTCTGCAATACCGCCCACACTGAACTAAATCAGAAGATATGTTAGAGTAAACGGACGCAGAGCCAATATGATGATTTTTAACCAAAGCTCTGCTATACCGTACATACCATAAATTACCAGCTTGAGTGCATGACAAGAGACACTGAAGCCCAGACTGAAGGAACTGCAGGGCTTAAATAAAAAAGTCTCGGGGCGGAGCGAGTAATGCGAACAGAGATCACCTGCTGCCGGTCATTAAATCAATGCATCCGCAGCCTCATGCATTAACTCGTAGCTTACAGACCCAGAACCATGACAGTAAATGACGTTATTTCACGTCCGCAAAACTAACTGGCAAGCAAATTCAACTTTGTTGGCTATATATAGCAAGTAATTATGAAACCGAAATCACAAGGAAACCACATGATTTTTGCAAGCAGCGAAATGAAAACCACACCTACTGTACACTTTGCTCTGAGGGGCTAAGTTCCATCATGTAAGCCTCTCAGAGCTGACCTAGACTGAAAACGTCGTATGGCACTAACGTTCCCCCTTTGGCTTGATATTTGGTTGCGTAGACTATAACATCTATTTAACGTCGTATATAGCCTATAGGATCGAACAAATCCAGTCCTTTTCAAAATGTGGATACAAAAACTGGACACCGCAAAAACAATAGCACCTTGAAACAACAACAGCTGAAACTAGAGGGTGTGTCCAGAAGGCCACATCACCCCGCCCGCACCCTCAACGCCACGTGAAGGTCAATGTCATGGTGCAATTGGTGTCCTCATATATGGTTTCCTATTTGTGATTGAGCATAACATAGGGCCCATCTCTGTTGGTTTCCCAGTTACAGAGCCTGAAAATATGAAGGTCGGCCATTTTGACCTTTCAAGGTCACTTGAAGGTCAAGGTCACAGTAGCATAGATTCCCCATATATGACTTCTTATTAGTGTTCAACAGTAACTATGGGTCTATCTTGCATCGTTTGGCTGCTAGAGCACTCGGAGAAGCGGTGATGCTGAGTTTGACCTTTCAAGGTCAGTTGAAGGTGAAGATGACGGTGCGATTAGATTCCCCATATATAACTTCCTTTCAGTGTTCAGTAGTAAGTACGGGTCTATCTTGCAGCGTTTGGCTGCTAGAGCACTCGGAAAAGTTGTGATGCTGAATTTTACCTTTGAAGGTCACTTGAAGGTGAAGGTGATAGTGCCATCATGACTTTCTATTAGTCTTCAGTAGTAACTATGGGTCTATCTTGCACCGTTTGGCTGCTAGAGCACTTGGAAAAGTGGTGATGCTGAGTTTGCATTAGCATATGAATTAGGTTGTTTAGGTGATGTTATTTTACAGTAAACGCATTTGCTGGTCCTATATCATTGTTCAGCTGGCTGTATATTACTTGCAGAGTAACAGCTAAATCTAGGCTACTTAGTTTAGTTTATTGGCTTATTTGACAGGGGCCATGTACAGAACAAGTCATGTACCAGGGTTAGCTCCATTGCTAATTTTCACCTGTGGTCCCTGGGCAGGGTGCTAAACTTAAAAACATTACACAACAACAAATAGACATTACAGACACTTCCAATTCCAGTAGGGCAACATTAGTAATACATTCAACAATGACAACACCATATTAATCACATAAAGCATAGTCCTTGTTAAGTTCAGTTAAAACAAGATCAATGATCGCATGACTGATTCTCCTTCAACCAGGCCTTTAGAGATAATTTAAAACTTGTCCCTTGAGAATCAGCTGGTTCTATGTCCACTTTTCCTCATTTTGAGAAAATGGAGTTTGAAAATTTCAACTGTCTTATCTCTGATGTTTAGAGAGTTATCAAAATTTATTTTGTGTGGAATATTGTTGACTGTGGAAGGTACCCTAAACATATTGCAAACATGTTCAAAATCTCCATAGGCTTAGAGATATCAGCAGTCAAAAATGGACATAGAACCTTCTGATTCCGAGGAACGTAAGTTGCCCTTGGTCAACAAGTTCTATGTCCAACATAGGACCTGGTGCCTTTACTGGTTTTACGTATGATCGAAATCAGGAAGTTCTATGTCCATCAGAGTTGTTTTAAAAAAAGTTATGAACAAACTTAGGACGTTTTAGTCAATGAATGGTCAGACACTTGATCATGTACAGCAGTAAGTTTTAATGCAGCCTGCTCTCTGCTTTTTGCATGTGTGTAGATGACAGTGTCATCTGCATTCATTTGGATATTGACCTCTGGGCAGATCAATGGTAAATCATTAATATATAAACTAAACAACAGTGGTCCTAAAATTGAGCCCTGTGGCACTCCAATGGTGCTGTTAACTAGGAGAGAAGATACCTAAGCAACACTAGTACACTGCTTCCTTGAGTCAAAGTAGGATTCTATCCATGCCAAGGCTTTGGATAAAAAATTTTACTTTGACAGCTTAGGGAACAGAACATTATGGTTGACTGTGTCAAAGGCTTCTTTAAAATCAAGGAAGACAGCACCAATGACACCTCCCCCATCTAGCTTAGCTTTAGTCTGTACTATGAAAAAGCAGTTTGCCGTCTCAGTTGAATGATGTTTTCTGAACCCAAATTGTATTGGGTGTAATGGAAAGTTGCCTTGATCTAAATAGGCTACCAGCTGGTCACAAACTACCCTTTCAGCTACTTTAGAGATGATGGGTAGGATACTGATGGGCCTATAGTTAATTACATTGGTTGCATTCCCGGACTTAAACACAGGAGTAATTACTGCGGTCTTCCAAGTTTTGGGGAAAAGGCTCTGCTTAATAGATAAGTTGCCCAATATGTTATTGGAGTGGAGAGGATATTTTTATACCACTTCACAAATGCGCAATCACAGTTGAATATATATTTAGCCTTTGAGTTTTTAAATAGGCTTAAAATTTTAATTGTCAAGGCTTCTGGCACTTCCACAATGTTAAACAATGGAATATTTGGTGGGGTAATGTCCCTCTCTCTAGGACCAAAGCCTTGCACGAGATCGCACACTGAATCAATAAAATAATCATTGAACGGAGAAGAGATTTTAACTTTATCCTGGATTAAAGCCCCTTGCACTTTTAATTCAGACCCTTTGTCACTTTTTTGCCGTCCCTCTTTAAAGCTCTGTTAATACTTTCCCAAGTTCGTCTACTGTTTGCTTTTGAGTCGCTGATGATATTAATAAAGAAATTTGCTTTAGCCTTCCTCAAGTCACTTGCAACTTTATTACGCAGCTGCTGAAAGGTTCTTTTATCATGTGCTAACCCAGATTTAAAGGGCCCCTTCCAGACATATCCCGACATTTTGTGTTAATCCCCAATGCCCTGCCATCGTATTCATACCATTATTTGTGGGAAAAGTGCCTTGGATCGCTTATTTGATGACCTTTTAAGCATCACTGAAAGGCAGTCTGAGAAGACAGGCGAGTTCCCTCATGAATATCCAGCATTTAAATGAGCTTCGCGCTGATTGGATAGTTCAGGTACATTTGTGAATATTCAATATGTAAACAGCCCCAACGCCATACTGGCCCAGAGCCTAGCTAGCTACAACCATAGACGGTGAAAGACAACAGATTTTACAGGTAGCATAGTAAGACTTCAGCGAAGCAATGGCTACACAAAGTTCACAAATATTGCCTTAGGTATATGTATGACCCCGAATCTGGAGAGGAGGTCGATGCAATGCTGGAAATACCATCAACACGTATAACAATGGACGTTTCATAGTGGTAATTTTACTAGCTTATCTAACAAATTAGACAAAATGTCTCGCAGCCCTCTCGATTGCAGAGCTGCCAACTCCAACGCATTCGGCTCAAGTCTCACGCTTCTTAGTGGCATTCGGGTTCCTATGCTGTAGTCAACAATTATTCAATTAATGCGCATTTAAGAGAATCATAATCGCTTTCCATGTTACTAGTGGTGAAATCCACTGCCACGCTAGTGAAACTGAAACTGCCATGCACAAGAACTTCAATTACGCGTAAGAATCTCTTTAATATACGCGCTAATTGAACAATTGCTGACTTCGGTGAATATGTCTCGAAAATACGTGAGAGTCGCCGTATGCGTGAGAATGCGAAGAAATTTGGCAGCCCTGCAATTAGGCTATTGATTTTTTAAGCCATTCTAAAAGTGGCCTAGCTCTCGGAATAGCCTACCCGGATGGGCTTTCATGTTAGTAGCCTATGCATCGAGCCCCAATGCATCATCCCACCTTGCCAAAACAAAAACACAATGAGACAGATGTCTCGTCATTTGCAATTGCCAGTAGGTCACCTATATCCCTGCCTGTGATAACCCAGCTAAAGTCATTTTCTGGTGATGAACAGTTTTTATTTTTTATTTTTTACACAAGGTCATTCTACATCATGTAAGGAATATTCCGTGAAAAAATCTAACTGATATCTCTAATAGTCTCTGAGTGAGGTCATTTCAAAGTTTTGGCAGGCAGGTCCTCAAACTAGGCTGGTTAGCTTCACAAAACGTTAACCTACAAATGCAAACGCATCATTTCTGAAATTTCCCTGGTGATACGACGCATTCCATGGAGAAATCCATACCCAGCTCAAATCACAACTCATCTGCCGTACCTTTGACTGACCTGCTTTATGATGGTGCGCATTATCGTCTACATTCATTTTCAATGGTAGAAAAGAAATTCCTAAACCAAATGACACCCAAACTATCAGGCGTCCATCCGCTGAAGGTAAACTAAAAGCCGATTGAAAACATAATAGACCAGGCTTGTGGAAAGCAACTTCCGCATAAACGAAGTGTAAATAAATTCATTAATTTTAATATGTATGATGTTAGAAATTAATTTTTGAACTTTCTTTCGAAACCCCAATATGTAACCTATCATTTCCAGCCATAAACTCACATCTCATATCTTTGTCACTTTTTACCACAGGGACGACTTGACGGTCTTTATCTCAAAATTAGATCAGGCGAGTTTAGCCGTGTTTTCACGGGCGGGGTCCCAAATATTAAATGCTTTTTTCAGTGTCACAGTATCACCCCGATCTCCAAAATAAACGATATTTTGTTTGAAAGAAAAAAATAAATTTAAATAGCCGTCATTAATTTTTTTCAAAGCTGCAGGGAGCCACTGTAAAAGGGCTGAAGAGCACGCACGGCTCCACAGCCATGGGTTGCCGACCCCTGCCGTTGACTGTGGATGACACTGACAGTTGGCACGTTGCTCGAATCTTTGTGTGGGCGGTTACACTCCTGAGTGGGCGAGAACCGGCGAGAATATGAATATTCAATTTGCGGTGTTTCATAGCACTGCAACACGTTTTTTATTGACGTAAATTCTCCGCCTATTTCCTTTTATTCGCAAAAACCAATACTCCAAGTGGTGTTGGAGTTCAAGAACCACGACATGTCACAAACTGATTATGGACCTACCATATTCAAATACTAACAGAGAGCAGTCAATTTTCTCGCGGAAGGGGCACTTTAAGTGCAGTTTTTAGTGCAAAATCCCTCTGTTCCATTTCATTTTCTAGGAAAAACAGATTTTGTTTTTTCCTAGAATATTTAATATCCTTACTAAATTCATTTTTAATGTTATTAATCGTGTCCATGAAGTGCTTTGAAGCATCATCGAGCATCATTTAGAACTACATCATCTGTAGTCAAGATTTTATTCCAAGAAAGCTGCTTAAATTGGCTTTCAAATTCATTGATGAGTCTTTTTGGTATGGTGTTTAAAACCCTTTTGCTTTCTTGGCGGTACATAAACCTTTGTTTAGCTAACTTCCTTGATATCAAAATTAAATTATGATCTGATAGCCCAGTTACAAAATTAAATGTTTTAGTTTACTTCTACTGATAGTTCAGTTTGTTAGCTATGACAGACTAGCAACAAGTCAAGTGTTTGTTGATATGAATGAACATAGCTAGAAAATCAGCGAAAATGACGTGCTTGAGCAAAATTGTTCCCCGAAAGGATGCAATACTGCTTCTGGACCGCTAAGCTGCCTAGCTAGCTATATTTTACTCTGCAATAGCAATGCAGAGATTCATTGGCTATCTTGGATTGTTTGTGTTTTTACCCTAGTAGCGAGCTAGCTAGCTAGCTAGCTAATGTTATTTGTGGCGACCTCAACAAGGTTTGCTGTGTAGCGATGGCAGCGATGCATGCTGATAGCAAGGAAGCTATTGTGGTTCCATGAACTTCATTATGGCAGAGGACGAGCACGGTACTGCTAGCTAACTTTACAGCCAAGTGGATGAAGGACAAAACAAACATTAAAGGCAGATGATCCACGACGATACATTGCTGCTGTGCCTAGACACCTAGCTAATCAAGTAAAGTGCTAAGCTGAGGTGAAAATCTCTGCGCGTTCTTGTGGTGATGTCGGGCTAGGAGGCTTCTCACTGCAAGAAAAGACGAAATTGCTAGCAGACCCAGGGTCAGATTGTAATCCGGATTACGATTACGATTATGATTAAGATTGTAATCATAATCGTATAATACATTGGCATGCTAGCTATGACATTATAGATTTCGATGTCACTTTATCTTGCTAGCTAGGTAGCCAAATAGCTCGCTCGTGAGTATTCCATTGTAAGCGACCTGTAGCCTTTTTAGCTCGCTAGCCAGTTGGCTGTGTAGCTAAATACAGTGGCGTGCTTGCTATAATATTGTACAGTTCGATATTACTTAAGCTTGCTAGCTAGGTAGCCAACTAGCTTGCTAGCGAGTGTGACAGTGTACGCAAACTGTAGGCTTATTTTGTCGGCGTAATTATTTTTGAGAATACTTCGGTCATTGTAAGAGAACTCTAGCCTTTTTTTAACTCGCTAGCCAGCTGGCTATGTCGCTAAATACATTGACGTCCTAGCTATGACGTTATACAGTTCGATATCACTTTAGCTTGCTAGTTAGGTAGCCAACTTGCTCACTAGCAAGTATGACTGCAGCCTTATTTTGTTGGCGCAATTATGACGCAAATTGATGCGTATTACGGGACGAAAGTCATGCGGGGGGACCAGAATTCCAGAATAGCAACGCATTAACAGTACGAGGGAAAAGTTGCTGCCGGGATGGGATATTAAAATAGTTGCTTTTTCGTTGCTCCAGCGCCTCCTGTTGGCCAGCCAGGCGCTTGTCAGTAAGATTCCCAGCTTGCTCATGTTCAGGTATCCTCCACCCTCGTTCTGAACTTGCAAATTTCGTCCTATGAGTGTAAAGAAGCAGTAGTTGACGGGTGCGTGCTTCAGAGGAGAGCCGCTAACTGTCTCTCTCTCCCGAATTGACAACATGGGGTCGCATGCTAGCAAGTTTGTACATAGTTCTTGGATTGGGCATTCCAGATTTGGGTGGGATTGGAGATGCCAAATTAAAAAAGAAAAAAAAATCTGTCTTGGTATTTATTTTAGTTTTTCCTGCTTGGACAATTAAAAGATGCCAGTATATGCCATCTGGGTATCATGCCCACTTACTCTGAAAATGTTACTATTGGGAAATATTGCAGAGATTATGCGCATGATCATTTTTGTGACTTATTTCAAGTCTTTAAAAAGATAATAATGTCACAAAGAGCCCCTGTGACAGACAATTTGAACAAGCAAAACAAACAGAACAAGAGGCTCCTCAGAGCCTGAACTCGGGCCGGGTCTAGGCTTGGGCCAATTATGAAACAAGGCCACAAGATGAGCAGGACAATCATGACCGAAAAAAAAAAAAAAAAAAGGAACGGAGCCGAAACTTAGACACGTGGCCTACTGGCCCAAGTAAAAAGCAAACACAATCTCAGACATATACTTTCAATCATGTATATTTTATTATGTTGGCTCGAAAGGAAATCTAGGCTGCGATTTTATGACCCTGTTACCATAATGCTCTTCTCAGTTGTGTGTTAAATCACTGGCGGCCAGCACAGAGGAGGAAAACTTTCAGAGAGAGAGAGACCTCTTTGCAACTCCCAGAATTACACCTTACACCTGATTTCTCTGAGGACAGCAAGCCCTGTATGCCATTGGGTGAATGTGTGTGAGTGTTTGCACCTGCGATGACTTATGTGTGTACAAGCATAAAAGGAAATTTTTTAAGCTTTTTTGTGCGTGTTTATATGTGTGTATGAGTGCACTGTATGCAAATGTCCATGCTTGCCTGTGTGAATGCTTATATGTGCTAATGGGGCTATCAATGTATATACATGCATACAAGACCTTAATTCATACAAATGTGAATAAGAATGTTAAGGACTGAGCTTTGTGCATCGCGAGTGAGTATGTGTACAGTATACCAGTATGAGATACTCGCAGCATTGCTTGATTTCCACTGCCAGTAAAGGCAGTAGCAGAATGCAGTTGAGCCGCAGTGATCCTCAGGCTTTAATGGTTCTGCAGCTGCCTCTGGCTCATTTAATGCCGCCGGATCTGCTGAGCATCTAAGTAGAAAGGCTCAGACTCTGCTTCACAGTCACGACACTTGTTCACTGCACTTAGCTCTGAAGGCAGTACAGTAAACAACACTGAAGAGCTCTGAAGAGCATTGACAAGATGAGATCACTTTTTAGCTGTACTGCACTGCTTCAAATTCCTGTTACTGTGGGCTTGTGGATGCAAAGCACGTCTTGAATCCATGCTTCACGTTGGTTCCACACACATTCCCCATGCATTTGGTTTATCACGTTGCCTGTGGGTCCAGGCCTCTCCCAACCAGGAACCAGAAACAGGCCTTCTACCCCAACCTCAACCCCCCAACCCTCAAATTGGCATGGGAGCGACCCCCAAACTATTTTATTGGTTTATTTTATATCCTGCTTATTTTCATGCTTATGGTCACACTGCAAAGGCCAAGGTTGCGACCGTCAAGCAGGGTCGGTGAAGCGAGCGAGAGGGAGCACTTCAGCATGCGCCCCAACAAACGATTAAGCTTCTCTATCCCTGAGTCCCTTTACTTGCTCTGTCTGTATTTCTTTCT
Source organism: Gymnothorax javanicus (assembly GCA_029692085.1). Classification (NCBI taxonomy): domain Eukaryota; kingdom Metazoa; phylum Chordata; class Actinopteri; order Anguilliformes; family Muraenidae; genus Gymnothorax; species Gymnothorax javanicus. The sequence continues at coordinate 22,429,035 of CM056206.1, forward strand.
CACTACAGTGGACTGAATGCCCACAACCAGTTCCAATCTAATAATCTTTTATTCCCATTGACAAATTTTACTTGGGCATTTTGATCAGTGGGGATCAAATTTAGTCTTAGCAGATTAAAGAACTGAGTTATAACGTAAGGCAAAGTCAGAAATATCCAGGCTCACAATAAGTGAGCAGAAACCAGAGCAAATAGTAAAAAATACTGCCAAGGCCTCTTGAACACAATGCATCAGATATCAATGAGATTAAGGCTGGTTAATAAAAATAGAGCAAAATCTGCAAGATTTGGCATTGAGAATGTTTTTTTGGACCTACCTGTCAACTGATCCAATCTAAAGCAATAATAGGCGATATATATAGGCTAAAGTATCTCTTTCAATATGGCTACCATGGCAGCCATGTTTGAAATCTGGTTGCCACAATGACAAAGATTGAAGTCAAATCTTCAGACTTCACATCAATTATGAGCATGTTTGCTGCAGCAAGCCACAAGACTATGTTTCTATACACTGCTTATACATTAGCCAGTTTAAAGCAAACCCTAACCCTTAACCCGAACCATAACCCTTCATGTAGCCTAAATTAAGGGCACCAAAAGCCTTCTTTTTCGTCATGTATCAACATTTGGTCAGGTAGCATCACTATGTGATGAGTTGGGGTGAGAATGTATTGGAAAATTCTGCCACTGTCCGAATACTTGTGGACCCTAATATACAAGTCCAATTGTTGATTTACGACTGAACATCTCACCTACTTTCAGAGGGCAAACCTTTGAATTTATGAACTAGAAGTATTTTGAGGGTATTTAAGAAAACATTAAGTTTTGCAGAAGCTTGGAGCCTAATTTTTCTGGGACAATGTAATATGCAGAGGTGCTATTGTAATGTCTTTGCGCTTTGTCAATGGGAGTGGTTCTTCTCTTGTTCATGCATGTGTCATGTAATAGTCATATCCACCTTTTTCATGACTTTGTGACATAACCCATAAATCATAGTGGCTCCCGGTTCTCTTCCGGTTCATGTGTTTGTTTCTTTGAGCGTATATGGTTTGTTTACGGATGCATAGGTGTGAAAGCCAGCTTTTAGCTAATACAAATGGAAACAAAATGGAGGTGGATACACAGTGCGGATGGTTTAAAAAGTTATGAGGACAATTCCGTTACGGTGCCTCACCCGTCACTTCTCACGGAGTGGGTAGATGACATGAAACAATGGCCCGATGTTAGCTACATCCACATAGTTCATTATTAACCAAAGTTGGCAGGAGGAATATGAGATCGGTACCATTTGTCTGTTTGTTTGTTTGTTTGATTGTTTGCTTTTTGAATTGTCTTGTTCATAAACAATGAATGGATATCTCTGAAATTTTGTGGCTGCGTCACTATTACATCAGGGATGGACCCTATTGATTTCGATGGTGATCGGTCAAACAATATACCCACCACAGCAACCATCGCAAAATCCTATGTTGCAGATATACAGGATCTTACAAGAGTGGGTGTGTCATATGAAAGTTATGAAACGAGTTTAGTGAGCAGCAAACCTAAAATTTACTCAACAACTTTCATAACTTTTTCAATCTGTTTATCACATAACTGAATTGTGTAATTTCATGGAAAGCAAATGTAATTTCCTTAGTGCCCAATGTATGTTAGCACTGCGCTAACTACGTACATCGCTCTGCTTTCTCAGTCTCTGAGTCACAGACATTTGTGGCAGAACAAGCAACGCTTAGTAAATTAAGTCAACTGAGTAGCTAGCTAATGTTAGCTTGCTGGGTACCAAACTAATGTTACATAATGGTTTTGAAAAAGTATTGCGTGCATGCTACCTAGCTAAGTAACGTGAACTTAGTTATGTCAGTGGCACTGAACTAGCCTCCTGCAGTACTTAGCCATACCTATGCAACCAACGTTACACTCGGTATTCAGTTTGGCTTGGTAGAAACAGCGAGACGTAATGCTGAGCGATTTCTTTCCCCCCATGCTCTCAGCCAATGTGATTTTCGCAAAAGTGAAATATAGGGTCATGTCAAAAATAAGTTGTTTCAGTTTGTTATTTGCCAAAGAAATAACAATATAATTTTTAGTTTTAAACAAGTTTTTGACACATTTCTTAAATATTTGTGTTTTCTAATTTTTTATGAAAGGTGGTCTAATGAATTTGTTAAGCACTGTATGTTCTTTAGAAAAAGAACAAATGCTTGCTGATTGTTCACCAAAAGAGCAATAACTAAACAAATCTGTCTCTCCTTTCTTATGTGTCCAGACATCAGTTGCCAACCTTAGTAAGAGGTGCGTGCAGTTTAGCTTCTCCCTGCCCTTCTCTCTCCAATATGGCCTGTGGAAAATGCTACAAAAATACAATTCCAGAATGAAACAATTTGTTTCTTGTAATACAACCCCATTTCGAAATAATTGGTACAAAGTGTAAATTGTGAATAAAATCAAAATGCAATGACTTTCAGATCACATGAGCCAATATGTTATTTATAATAGAACATAGATAACATTTCAAATGTTGAAACTGAGACATTTTACATTATTATCCACAAAATGAGCTTATTTCAAATTTTCTGGCTGCAACAGGTCTCAAAAAAGTTGGGACACAGGCAAAAAAGGGCTGAAAAAGCAATTAATATATAAGAGAATCAGCTGAAAGAACATTTAGCCAGTAATTAAGTTAACTGGCATCAGGTGTGTAACGTTATTGGCTATAAAAGGGATGTCTTAGAGAGGCTGAGTCTCTCAGAAGTAAAGATGGCCAGAGGCTCTCCAACCTGTGAAGGCTTGCTTAAAAAACTTGTGGAATACTTTAAAAACAATGTTCTTCAACGTCAGATTGCAAAGGCTTTGAAGGTGTCATCATCGACAGTGCATAACATCATCAAAAGATTCAGAGAAACTGTAAATATCTCTGTGCATAAGGGACAAGGCCGAAGACCTTTACTGGATGCCCGTGATCTTCGAGCCCTCAGACGCCACTGCATCACTCACCGGCATGATTCTGTCATTGAAATTACTAAATGGGGCCCAGGAATACTTCAAGAAACCACTGTCTGTGAACACAGTCTGCCGTGCCATCCACAGATGCCACCTAAAACTCTATCATGCAAAAAGGAAGCCACTGTTGAGCATGATCCAGAAGCGCCGCTGTGTTCCGTGGGCCAAGGTTCATTTAAAATGGACTGTAGCAAAGGGGCAAAGTGTCCTGCGGTCAGACGAGTCCAAATTTGACATTCTTGTTGGAAATCAGGGGCGTTGTGTGTCCGGGCTAAAGAGGAGAAAGACCACCCCTCCTGTTATCAGTGTTCAGTTCAAAAGCCAGCATCTCTGATGGTATGGGGATGCATTAGTGCATATGGTGTGGGACACTTGCATGTTTAAAAAGCACCATGAATGCTGAAAGGTATATAAAGGCATATGCTCCCCTCCAGACGACATCTATTCCAAGGAAGGCCTTGTGTATTTCAGCAGGACAATGCAAAACCACATACTGCAACTATTGGAGCATAATTAAGCGAAAAGTCCGTCAAAGGAGACCCAAAACTCTCCAGCTGCTGGAAGCCTGTATTAAACAAGAGTGGGATCAAATTCCAATGGCTAAACTCAAGAGACTCCTCAATGCCCAGACGCCTCCACTCTGCGTTAAAAAGAAGCGAGGATGCTACACCATGGTAAACAGGCCCCTGTCCCAACTTTTTTGAGACCTGTAGCAGCCATCAAATTTGAAATGAGCTCATTTTGTGGATAAAATTGCAAAATTTCTCAGTTTCAACATCTGCTATGTTATCTCTGTTCAATTGTGAATAAAACACTGGCTGGTCTGATTTGAAAGTCATTGCATTTTGATTTTATTCACAATTTACACTTTGTCCCAACTATTTCAGAATTGGGGTTGTAGAATAACTTAGGTTTGCAAGTTGATTTGGGAATGACCCAGAAGCATATGCCAGAGAAACTGGTATTCTGATGGAAATAGGGAGGGAATCTCCTTCAAGGTCCGGAGCCAGAATGCAACAGATGTGCTGCGGCATACCGAAAAATATCTCACCGGCAATCTTATCAGCACAGAAATTAAGCGTGAGTGTGACATATGCGGCTAGTTCAGGCAGGTAACTGGAGACTTCTGCTCATTCTCATAAACGCTCCCATTCGCATCTGCCATGACTCTGCCCCTCTGTAAGGTGAGCTCTTTAAACTGTAGTCCTGAACTGTGCCTCTGATGCTGCAAAAATAAATAAATAAATAAAAATCCATTGCCTGCTGCTGTGCTGCATCACTCCCTGCTGCTCCTAGTTTACAATGCCTGTTGCTGTATTACTCTCTTGCTAGTCAAAATCCCGCCTCTTTCATGGCACCTGTTGAATACTTGAATACTTCCCCAGAAGTGGGAGGATGTCCAACATTTCCTGCTCTTTTCTCCTCAAGCTCAGCGGCTGCAGGGTGTGTCAGGGTCAAATGCCAAACTCCGAGAGTCTATTTTTATTACGGCAATTAAATGTTTACATGTGAGTGGGCTGACTGAAATGAATGTGTCTGACAGTTAACCATGTGTCTAATGGTAATTGCATCACTGCCACCTGGCAATTATGTTTTCTATACATATTCCATTCATTCCATATACATTTACATTTCAAATTGCAGTCTATAAAATAAATTCTAGTTAATGGATAACAATTGATATCTTATGTATCTAACTGATCTGTTTTGATGAGTTCTTAACCTCACTCTTATGTGACCCTGCCTTTGGGTGGAGCTGGTTGTGAGAAAAAGCACGCAGGATTCAAGGCTGTTTCATTTAGCTAAGAGGGATGATATCTCTGTCTGTCTATATGTATGTTTGCATATCTATCCCTCGATTTTCTCAACAACTGTTCATCCAATGAACTTCACGCTTGGCTGGTGTACTGCTGAGGACCCAGGAAAATGTAGTGTAGAGGATGACATACCTGGATATTGCCGTCAAGCCCCATTTCCAGGGCATTATGAGATAGTTTGCCAGCTAAGTCACTTCAGGTCTCTCGCAGCTCCTTGGTAAGGAATCCTTCTTTCCGTCAAAAGAACTTCTAGCTGGGGAACGGTCATTTTCTCGAAGTTTCGAGAAGGGCCTTCCATGGCAATATTTAGGTGGTTGATATAATTTCTAGTATAATTTTTGGCGATGCCGTTAAGAGTCATAGATGATACAGATCAGAGCCTTTCAAACCTCTCCTGGAGTGCAACCTCTCCCACATGTTTTGGTTCTCTTCCCACTTCTGACCAGGTGATTCAAATGATTTGCTCATTATCAAGCATCTTCACAGGTTTATGACGAGCTGATCATTTGACTCACCTGTGCTGGAGCAGGTAGAGATCTACAACATGGAGGACAAGTGGGACTCCAGAAGAGGTTTGAGAAGCACTGATGTAGTTGAGAAGATCGCTGTCGTTCAGTGTTATTATGCGCATGCAATAGGCCTAAGTGCTAGCGCAAAAAGCAAGTCGCTGTGCAAGCTGCACCCCAAAGGTGTGGCAGTCCCAGAAGTGTAAGAAATTTTGGCAAAAAATCCACCTTCAGGTAATTTTTGGGTATTGATCATAGCAAGAATTGTTATCACTGCCAAATGCATACCCACTAGTCATCAGAATAATTTTATATTGATAATGATACAAAGATACACAATACAATAATGATACATTAACGCTATTTACATTCATAACTTTGTTTACATAACACATTATTTCCAATCCCACAACAGGCTTGGTTTCCATCCTCTTTGGACACATATTTGTTGGCACCTATTGATTGAATCACAAAATAGGTTGTGCTTCAGTTTAGTCATACCGGTAAGGACGTCTCTCTCAGGAACATACAGAGTCTTGCCCTGTGCCACCAAATACAAATGACTCTCCCACTGTCAGGACTGTAGTCTAAATTACATGGAAACTGCCCACATATAAAACTACACCCATGAGAACCAACTTTATTTGAGCCTGGCACATAAATTCCCTCCCAATCCTGCTAAATGTGGACATTTATCAATCAAACCATCTCATAAGTGGTGTGCATGCAAGTAAGTCATTTAAAAATGTTGCACATGTACAGGACTTTTGTATAACACGACAGGGGTAGCTAACCATAGTCCTTGAGAGCAACAAGGGTTTTTTGGTTATTGTTCTTATCACCTACTTTAGACCCAAGAAATAAGGCGAGGTGAGTTAACCTCTTCCACTCGGGACTTGCCATCAGAGGGATTTTTTCCCAGCTTTCACCTTGACAGAAAGAACATTACTTCTCCCAACCCATTTCTATTTTCGCTTCCTAATTAGCAACTAAATGTTAATTCATTCAATTTTGAGGATCAATCAGTGGAATAACTGTCTATTTTCCCTCAGCTTACATTATTGTTCATTGCAATAGTAATCAAGCATGTTCCTGTCAATATTAATGGTGACATAAAAAGTCAATGTCTTTCGAAGCTACGGAATTCCCGTAGCTCACAAAATGGTATATTTTTTCGGCGTCAATGTCCAATTGGCGTGTTTTGCCTAAGAAAGCATTTAAAAAAACAGGTTTGCTGAGTCAGCTCCACGTATTAAGCTTGCTTATGTAAAAATAATACTTTATCTACAGTTCGTGACATTACTATAATGTAGGTTAACTCTCAACCTATTTCCGATCAAGAAGCAGACAATTAATTAAATTAATTTACTGAGCGAGTAGGCTATCAATAAGCTGCAAAGTCATTAATGATAAAGACATACTGCTTTGCGTCAGAAAGGAAGGCTACAATATGAGGTTTCTTGGACAACATTTAACTGAATTTTCTCGAAATTCCATCTTGAAATAAAATGTTGTAGATGCTGCTTAAGATGGTATTTAGATATTGTTTTAGATCTCCTTTAATTAATTACATAATTACCATTCTTACAGTCTCATATTGTAGCCTTCTTACAACTTTCCCAAAAGCTGGACAATAAAGACCTCATCAACAATTTTGCATACATGAAAGTTTGACGCATGATGCATGAATGAATTTAAATGCATGCTATGCATTGAACTTTCACCATGCACTAATAACCAATTTACGAAATTATTCAATTACCAATGCTTTGACCTAAGACGCGTTGGTAAATTAATGAATTCATAATTATACAGCGGCATGCGGTCACATGTTCCCAGGGGCTTCACTAACCTCACCCTTTCCAGCTTGATTGTCTTCAAGTTGTTCTCGTTCAAGATCACCTTATTTACAAGCAAACAATTTATCGACTGAATGACCAGGACCAATCCTTGATCCATAATAAGAAATGATACTGAAAAAATGGCAACATTTATACAATTGACGCAACATTGTTAGGATGGAAACATATATACAAAAAAAAATTTTGCTGACTCCGCAGCATTTATTTTCGCCATCACTCAGCTGTGCATCATACCCAACAACGCCCTTCAGGTGTGACTACATTCAGAAAACAGAACAGATTCTCGGGGCTTATTGCTTAATGAGCCTCGCAAACTAATTTAAGAAAATCTGTTTTGTTTCACAAGCTACACAATCGCAAAAATTATAAAGACATCGATGTTTTACGTCTTCATTTATTTGCAGAAGAAAACAGCTTATAAATTTGTGGTGTAATGAATAACAATGCTATCAAAAATAAATTAGACTGTCGTCGGTTCTACCAATTAGTCTGAGCAACTGTTGCTCATCGGGAGAAGTAAACTGCGAGAAGTTTAGGTTATTAAGCAGCGAAAGGAGAGGTTACCGCGGCCTTTGTCCCTGCTGATGCACCGCCACTGTAATTATAGCATCGCCGGCAAGGAGTGTGCAACTGCTTTTCCCCACAAATGCAGCCTATTCTTTTGAATACTGAAAACATGTTAAGTGCAATCTTACAATACATCAGGTTGCGCTGCTGAAAAAAATTACTTAAATGGGAGATGGAATTAAGAAAAAGTATTGGATTAATAAATTTTTTTTTCCATTCCTGCAATATCACTATCAAGTGTGTTGTCAATATACAGTAGCCCATCTGTGATCTTTGTCATTTCTTTATAATTTCTTAGTAATTACAGGCTTATATATTGGTCTTGATTATTCAGTTAATAAATTGCGTGATTAATAATCTAAAGATCTTAAACAGGAACAGCTTGAAAGCAATTATGCGTTTAAGGGTCAGAGGCTCACTGCAGGCCATTGAAAATCCCGTAATGCCGGCGTTACCGCGAGGGGGACATTGGGCTTTAGGGAGTTAACTGTGTAATCATCTACTGTAATTGATCAATTATTTCCAAAGAATCATTAAAAAAACACCACACAACAGGGACCCTCCTGGATCAGGCTTGGGTACCCATGCTTTTGTGAGATATGATGCTGATGAGCAAAAAAAATGGCGTGACCATATACACTTAGCTGCATAATCACTGAAGTTGATCGTCTCATCTGTTTATCCATCCCTGATTAATTCTGTGAGGACACTACTTATATGACATATCTATCTCAATATGTTCCCCAGGAGTAGAAAATGTAGCATTGAGCATTATAAATGCTGTCTGATATTACAAATTGATAATCACGATGGCGGCAACTGAAGCTTCACATTGCACAGAGCCGCAATTAAGGGTGGGAACATGGGCGCTGTGATTGGCTAAGATTATGCAGAAGCACATCCTGGATCTCCCTCTACACTGCACTTTTGTTGGCATGTGCAAATTACTCATCAGCTGGAGGAAGGGGCATTCTTCAAAGGTGGGCCTTAATGGAACTGTTTTCGATACATTCAAGTGCTCTGAACGATGGTTCTACAACCCCAATTCCAAAATAGTTGAAACGAAGTGTAAATTGTGAAAAAAATCAAAATTCAATGATTTTCAGATCACATGAGCCATTATGTTATTTACAATAGAACATAGATAACATTTCAAATGTTGAAACTGAGACATTTTACATTTTTATCCAAAAATTAGCTTATTTCAAATTTTCTGGCTGCAACAGGTCTCAAAAAAGTTGGGACACAGGCAAAAAAGGGCTGAAAAAGCAATTAATATATAAGAGAATCAGCTGAAAGAACATTTAGCAAGAAATTTAGTTAACTGGCATCAGGTGTGTAACATGATTGGTCATAAAAGGGATGACATAAACAGGCTGAGTCTCTCAGAAGTATGATGGCCAAAGACTCTCCAACCTGTGAACGCTTGTGTAAAAAAATTGTGAATTACTTTAAAAACAATGTTCCTCAACGTCAGATTGCAAAGGCGTTGAAGGTCTTATCATCAACAGTGCATAACACCATCAAAAGATTCAGAGAAACTAGGAAAATCTCTGTGCGTAAGGGACAAGGCCGAAGACCGTTACTGGATGTCCATGATCTTCGGGCCCTCAGATGCCACTGCATCACTCACCGGCATGATTCTATCATCGACATTACTAAATGGGCCCAGGAATACTTCAAGAAACCACTGTCTGTAAATACAGTCCGCCGATGCCACCTAAAACTCTATCATGCGAAAAGGAGGCCATTGTCGAGCATGATCCAGAAGCGCCGCCGTGTTCTGTGGGCCAAGGCTCATTCAAAATGGACTGTAGCAAAGTTGCAAAGTGTCCTGTGGTCAGATGAGTCCAAATTTGACATTCTTATTGGAAATCATGGGTGTCATGTCCTCCGGGCTAAAGAAGAGAAAGACCACTCCTCCTGTTATCTGCGTTCAGTTCAAAAGCCATCTCTGATGGTATGGGGATGCATTAGTGCATATGGTGTGGGACACTTTCATGTTTTGAAAAGCACCATGAATGCCGAAAGGTGTATAAAGGTTTTAGAGCAACATATGCTCCCCTCCAGACGACAACTATTCCAGGGAAGGCCTTGTGTATTTCAGCAGGGAAATTGCAAAACCCCATAATACAGCTATTGGAGCATAATTAAACAAAAAGTCCGTCAAAGGAGACCCAAAACTCTCCAGCTGCTGGAAGCCTGTATTAAACAAGAGTGGGATCAAATTCCAATGGCTAGACTCAAGAGACTTGTCTCCTCAATGCCCAGACGCCTCCACTCTGCGTTAAAAAGAAGCGAGGATGCTACACCATAGTAAACAGGCCCGTCCCAACTTTTTTGAGACCTGTAGCAGCCATCAAATTTGAAATGAGCTCATTTTGTGGATAAAATTGCAAAATTTCTCAGTTTCAACATCTGCTATGTTATTTCTGTTCTATTGTGAATAAAATACTGGCTGGTGTGATTTGAAAGTCATTGCGTTTTGATTTTATTCACAATTTACACTTTGTCCCAACTATTTTGGAATTGGGGTTGTGGTTGAAAAGTCCTCAAGTAAAATGCCGAGTACTTTAGCCCTTTTTAACGCTAGTCACGGCTATCACCACAATAAGAAGTATCATAATGGCTGCTGTTCGCGGCTATTGCCACAAGGAAGTTTTCAGCCACAACTGCTCGTCGCGGCAAAAGAGGTTATGGGGGTAGGTGTGTATCCCAGTACCAATCAGATTATAGTATTTACGCAGACATGTTGAGGATTGGGTGCTAGGGGCCCCATAGTGCACATTGTAACGATTTCTTTGAGCTGCAAAGTCATCCTATGAATGAATCATTGCAGTAGTCTTGTTTTATGGATTTTGACCATACATTGTTTCAAAATCGTGGTGTTCGAGAACTTGTCATGCGATGGCAGTGAGTTTAATGATGAAAATGCTGAATATCTTGATAAGCTGTTTGCAGAAAGTGATAGTGAAAATGAAGCTGACTTTCTTGGCTCTGAGGACGTTGTGTGTATATATATCTATATGTATATATATATGGGTCAATCCAAGAAATGATGTTTGGGCCTATTTTAGGATCGTTTTGACTTCAGAGAGCTATAGAAAAAAAAAATAATGCACCATTCTTCCTGTTTCTAGTCTCATTTGAAAGAAAACATCCAGGGCTTCAAAAGAAGGGCAAATTTGCATATGTCGGCCCATAATTTTGCGAGTTATTGAACCCCAAAGTTAAAAAATTTCCCAAAATTGCCATTTTTCAGCCATTTTCACCTCATTCCAAGCCATGTATTGTTAAGCCAAATAGTGCTAGACCACCATAAACTTATTTTTTCCTTAGTGGGGGGTCATATCTAACATTTCCATGTGGTTTAGATATTTCATGACCCACATTTTTTTTTTCCTATATCTTTTAATTGGAATTTCAACTCGTTGAAACGCGAATTAATGAAACTTTTAGACCATCAACTAGCATACTAAGAAGGTAGTCCCACTGTTCATATTACATCCAGCCAAGAGGGTCCCTATAAGGGTTATGCTCATAGAAATATTTTTTACATACATTGACCTGAGCCTGTGCCAGCTTGAAAAAAACTATTTTTCAACACCGGCCTCGCCACTCACGTTTCACTGACATTTACCAATATATAGAGCAAACTACTGCTAATTTCTTGACTTCCTACCATCCAAACAAAGTCAGAGGGTGTATGTAGCAACCCTCAATGTAAAATAATGAAGAAAATTAATTCAGGTTGGCTCTATGGGGCGTTGCTCGGTGAGTGAAATGTGAGTGATCATCCGGCGCCAAAAATGTCACGAGAAGAGGAAAGCGACTTCCTGTTAATCGGCGAAAGTAAACTATATCCAGGGTCCTTCGTAAACAACTCAGAGAATCTCAAGCTTCAATTGAGGCAAGATTTTCGCAGATTTTACTACGAAATATAAGAGAAATTCTTCAGAAAGGTAGGGAATTTGGATGAAATTCTTACAAAATATTGTTGAGGGGGTGTCTGGGTGTATGCAGATGTCTCAATTTGTACCGAAACAATGTATTTTGGGTTCTATGGGTTAAAACAGATCGATGAGTGAAATTTCCAAGCTGGTACGGCCACTGGTTTGCGTGTACGGAGCCATTTGCCGTGCCTGGCGTGGGTTTGGGGAAAAGTGATACGTGAGTGACTGGCCAGCCACCTTGCCGAAAATGGCCTCTGTGGCTTGAATTCCTGTATCCTTGGCTGTTAATCGATGTTAATTCTGTAGAATGAAGTGCCCCACGTGTGTTACTACCTTTCGGGCATTTTGAGTCGACCCCCCACCCCAAAGAAGGGCGGAATGGCGAAATTTTGTCAGAATTTTCATTTTTGGCCCCCCAAACGGCCTAATTTCGCTAGATTACATGCTTTTTCCATGTTATATTCCTTACCACACCTACTCTTTATCGTTTTTGTGTGTTCAACCTATCCTGGGTATTATAATATTGCCACAGTGCAGGCCTAAAGGTATTTGGCTATGCCGCGTCACTCACGTTTCACGTACTACGATTATGGCCGCCACACACCTCTATATGCACAGCCCGGGAATTTTCACTTGTTAGTATTTTAGATAGGCCTCTTCTCTAAAATCCTGACCAGAAGTAATGAACATTGTGCAACACCTTCACTGCTTTTAGGGACATTTTTCCGTCGTCACTCACGTTTCAATTTCTATTTTTTCGTCAGAAAGGGCACCTCCACTCCATCCAGCCTATTCATATTTCACCGGAAGATGGCCCTATGGTACCCCTAACTTACACAACAGCCAATATGTAGATACTGCATGCTTTTTTTTATCAAAAATTTCTGGGGGCTGTATTTTGGGTTTTGACTGGATATTTGGTCACTATCAGTCGCGGCTCATGAACTGCCAACAGCAGAGGCTCAAACAGTCCCTTAAAAAGAATGATTGATCATGACCGGTTTTCAATCAGTCATTTAAATTACCATTACAGAAACTCTGAAAACTCTCAACATTATCAGGTGTGGCCAGTTTTCATTTATAACGCATACCTGTCAACCCTCATGCATTCGGTGTTAGTTTCTGTGGCATATTTTTGTTCCTCTGCTGCAATTAGCAGCAATTAGTCAGCAATTATTCAATCAACGAGTATGTAGAGTCTGGCGCGGAACTGAAGTCCTTGTGCACGGAAGAGTTGGAAGCAATGGAATGGAATGGAATAAAGACGTTTCAAATTATCTTATTTCATTTAAACGATCGTGAAACACATGCATTGCTTCCAACCACTGAGTAAAGAAAAGCGCGTGAAGTCCGGAGTCGTAATCGGTATGCGTTGTAAATGAAAACTGACCACACTTGTCAATGTTCACAGCTGGCCCGCGCGGAGTCACTGATGTCGCGAAAAAGAGTTAAATTTTATTTTCAAAGGCATGGTAGAAACCCTAGATGGGCCAGATATGTGTATTTATGCCCTTAATTTAATAGTAGAACATGTTTTGTGTATGTAGGAGTGATATGGATACAATCCAATGATGTATAGTGGTGCTGAGGTGGACTTTAGAATATGTTGTCAGAGGTGAAACGCGAGTGACGAACGAGAAGTTTTCCAAGGGTCAATGCAGGGCCTGACTGAGCTGTTTAAGTAATTTATGGATGGCAAAGGGTAACTGTTTTGAATAATAGACACACTGTAGGCAAAGTACAGTGATTTTGAAGAGTATCTGATGAGTTTTGAGGAAATGAGGGTCAAGTTAAGAATGTGAGTCAATTTTTTTCCGACTTTACCTTTTGCACTATATATTCGATGACTTATAATTCTTTAACTTTTCAACCCTGGTTTTTGATTTTTTGTACACTTAAAGTAACATATTGTAGTAGTCTGTAAACAAAATTTGGTGTAGATATGACAATTATTAATTGTACTTTTGATGTTGCATTTAATTTCATCACTCATGTTTCACGCGTTTTGAAAGGTTTTACGGCGCGTGTGATAAAAACTGACCCGTTAGGAGTTGGTGACTTGAATGAACCATTTCATAAAGCCAAGATATAGGGCTATCAATAAAATAAAGTGTTATTTAGTAATACTGAGTTTGTTATTTTCATCCCCCTGAGCATCATTTCTTGGATTGACCCATATATATATATATATACACACAAACACACAGTGCCATGAAAAAGTATTTGCCACCTTCCTGATTTGTTTTTCTTTTTGCATATTTGTCACTCTTAAATGTTTCAAATCATATTAGACAAAGATAACCCAAGTAAATACAAGATGCAGTTTTTAAATGATAATTTCATTTATTAAGGGGAAAAAGCTATCCAAACCCACCTGGCCCTGTGTGAAAAATTAGTTGCCCCCCCCCTTGTTAAATCATGAATTAACTGTGATTAACCACATTTTTTAAGGGCAATATCACTAGCCACACTCAGGCCTGATTACTGCCAGGCCTGTTGAATCAAGAAATCACTTCAAAAGAGCCTGTCTGACAAAGTGAAGAAGGCTAAAAGATCTCAAAAAGCAACATGTCATGCCGTGAACTAAAGAACTTCAAGAACAGATGAGAAACAAAGATATTGACATCTATGAGTCTGGAAAGGGTTACAAAGCCATTTCTAAGGCTTTGGGACTCCAGCGAATCATGGTGAGAGCCATTATCCAGAAATGGAGAAATCTTGGAACAGTGGTGAACCTTCCCAGGAGTGGCCGGCCTACCAGGTTTAGGGGGCAATTACTTTTTCACAGAGAGCCAGGTAGGTTTGGATAGCTTTTTCCCCTTAATAAATTTAATCATAATTTAAAATTTTTTTATTTACTCAGGTTATCTTTGTCTAATTTAAATTTTTTTGATGATCTGAAACATTTAAGTGTGACAAATATACAAAAAAAAAAAAAGAAATCAGGAAGGGGGCAAATTTTACACGGCATTGTACAGTATCACTCGCCTAAACTGTCCTCGTGTAAGACGGAAACTCGCTCATACCGGACAACAGCTCACGTCCCGATTTTTCCGTAATTTTTTTCCATTAAATAAACATCAAATATACAGGATTTTGTATAATGGATTTTCACTTGCATCGGGCAAAATTTCCGGACCCGTCACAATGCATTCCCATTAAAAAGCACTCGTGTATACCGGACCATGCACATACACAGTTGCAACAGAGCAATGAAATGAAGTTTGGCTTTCCTCCGCTGTTATAAACTGACTGAATTTAACAGTTAATTTAAGCATGTCTCCTTGTTATTTTAACTGTAAGTGGAGTCGTAAACTTACTGTAAAATTACAGTTAAAATAACTGGCAGAAAAGGTGCCAGTTAGGGGGCGCCCCGGTGGCTCATCGGTCTAAGTGCGCGTACCATAAAGGCTGTGTCCTTCCCGCAGCGACCTGGGTTCGGATCCGGCTCAGGTCATTTGCTGCATGTCTTCCCTCATTCTTTTCCCCAACCCTCCTGTCTCTCTACACTGTATAACTGTCGAATAAAGGGAAAATTCCCAAAAAAAAAAAAAAAAAAAAAGATGCCAGTTAAATTAACTGGCCAAAAAGATGCAAGGTTATAGTCAGGCAGTGTATTCGCGGAAACTGAAACTGGCACAGTTCATTTACATACTTCGGTTTTTTGTCTTCTACATTGATCCCAGTTGGAGCAACACGCAATATCATCCTGTTACCCATTGTGTCAGGACAAAGACGGACTAAATAAAGACAAGTAGGTATGTGCACTTCAGAATGAAGTTGTTCCGATCTTAATACACAAAACATACGTATAAATTCATACATGTACTGTATATAACGGATATAATCTGTTTTATGCGTATAACGGATTTTGGCCATTTTATGCATGTAGCGAATTTCGCTTATAATGGACAAAATGAGCTGCTCCAATTGTATCCATTTTATGTGAGTTTTGTATATATATATGTGTGTGTATGTGTGTGTGTGTCTGAAAATCCTCAAGACAGGGTTGCTAGCAAATGTGAATGCAAAAAAACAGAAGTCAAAATTTATGAGTGTTTGCGATTGCAAGCTACAACGCGTTTAGCCTCAACTCTTCAGCAGTAGAACAGGCGTCTAGTCTCCTAAGAGCTGACCTTTGCTGCTATTATGACAATCATCGTATGAGGCCCTAGTAATCCAGTATGCTTCAAATCTGTATTACAAAACCACCAGTTTTTAAGCAGATGCAGGGCATTTAACGCATCATCTAAGCTCGTCCCAACCGTCAGCATTAAAAGACACACCTCGGTGTCATTGCTATAAAAGGATGGTAAAGGCATCATATCAGAGGCCTCTATCCAAAGCACCACATCTCAGTTTTCCTCACTGCATCTGAATAATCCTGACCAAATATGTTCCCACAGACACAGTGAAGGATGACATAAGATCTACCTGGCATTCTGAAGCCCCATATATGAGCTTTCAGAGGCTGCGACCCTAACCGCTGTGACTGCGGATGACAATCGATTCGGGCCGGATCTGGGGGCGGCGGCAGAGATAGCCAACGCTCCTTTCACCCGCTCGCCTCCCCCCATTTGTTGCTAATGTGATCTGACACAGCACTAATGCTGGTTTTGCTGAGGCTCTGGCATACAGGGTTTGTTTGAATTCCCCCTGCTCGTTCTGCTCAAAGGGCAGGCTTAACTTTCGGAGCGGAAGAAAGGGCGAGAGGATGCAAAGCGGTTGAGCGCCTTTGTTCTCGCTGAAGTCCCTCGGGACTTAAATTAGCACTTCTAAGGATGACTGTAACCAGCCATGCTCTGATTCTCTAGCGTTGCTCCAAAGGCAAAATTGACGAAAATAATGTTCAAATTAAATTCTTAAGGTTTAAATAAAAAAAAAGCGATTGGGCATACTGTGTCCCAAACTGGAAGTTCTAAGGCTGATGAACCAATTGGTACTGGTAATTGTAACAAATTGAAATTCAATATGTAGCCTACGTTTTCAATGCGTACACGCAGTCTTTTTCTGAAAGGGTGACAAATTACAAGAAAAAGCAAACTGTCGGAGGTGGCGGAGAGCGTCACTTTCATGTTTCTTAAATCACTGGCCTGAAAGACACGCCATTCACTTAATGTAATCATTATGTAATGTGAAATCATTAGCGTGCACCTCGCACAGGCCCCAAGGCCTGCCCACTATTGTCACGGCTGACTGACTGCTAAGTGCCAGATGACTTAATTCGGCACCTTCTGTGATAACATTTGTCTTTGGCCACGGCAACGTACAACTTGTTTTTATTAATAATGGGCCTAGGATCAGTTTAGACTTCGCCGTCGATCTCATTTACTCACTCCAAACTATCTCGTAGCCTATATATTTATGTCTTCATGTCTCAAGGGGGGGCCCTGAAGCATTCCAGCAGCAGTGTTCAGTTCCCTAATGGCAATTGCTTTGCATAATGATATCATTACTGTAATTTCGCATGCCTGTCTGATTGCCGTTTGAGACTGACCATTTGTTTCCCTGGTTTTCATTACGTGTTGTACATTCTGTACTACTTGGAAAGAACAGAAAGGCATTAATTAAGTCATAAGTGTTTTATTTACTAAAAATGGCTTTTAAGTCTCAGCAGAGAACCCTTGCCCTTGCCATGATTTTTCGCCACATGTATACTGACTTTTTCGTTAGACTCCCTCGCAAAAGAGATCCAATCTCAAGGGACCTCCTGGTAAAATAAAGGTTAAATAAATAAAAATAAAAATAGACTATTCTGTCGGCAGTATTGTTGTTTTAAACTTGGACATCACAAAAAGTACCATTCAACTTTTGGAACTTTTTGGAAAAATGTACTTTTATTCACTGATGTAAAATTAAATTAATCAGAAATTCAGCCAAGACATCAATAATGTTTCAATCCACTTTTAGTTTTCAAAATAAGTCATATTTATTTCAATGTTCACATTTTAATAAACATTCACAAAACCCATTACTAGCAGCCTTTATTCCAATGTGCAAGCAACCCTTCATCCCAAACGATCATGCTAATGCGCTTTTTTGGTGCTAACGAAACGTATCTCATTATAGCACAGTTAGGCTATTTAATGAAGTGAACTTTTCTTCCTTTCAGCTGCTACTCTTTCTTGCTCATTGGCATTACTAAAGATCACTTTGGTTTTAAAGTGGTCTTGTATCTATAACTGGATATTGCAAACAGGTCATCCAGATTTGCTACCCTTTTCTCACTTTGAAAACCTGCCCCTCAACAGTAGTGTGTGATACAAAACCAATCTCACTAATGGGTATGGGGTTATCAACCTTGGGTTGGGGATATTTATTTTATGGCTTTGAGATAAAATCTTATATGACCAGTGATATACAGTTCAGTGTTAAGAGTAGATACAACTCTCAATAGGGTCTATAAGAGTCCATCAGCGATCACATAGACTGTGGTGGAGTTAAAATGTCTCTTTCTGAGCTGAGTTAACACCCAGCCTTTTACTGTGCAGTGTAACTGAAGCAAAGCAATGGAAATACTGATGAATACTAATGTGTGCACCACGGTCACAGGCTATGTCATCACAGAATCTTAGTGGTTTGCTGTTGTTAATTTGCTTCAGTAAATTCTCCACTCATGGCTTGACAATATTTTCTGCTCTATATATTTCAGATTACTGGAGTGAAGTAACATGTATCGTCTAAACTGCAGATACAGGGCCCTCCAGAATTATTGGCTCCCTTAGTACACATGAGCAAAGTGGGCTGTGACAAAAAGTGTCTTTGCTATTTATTCTCTTGATCTTTCACTCAAAATATTGAGAAAGATCATACATTAAAGTAAAATTATATAAGGAAAAAAAGTTAACATTAAATAAATTTTTTCTCCACAATATCTGTGCTAAATTCATTAGCATCCATAGAATATCCTATGACTAAAATTTAACTGAAGTATACTTCCAGTGATATTTTACATTTTTAAGTTCACCTGTTTGATAAATGGTAATCCTTGTCTTCCTGTTTCATCAATCCATCCATTCTCTATAATGCTTCTTCCTCAGTAGGGTTGCGGGGGGAGCTGGAGCCTATCCCAGCTGACTGTAGGCAAAAGGCAGGGACACACCCTGAACAGCTCGCCAATCCATCGAAGGGGGCACACACCACATTCACTCACACATTCAAACCTATGGGTAATTTAGTGTGTCCAGTTAGCCTGATATGCATGTCTTTGGACTGTGGGAGGAAACCGGAGTACCTGGAGGAAACCCATGCGAACACTGGAAGAACATGCAAACTCCACAAAGAAAGGCCCCAGCCAGAGTCGAACCCAAGACCTTCTTGCTGTGCGACAGCAGTGCTACAACCCAAGAACACAGTGACGATGTGCTACATAAAATTTCTAGCAGTGCAAATAAGAACTTTGATCAGACAAATCTGTAAACTGTTGAAAAAACTCATTTCCACTACCAGGGTAATAATTAAGAAGTTTAAAGCCACAGGAGATGTTGAGAATCAGCCTGGAAGTGGACTTGTGCATACAGTACGTTGACCCCAAGCATTGAGAGGAGGATGGTTTGGCAAGCAAAAGAATCGCCAAAGATCACCGCTGGAGCATTGCAGAAGTTAGGCGAGTCTTGGGGCCAGAAAGTCTCCAAAACTGCCATCAGCTGCCGCTTACATTACCAAAAGTTGTTGGGAAGGGTTGTCAGAAAAAAGCCTCTGCTGTCTCTGCTATCCATTGATTTCTATGCATCACATGTTAGCCATAATCATGAGCCGACCCTTTGCGCATGCTCACAAGGTTGCAAACCTGAGCGAACCCTTCGCTGTAGTGTAAAAAAAAAATACGCCAGCTGGTCTCACCCAGGTCAAAAATAAAAGCTGTTCCAGTTGGCGCTCTCCATAGCGGCTCGGAGCACTTCCATTGTGTTGACGTAGACAGGGGCACCGTAAGGGGGGGTAACCATGGACGATTCTAGGGGCCCAGCATTCACAGGGGCCCCACAGAGGATACTGTTTTTATTATAAACATTTGTAAATAAAGTATATGAACACTTTAATTTTATATTTAAATTTTTGTAATAACTTGATTGATTTAAAATGAATTTGTAGTTTGTTTCTCAATTTTCAACTTTTTAAGAATAATCTTAGCTCATCGGCCCCCCTCCCCTCTTACTATTCATTATTTTGTACGGGCCAAGTTATGCGAGTGCCTGAACTGGCTGAGAAATTTTTTTCTGCAGGTCGGTTGGTACCATTATGCACATTAGCCAATCACAGATCGGCTCTGATACCATTGTACATGCCATCAGCCAATCACAGCTCGGCTGTACTCATGTATCGATGGGAATGGAAAAGCATTTGACATTGTCTCTGTCAGCTGAGTTGTGCACGCGCCAAATTTGTAAATGCTCGTCTTACAATAATGATGTAAGTGCTCCACAATCTGCGAAATTACAAGTACACTAACTGGTCTGCTGCAGAAGTCCAACAGTCTATTTATTAGCCTTGGCTTCGGTGACTAATTATGCAGATTGGAGAGCAAATTATGTGATATCAGTCTGTGTTTCCATTACCGGTTTTTTATTTCGCTATTTAGATTTTGCGCATTTCGAATGGTATTAAATGGAAACGCACACAGAGAGTGAGGATGATGTCCAACGTTATTAGCCCCAAAAACGCAGTCTGCTTCGTGACCGTAGACTGTTTGTGACACAGACTCCTATTTGAGGCATTGCGCTGATAAGCATGTGGTCGTTGCTGGAGTACATTGGGGAGGCATTACAAGTTAGTTTCTGAATCAGTATTTTTGAACATTTGCTGCAATTGACAAAATACAACTCTACTGACTGCTGGCCAATTATTGGAACCCCAAAGAAAACAGACTATAAATGTATAAGAACCGCAGCTTTTCTCATCTTTATCATACTCTGATGAAAATAAATCATCTTGCACTCAGACCAACCAGTCACCATTTCATATATGCTACGTGAATAATCATGTACATGCGGGACTTCAGATCAGAGTGGAAGAGTGCATCCAATCTAAACAATCAGGATAGAACGTTTGTGACTGATGTTGAAATGAGCTAGCTAAATAAAACCATTTGCCACTGGACGTATACATCCATGGCTGGTATCAACATCAATCTCTTACTTTCTGTCCTGATGGATAAAGTTCTTCAGTAGGATTATTTATTTTCATCCCTAGAACATGTTAATGTTTAACAATCAACAAAAACGTATTTTTCCGGAATGCGCCTTTAATATTAAATGCCGTTATACACAGATGCAGCAGCCCCAGGAAATCTTCCCTCAACCCCCCATACACAAGATTTCTGTAAAATGAATATTTTTGCAAACTTGCTAGGCTACCTTAGTGTACAATTATTGAAATGAACTGAAAAACTGGCACACTAAGACAGGTTTGTGAGTAAGTTTTATTTAAAATGCAAAGTTGATGTTTCCTTGCAGGTTATCCATTACCCAGCTCATTCCAATCAAATAGTTAGCCTGTATTACAACTATGTGCAGCCATTGTGGCCTATAACCTACTGTTAAGGCCTATGACAGATTCTGAATATACGATTCTTATGGATGCTTTAGAGTCAGGGCCATCTTCAAGCCATGAGGCAACCACAGAGGGGACCAGTGAACACACACGTATATATATATATATATACATATTTGTGTGTGTGTATGTGTGCGTGTGTGTGCAGGGGTGGATCCAGGAATTGCTGAAAGGGGGGGCGCAGCAAGGAGGGGATCTGGGGACTCTCCCCCAGAAAATTTTGAAAAATTAATGTGCTGAAAAAACATTTTCCTGGTATCTTAAGAGAAAAATCTGCCCTCTCTGTTCAATGATTTTCCTCCCAAGGTTCCAAAAATTAAGCTTAAAAAAACTTTCAAAGCGCCGTTATAACGCAGTTTTACATTAACTGACAACTTGAACCTTTACCTAAGACTTTCACTTTATTGTCAAAGTTCGTGACCTTAACCCTTTCACTACTGTTGGTGACTTGGTCAAAATTTCAAAGAGGATAAAAGCTTTCAAAATCGTCCAAACCCTAGAGTGTTGGCATTCATTGGAAAGTGCTTGATGAGAGCTTTCCAGTGAATACCAATGTGCTATGGTTCGAGCGATTTTCAAAGGTTGTAATGTTTCAGAAATGCGGACAAAATCACCACTAGCAGTGAAAGAGTTTGACCATAGTTCCCACAAAACATTGATATAATTAGTTTTTGAGTTTATATAACACCAGATAACCTCCAACAAAATAATTGTAGTGTATATCTAACATGCAAACCCAGTGGCTATATGCATCTGTGATTTTAGCAAATGTTAACAGATCACCAAATCCCCCCTCCCCCCCAAGTCCCTAAACCAGGTTTAGTAAGAGATACCACACTCAACAGCTTGTAAAAAGTTATTACAGTGCTGTGATTGCCTTTTTTCCAAAATGGTTCTAAAAGATGAGGCTTTAATGCTTCCAAAACACTTCCAAATGTTGTGAGAGTAGGAAGTGTTGTCATACACATAGTCTGAGTCACCATTAAATTGAATTTCTGCATGTGAGTGAGTTTATTAATCTGGAGGCAGTGGTTGGGTCAGTAATGTCCAGAAACAAACTATTTATATTAAAGATCCTATTTATACTAAAGATGTTCTGATATAAATTTAATACAATGATGCTGTCCTACATTAAAACATAACATTGTCAACATATAAACTTTTTTAACGGAAATATTATATTTACATTAATGAATGTGAAAAAGGAATGTGACTTTAGGGCCATTTAGAATTTTCCAATAAGACCATTGAACTATTTGAATTGACTCATACATAACCTTTTTAAAATAATGTTACATATCTTACTTATAGACTCTAAAGGGCATAGAATAGCTCACTAGCCTCAGAACCGAAGTACTCGCTGGTTACAAGTTTAATGACCGGTGATTCTGAACGTCAAGACGGGGTTTTGGAATGGAACATTTGGAAAGTCTTCTGGTATTCCAGGACAAATTTGGCACCGTAAAACAACAAATCAATATACATCAAATAGTTGGCTATGAACGACTGGTCCATCAGTGGGGGCCTTTTGTAAGCTCAAGCAAATTTTAACCGAACGCATACTTGCGATAGCCTATTAATTTAACATCAGTCTTACCGCTTCCATGTCCCCCTGCAAATGAAAACTGTTTGCTACGAGGATCATCATGGCAAAACAGCCGGTCATTTTTTTTGCATTTGAAAGGCTGAGCCTCAAATGTCGGTTTACTTTATTCTTTAAGTATTTCCGCCTTTCCAGTGGTTTCTGACATTTTCGTCTGAAGTTGTCATGGATTTGCCCCGCCGGCTGAAGACAACAAGCCAGCAGGCACAGGGACCATGGGCCCAAAAGCTAAGAAAGGGACCCAAATGCACAGGCTGAGTAAAAAAATATAAAAATCTTTTAATTAACCAAGTAAAAACAAACATGAGGGGAGCAGCAGCACAAACATGACAGGGCTTCAAAACCAGAATGCTGCTGGCCTCAACTGAGGCACAGCCAACCCTTAAATAAACAGACCTTCACCTCCACCTCAACGAGCCACACCTGTTGCCCATTAAGGTGGAGGTGAAGAATGCAGCAGGGGGAGGGACTGCAAGGACAAACCCTTACAGGGGTGTACTCATTTATGCTGAGCACTGTATCATCAAGGCTTTTTGGAAGAAAAGCTGTGCTGGCATTGTGGGTTTTGCTCAGTGTTTGATACCACTGACCACCCTGATTTCTGCTCTGGTGCTTTTAGGTTGAATGACCCTTTTTGGGTGGCTGTAGATGTCTCGGAATTTGTTCCATGTCAAAATGGTTGAGTTCGTATGCATTTATTTATGTGCAAAATTAACTTACTCTTTGTGGTTTGTTTAAGTGCTTTTCAGTGTTTTCAGTATCTTGGGAGGACAGTATAAATAATGCCGTCATTAGTGTCATTATTGGGGATGAGCAGTAAAATGATTTGCATCCCAAAGCTTTTGAAGAGACTTCCCATGGAACTGAAATTTATTCCCACATCAATAATGGTCTTGTATTCAGTACATTCTTTCTATTCAAGTGCAGCAGCTGCCAGATGTATAGTCAGGTATAATAATTAATCTTCCCTTTTTCCTGTATATCTGAGGATCAGTACCAGCCTGCGAATGCAAGAGAAAATACGGAACAGCAGGGAGGTGGGATGTGTGTGCTTGTGTCAACATAGGCGATGATATGAAGGCCTCTCTGAAGAGGTATGCTGTGTGTGTGTGTGTGTGTGTGTGTGTAGGTGACGGTGTGGTTGCTTCATAGAGGACACTCATTGGGAAGCTCAGTGGTTTTCTGCTCTGTTGAGTCCTTCTCTGCGAGGGTCATTTGCTTGTGTTATGATCTCTGTCTGTACCCGTCTCTCTCTGCCTCTCACTGCCAAACCTCAGTCCTTCATTTTCTCCCTTCTCTCCTCACTGTCTCTCCCCACACTCATTTTCCCTGTTGCTTACCCCTGCCCTTTATGGTATTGATTCTGGGTATTGATTCTTCATTTATTAATTCAGCACTACTTTTACCTCATGTCTTTGTTGTTTTAAAGGCATACTAATGTGGCTATTTGTAGGATCGTTGCTTAGCAGTCTGCATTTCAGCAGTACACTACAGGCCAAAATATTACAAACACACTGCATTTTTCAGAATTTGGCTGGTTTTTCTTAAAGTATATTTTCAGCAACAACAAAAAACAGAATAATGTAGAAACATATCTTAACTAGAAATGTGCAAAAT
Source organism: Gymnothorax javanicus (assembly GCA_029692085.1). Taxonomy (NCBI): domain Eukaryota; kingdom Metazoa; phylum Chordata; class Actinopteri; order Anguilliformes; family Muraenidae; genus Gymnothorax; species Gymnothorax javanicus. The sequence goes on from CM056206.1 coordinate 22,453,511, forward strand.
TATTTTCTAGGAGATACACATATTCAAATTCGAATTTCAACAAAGTACCCTCCCTTAGCCTTGATTACAGTCTGACATATCCTGGCATCCTCTCCAGCAGTTTATGAAGAGAACTTCCTGGTAACTCATTCCGGGATTTCTAGAGTTCCTTCATGAGCTCTTTTGAACTTGATGGGCGCACTTCTCTGACTGCCTGGTCAAGTTCATCCCACAGCAACTCAAGATGGATTTCAAGATTTTCAGCTGTTAGCAAGCAGCATTTTTAGTCAATACAAGTGTCCCTTTGATATTTTTTGTGCCTCTGTTGCTCAAAATTAACTTTAAGATGACAAAAACCTGAAAAATTCTGAAAAATACAGGAAGTAATATTTTGGCCTGTAGTTTAGTTCCTTCTAATCGAAGTGGTAGAGTATTGTTAGCCACCCTTTGAATACAGGAAGCAATATACAAACGTAATCTCCCTTGATTCAAGGGCGTTACCAGTCTATTACCAGTGCTGCTGCTACTCAGCATCGTGTAGCTGCCCAAGTGTGTCCGCAACATACCTGCTAGAGAGAGCTTTAGCCTGCATGGCTGTTAGCACAAAGCATAGCTTTCCATGCTGTTTGCACAGAGATTAGCCTCCCAGGCTGTCAGAGCTGTGTTTAGACTCCCACGCTATGAGGTCAGGCTAGCCTCGAGTGAATTTGTGTTTTGATTACATATTAAACGCCAACAGGGGAGTCTAGAGGGATACAGTCAAAGCTTTCCCTTCATTGACCCGTTGGTCTTCCCTTCTCCAACAACCCCCTGCGTATTGATCTGTTTATTCAAGACGATGCCTGTCAAGGTCCCAGTGTGTTTTCATGAGGTGGGGGAGGTTTGACTCCCCCCTTTCAAACCTGGCTGAGCTCTTCCTATGTACTGATGGTTGACTATTTTTCAGTCAATAGGAAGCAATTTTTCTACCTGTTAACTGACAGATGTCTGTTCAGAGTATTGCCAGAAATTTAGCTTCATAAACTGAATTGTGGGTGTCCATGAGCTTATGTGTATAGAGGGCGAGTTGATTTCAATTAAGGGCTCGGCTACAGCTGCAACTGTAGGACTTGTTTACACCTGTTTATTCCTTGTGCTCCCATGAGGCCTATTAAGGCCAATTGTTATTAAGAAGTGCCTACTACTGTCAATCCACGCTACCCTTGCATTTTCATATTTGCATGAGGGAAATAATTAGTTTTCCAGCTCTCTCTTCGGCAAGAGTGATCTGATACATCATCAATTAGGAATTTTAAGAACAGGAAAATCTGTAAATTACAACCTGCCAAGAATCAAAGCTCAGTTTTGTGTCCCTAAGTGACTCTCCACTGGATATATTAAGACTGTATTTTATTGAAGCTACTGAGTTTCGTGTTATAATGTAATTTTCACAGGCCAGCACCTGACTGTAGATGAACAGCACTTCACATCCATGTGTTAATTTGCTGAATGCAGGTTATATGCCTGTGAATGACAGATTTTAATGTTTCTTATTTTCCATTAGAGGTTGCATTCCACTCTGTTGAACCCTTAATTCTGGCCAAAAATGTTGGCACACCATTTTCAGTACATGCAAATTGTCACCGGCTAATTAATTTGTCAAAAAAGTATTAGATTTTGGCTATGTATCATAAAATGTTATCATTCATAGCACTTACGGTCTTTCTGTCACCACCATTGTTCAACAAGGGGAGTTGAATAGCGGAGGTTGAAATTGATTGAATAGGTAAAAGGCGGAACTTAGCTGTGGTCTTGTTCCTTAACAGTCCATTATCTTTACCACTCCTTAACCTGCATGTTATTAACTCAAAACTGAAGTAAAGTAGTTTACTGGGATATATACAACCCCAATTCCAAAAAAGTTGGGATGCTGTGTAAAAGATGGGACACTGAACAATGGAAAACACGGCCCAATCGAAAGTTTTTTGAGATGTGTCGCTGCCATGAAATTCAAAATGAGCTAATATTTTTCAATAAAGGGGAAATGTCTCACTTTCAACATCTGATTTGTTGTCTATGTTCTATTTTGAATAAAATGTGGGTTTATGAGATTTGCAAATCATTGCATTCTGTTTTTATTTACCATTTACACAGCATCCCAACTTTTTTGGAATTTGGGGTTGTAGAAACAGAAGATTGTGGCTGATGCTGGACGAAACAAAGTTGGGTCGAACGGAACCCGATGCAGCCCCATCAGCAGATAACATAGGCGGCACACCTTTGTACAAGTGATCAATGTGTTAGTTACATGTATTTGAGCTGAGATTTTCCAAAAACTGAATAATCCCTTCAATCAGCTCTTCCTTGCTTGGCCGAGCAGGCTTTGTCAGGTAGATCTTCAGTGCTGCCCATATTAAAACAATAGGATTTCAGGCTGTTGATTCTGGTGGGGCGAGCATTAAGTCGATCTCCTCCTTCTCCATCCATTCTTTTGTTGATTTGCTGACATGCTACGGTGGTTATTTTAACTGAGTCTGTAGCTATCAAGGACAGTTTCTCTCATGAATGGCCAACCCGTACATACATGAAATACATAACATTTTACTGTATACAAGCCTATACAGAAAATAATGTAAATTCCAATATTTTTCGTTCAGATTTTTCATATGTATGCAAAAATGAAACTGCTTTAGTACCTGGTAAGGGTGCTTCGGAATTCTTTACAAATGTCGCTGGCAGCCTTGGCGATGGAAAAAAAAAACAAAAAAAAAAGTCAAACGTTTGACTGCATTATTATGGATGATTCATCTTTTAAGATAACATTGTGGAACACTGCTCCTGATGTGCCATTAGAGTGGCGCAGTACTTAACTCTTTTCCTTTTTGGCATCCCAAACTATCTGGCAGTACTTGGATGTAGTTTGGATCTAACCTAGGGTGGCACGCTGGCACGTGATTGTGGAGCGATGATACCAAAGTTTTCTTTTAGCCCGAGTAGTTACTGTCATGGTTTTTGGATACTCTGTGTTTGGTGTAGGGCTTTCTTTGTGTCTCTTGTCTAGGACGACATTGAATTCCTTGCACCAGCTTGTTGATTTAAGATGGGTGGCACCTGTTTCTTATTCTATTTAAGCCAGAAGTTCGCCGCACCTCTTTGCTTGAGTGTCTGATCTTTAGTGTTCACACAAGCCAGGAAAGACCTACTCTTGGAGATTAGCGATTTTATTTGTGTATATTATTAAAGCATACTTAAAAAGTTCTTTTCTAAGTTTCTTTCTTTTTCCTCTCCTGTTATCGCACCGATATATGGTGCCTTAGGAGGTTTCTTGTCTGGTTGGACGGTATTTTTTGTGAAGCTTCTGTGTTTTGTGCAGAACTAGTTTTTCTCTCGTTCTGCAGACTCTCACTTTGCTCAGCCCCGCCTCTTGGTGGCTGGGCTGGATTATAGGGCTGTGAGAGTTTTATTTTCCGAGTTTCCTCTCTTTATATCTAAGTGGCTGGGTTTATCGCTTTCGCCAGCCTTGTACTCTGGAAAGTTGCTGCGTTTGGTCTCCTAGCTTCCACCTACATTACAGTTACTTTGCTGCCGTGGCTTCATCATCGCTCTCCACTGCTCAATCTATGTGAGACAAGTGATCTGTCTTTCGCTTACGTTTGGACACGGAATGTAATCTACACTGAGCAAGAATATAAATCCAACACTTCTTAGTGTGAGAAATGACCATCTTCATGAAGTCACTGCATTTTCATTGAGTGTTCACAGATTGTATAACCATATTGCAATACATTCCAGTCACTGAAATTGTAATTTGTGATCATAGTTCTGTTATACTGAATTTTAAATAAACCTACCAACTCTTGCGCGGTTTCCCTAAATTTACGATATGCCTCATAAGGAATCTCACTGGACACTTTGTTGAATTGGTGTTTTCATTTTCATTAAAATTGATAAGTACAGATGACACACAAGGACAGCACAAAGTCCAATATCCACTGCTTCATCCCAGTATCCACATTTCCAGTCTTGAGGCCATTTGACTTGTTGTGTTATACGGTTATTATTACAATGTATATGTAGCTATTATGGTAAAGGAAAAGTGTGGACACTGGTGTATAAATATATAAACTGTTCTTTTATTCTTGAGTCATTAAGGAAGCAATGGAGGTACGTACAGTATGTAGCCCAGGAGGGCAGGAGCGTATGAACCCAATAATCAAGTAAACTGTAAAACAGACTGGCCTGCAACGAGGCAGGGATAATTTCATTGGTCAACACGAAACCTGGCATTCTATTGGTTGGCGATTTCTGAATGTATCACAAAAAAATCCAAACACCAATAGAAATTAATCGGTGAATTCAATAAGGGCCCAACTCCATGTTGAAAAGGTGTGGAGTTGGGCCCTTATTGAATTCACCATTCAAATGTTTCAAGCACACAAGGGCAGTTTTGAGTGCAAGGAGGAAAAGCTAAAGTTTGAGTACAAAAAATCCATCCAAGAGCAAGCTGGGTTTATTTGAGTGCGAGAGCATAATTTTGGGGAAAAACTTTGCAAAATCTATGTATACAATTGATATGTCTGATAAGATATCTCTTTCAAGTGCTAGTTAGCTGAGGTAAATGCTTTCTAGAGTCTATATACAGATTTTATTGTGAAAAATGGTGGACAATGATAGGGACAAACTATGGAAGTGGATTAATCGCAGTTAATCACTATAAATGCGAGTCACTGTAATTGAGGTGTCACTAAGGCTTAGTGACTGTTCAATGGAATAGATTTCATGATTCAGTCTTCTTGGAATGACCCATAACTTTGTTCTGATATAGCGAGTCTTGGTGAGCTACAATGTACTATCTACTGTCAAGCGAAATTGAGAATTCCACAGAATCATTAATAGCCTAGCCAAGACTCAAACCTATGGCTGTCGTCAGCAAGGAAATTTCCAATTACAAATGGCTAAAATCCTTTTCATTGTCTTTCTGAATGATTTTCAGGGCCAGGAATGGAAGCTCTTGCTTCTGCCTCCAATTCTCCTCCCTTGCAGTCCCCCCCACACACACACACACCATTGCGCATTCTCCTTACCATGCTTTGCTTGAGCACGTCTGAGTTTTTGGACTGGAGCGCTCAGCATTTTGGCTGCAGTACCTCTCGAAGGGAGCGGAGGAGCGAGGCTGCTAACTGAACAGCGTGCTGAGTGTCTGGCCATTCTGCCAATCGGCCTGATTACAGGTAAAGCACAATAACATGCGCTGAATAATTCCATCTCTAGCATTTTTAACAGAGAGAGTGGCAATGGCGGGGTTGGGGGGGGATGTAGGAGAGGGAGAAAACCTAGATTTTTATGTGTCTTGAATTAATTTGGTATGCTGGCAGTGCCAGCCAGCTTTGCCTGCAGCCTGTGGAGACGGCATGGATTGAGGGCCCTCTGAGAGATGGACTGGTGGGTCGGGTGAAGGACAAACTGCTAAATAATCCCTTCAGTGGATTCATAGCTGTTACCCACAGCAGGGTGGTTTGCAGTCTTGTTCCAACAGTCAGGAGCTCCAGTGCCACTCAGTGTGTGAAATGCAGGCATATTTGACTGTTTCTATGCACTATTGGGGTCACATGATGGTTCTTCATTTTTTTATTTCCATAAAACCCACTCATTATGGCGGATAAGCGCACATTTTTCTGTTTGCAGCCTCACTTTTATGGGCTGGCAGAGGAATATGTATGAGGTAGGTCATCTGAGGTGAAACAGATCTGAACTGAAGCTGCCATGGAGGACTCATCTCTCTGTTTTCCATCATTTCTCTCTGTCTGAATTGAAAGAAAATCATACCTTTTTCATGTTTTAAAAAGCAAAGCAGCAACATATCATGACACTGACAGCGCAGCGCAGAATTGAGTGTGATATATCCCTGTTTTTCAAATACATTGAACTTTGCCAAAGCGACTGATGTACAGACATTTATTTGTTGTTTTGCTTTTTGGGCATCATTTCAAATCTGTTCAAACGCTGTGGCCAACATCATGCATTTTTCTCTGCAGGAACATCAAAGAAAGTGCAAAAATTCAGCAATCAGATTCTAATCTTTTTTGTGAAAAAGAAAAAATTAATTGCTCATATGTATTTACCCTTATGTCCACAGGGCTGCGCTTTGTCAGACCCTGAAGATGAATTGTACAGGATGTGCCATGAAACGCGCAAAACATGGAAAAATGTGGGAGGCTCATCTGCATGAGATACTCGAACAGCATTTGAGTACAGTGCTAAGAAAATGTATTTGCTTTCTTCCCGATTTCTTCGATATATTTTTGCATACTTGTCACAATTCATAAACACAGTTATAAATGTGTTACTTTTGATTAATAACCTAATCTGTAATGAGTTTAATGATTGTTTTTTCATACTGTATGAATGATGGATTCACCATTTCTAAATTAAGTTCCGGTTTCCAAAAAAAAGTTGGACTGGTAAAATGTAAATAAAAACAGAAGGCAATGATTTGAAAATCATTTAAACACTGTATTTAATTGAAAATAGTACAAAGACAAAATGTTAAATGTTTTAACTGAAAAATGGGATTGTTTTATTGAAAAATATTTGCTCACTAAAAATTTGATGCCAGCAAAATGTTTCAAAAAAGTTGGAGCAAGGGCGTGTTTACCACTAATGCATCGCCTCTTCTTTTTGACAACACTGTAAGTGTCTGGTAACAGGAGTCCAACTGCTGTGGTTCTGAAGAAAGCAAAATGTTTTCCCATTCTTGCTTGGAGTTTGAGTTCAGGTGCTAATACTTTGCAACCTCCTTTGTCATATTTTCCATTTCATAATGCTTCAAATATTTTAGTGGATGACAGGACTGAACTGCTGGCAGGCCAGTTTAGCGTCCAGATTAAGCGGAGCCATGTTGTTGTAATACCAACAGAATGAGGTGTTTGGCACTGTCTTGCTGAAATAAGAACGGCCTTTCCTGAAAAAGACATCTGGATGGCAGTATGTGTTGCTTTAAAAACAGTATGTATCATTCACCAGTAAAGGTGTCCTCACAGATGTGCAAGTTACCCACAGTATGTGCAGTATTGCACCCCATTACTATCATGGATGCTGGTTTTTAAACTGTGCTCTGACAAAAAGCCGGATTGTCCCTCTTCTCCTCTCACTCGAAGGATGTGGCATGCATGATTTCCAAAAAAATTTAACATTTTGATTAGCCAGGCCTCAGGACAGTTTTTCACTTTGGCTCGGTCAATCTTGAATGAGCTCAGGCCCAGAGAAAGTGGCGGCATTTCTGGATTGTGTTTATGATTTTGTCCTTACACAGTAGAGTTCTAACTTGCATCTGTGGATTCAGCGATGGACTATATTCACTGACAGTGGTTTTCAGAAGTGTTCCTAAGCCTGTGCAGTGATGTCCACTGCAAAATCCTGTCTGTTTTTAATGCAGTGCCGCCTGAGGGCATGTAGATCATGGCCGTTCAATATTCTTTTTTGGCCTTGTCTCTTCTGTTTAGAGATTTCTCCGGATTGCCTGAATCTTTTCATGCAATTTTACATTCTAGATGTAAAATAGCATTTTACAGACTGACTTCTTTGCATTAGCTTTCCCTTAAGTAGATTCAACATTAAAAAAGCATTTTTTTTCATATCACAGGACAATGTCTCAAACATATTCTGTGTCTGCTGGTTGTGGCACTTCACTGAAGCTACATCACATTATGATTTTTGTTGCTCTTGATTTTGTTGCCCTTTTGATTTTTGTTGCTCTTGATTTTGTTGCCCTTTTAATTGATTTTTGTTGCTCTTGATTCTGTTGCCCTTTTAATTTTGTTGCACTTGATTTTGTTGCCCTTTTAATTGATTTTGTTGCTTTTGATTCTGTTGCCCTTTTAATTTTGTTGCCCTTGATTTTGTTGCCCTTTTAATTGATTTTGTTGCTCTTGATTTTGTTGCCCTTAGTATATTAGTATATTTTAGTATATAATATCAGTATATTTGGTGTTTACCTAGTGGTTTGGACCTGTAACAACCGAATGTGTTCTCTGTCACTTTTACTGTTAGGACTTGTACTTGTCTCCTAGGTGCTCTGCACTTTTGTACTGATCTTTTGCACTTTTGTACGTCGCTCTGGATAAGAGCGTCTGCTAAGAACCTGTAATGTAATGTAATGTTGAAAGAAATATTCAAACCTGCGATGCCATGTTTGTATGGTCACAGCATTACATCACATGGAAAATAGTTTGGTCTAGTAAATTTTATACATGTAGGTTTGTTACAGGCTGTGCAATTTTATGAGTTTGGTTCTGTATAATGGATCGACTTCAAAGTGTTGTGGTGCAAAGTTTTGCAGGAATATGGCATGTTTTCAATTTTGTGTTGCTGGTTATTTGAATAAAGGTAGACGTCTGACAAACTTATGTTACAGCTTAGCCGTTTTCTTTGGTAGGCTTGGTTTGGAACTCTTGCTGGGAAAGAATTCCATGTCCAACCTCCACTTTTTTCCTTTTCATTTGTCAGAATGATTTTGAAAAGGGCACGCCAATATATTTTGGGGGCTTTTATAAATGAGAAGGGGGTTAAGGATTTAATATTAATATTAAGTATCGCGAATGCATATGCTGCGCATTCCCTAGCAACCCGTGTGTCATCGGCAACATGGCCACTTTCGTTATATGCTATTTTCATGTATAGAAGCACTAGAAATTAACCTTTAAATTTTCTTGACTGGATGTATGCTTTACATCAGGGTTATTCAACCTTATCCAGAAAGGGTGCAGGCTTTCATTCCAACCAAGTACTTACACACCTGGCACCACTAATCAACCCCAGGAGTCTTTGCTAAAGAGCTTGATTAGCAGTATCAGGTGTGTAAGTGCTTGGTTGGAATGAAAGCCTGCACCCACACCAGCCCTTGCAGGATAATGTTGAATAGTCCTGCTTAACGTTTTTACACACCCAAATGTTTCTCTGGATACCCAAACATCAAACAAAAAGTACTGATTTCATTCGATATTGGTGGAGGTTGACCACAGAATTCTTTCCATTATTCCAACATTAGGTAGACTGGGGCAAGTGGGCTGGGAACAACAGCATGGGATTTGGAATGATATCATCAGATGCGATCATTGTGTCCCATCTCGATTCTAACCCACCAACATTGTAACATCATTAAGATGTTGCACCAACTCTATGCAACATCTTTATTAATCATCATAAGTGCAAGTTCCTAACGTTTGTAGGCAAAGTGTACAACATAGTGTGAAGTTAGTGCATATTATGGGGAAAACTGCTTTTGGCAGTCATCTGCAGTCATCGTCTCCATCATAACTAATTTAGTGAGCGAGGCATGTACTTTTATAATGGCTTTTGTTTAGCTGTAGCTTGGTATATCTGGAAGATATATCAGAAGAAGCTGGAATCGTCCTCTGGGGTTTGCATTTTCAAATTGAGTTTTTCTTGGGGAAATAATGATGATCCGGCATTCCAAATTCTCGCCAGTCACTGTAAAAAATAATTATAATAATAAATAGGTTGTATATCTCTGAGTTGAGCTGATTTTAAACTTTCTGTGTGCACCTATTTAGCAGTCATGACACTATGTTATTATTATGATTATTATTATCATCCTTATTTTATCTGTACCGGGTGTATCAAAAAAAGTGTACACTTTGAAAAATGTCTCCAAAATTGATATAATTTAATTTTTCAAAAATGATGTATTGATGGGCCATGCCCTCATGCTCCTATTGACACCTTGTTAATCGCCTGCTGTTCCGCATGAGTGAACACGGGTTGTTTATTTTCACCCAATTTAAACTGGCTTGTGCACACAATTGAGAGGGTTAAAAACAAAACAAACACAATGGTTGGCAAATTCAGACATTTAATTTCTTTCTCACCAATTTTCATGAAAATTAGATTAACCCTTTGCCCGCTACCAGCACGCCAACTTCAGACTCGGATTGCCGAGGTTGCCATTTTGAGGCAGGATCCTGCAATGGTCCGACGGTCTGTTTATGACATGCTGAGGAGAGCAGAGGCCTGTGTATAAAGGAATGGAGCCCATGTGGAAGACTGAAATTTGAATGCAATGTTCCTTGAACCATGGACTTAAGTACAGTCTTGCTGTTGTAAGTGCGCTGAGAATAGCAAAATGTGAGTCCAATGTTAGTGGGCTGCTAGCGGACAAAGGATTAATCCAACTTTCATTAAAATTTGTGAGGAAAAAATTAAATGTCTAAACTTGCCAACCATTGTGTTTGTTTCATTTTTAACCCTCTCATTTCTGTGCGCAAGCCAGTTTAAAATGGGTGAAAATAAACAATCTGTGTTCACTCATGGAACAGCAGGCGATTGACAAGGTGTCCATAGGAGCATGAGGGCATGGTCCATCAATACATCATAACAGATTTTTGGAAAATGATATTATATCAATTTTGGACATTTTTCAAAGTGTACACTTTTTTTTGGTTACACCCGTGCATAGTTGTCAGTTGTATAAATTAGAGGATTGTGATATATCTAGACACAGCAACACATGTTGCTGTCACAAAATTCAAAATGAGCAAATATTTTTCAAAAAACAACAAAATTTCATTTGATATGTTGTCTTTGCACTATTTTCAATTAAATATAGGGTTTAGATGATTTGCAAATCATTGCACTCTGCTTTTATTTACATTTTGCACACCATCTCAACTTTTCTGAAATGGGGTTGTATATAAAACAGAATCAAATCTTTTCTGGCAATGAACAGTTGATAGTTAAATGCCCACTCCACCAGATGGGCATGTATTGCAATCGCCCCTGTCCGTCCGTCCGTCCGTCTGTCACTTTCGGTCCACTATTTATTGTTCTCAATTTACAGACTACAAATTTTGTGAGATTCCTTTAATTTTTGTTTTGTGGGTCAGTGGTGAAACGAATAGGATCCCTGTTGATTTTGGTGATGATTGGAAAATTTTTAGTCAATAACATGTCATTGACATGGCTGCCATATGGGTGTATTACCACGATTTGCATCTTTTTTTGGACTGTACATTGCAATTATAGCATAAAAAAAAAATTCTGCTCCTTAATATTCTCAGAATTTCCACATTTACGTTTCAATCCTTCTTAATATTCTCAGAATTTCCACATGTACATTTCAATCCATACTGTATGTGTTCCAAAGCGCACTCTTTATTCTGCATAGATCCCACAACATCAGCGCTTCCCATTTCTCAGGTTGCGCAGGATTATGAGATACATAAGGACATCTGATTTTGACCTCCAACACTTTCATGTGGAGAAAAAAACTACCATGGCAAAAAATTGGGTAAAAAATAATAATTGCAGCACCTCCACCCCCACTTAGAACCCTGGCATAGCCAGTTTGGCCACATTTGCATGTTAAATAAAAACTAAACACGGTACGCGAGGGAGGTCTTCTCAACACACCAGCTGACAGCTTTCTCTGGCACCATATGGCTAAAAAGCAAGGAAGAAGAACTAATGGGGGACGCCTGTCAGCGCACATCACCGCCGGAGCGGTCGTTACGGTGCGATTCCATATGAAAGCGCCACTGGCTCTCAGCCTGCCGCTCTCAGCCATCTGCGAGCCCCCCAATGCGCACACACACACACACACCCAAGGGTAAGCAAGGAAGGGCGGGGACTCGAGGCACAGCTTGATGTGGGTTCAAATCTTGGCCAGGGGTGCAGAGGTTGCGGTAGCAGGGACACGTGTGGCGAGCACTCACACTGAGTAGTGTAGTCCTTTCACTCTTTCTTCTGTCCCTGTCTATTTATGTTGGTACGTTTTGCCACTTAAGTTTATGTCCTGTCTACGCTTGTCGATGTCTGTATGTTTTGTTTTCCCTGTCCACATCTGTTGGCCCCCCTGTTTGGTTATAATATTGGCCTATTGTTTGTGTTTTTTTTTTTGTTTTTGTGTGTTTTTTTAACCCCCCCTTCACCACTATGACGTTTGTAATTAAAAATAAAGTTGTCCTCCAAAGAGGGGGGGGTGGTGGGGAAAAAAAAAAAGCAGTGTAGTCTTTCAGCTAACCCGAGCAGCTCTGATATGTATCCAGCAGTATTAGCAGATGATGCTGGATCTCCTGGAAGTTAAAGGTGAGATGTTCAATCAGCTGTGAACATCAGCTCTGATGACATCAAAGTCTGAGTATCTGTTAGTGTAAAAGATTTTTCCTGCTCTTGGGGACCTCTCGCCGCATGTGAATTTAGCTTTTCTCCCCATTTCTAATGCAAAGCGTCAAAGCAATGAAACACACAGCGGGCAACTGCAGCTCTCATTGTCCATGCCCTTTCGAAAAAGAAGTATACCTCAAGTTAATTTTAAAAGTAAACGTCAAGTATATTTCAAGTATACTGGTAGTATACTTGTAAGTGTACTACTTCAATACTTCTTGGGACTAATTGGCCCCATTCATGTGAGTATCTAAAATAGGAATATAGTAATCATAAATAGTGTATTATTTAATTCCAATGTGTATTTAGAGAAAAATAATGGATAAGTGATCCTCATACAATACAGGGCTAAAAGTGTCATTAATTGTTATATTTTTATGATGTATATCTCTGAGATTACTTGCAGTATACTTCAAAGTATACTTTCATGGACTAAAAAATTTGAATTAAATTACCTTGTGGTATGCTCAGTTTACCACTCTCACACTAAAAGTATACTTACAAACTTAATGTGGGCCAAATTAGTCCCAAGAAGTATTGAAGTAGTATACTTACAAGTTTACTACCAGTATTCTTCAAATATACTTGAAGTTTACGGTCAAACTTTATTTGAAGTGTTGCTCATAAAGGCTTTATACAGCATGTATAATGCCTTCATAAATGAGACATAATGTCTTCATAAATCATACATAAGCAACTGTCATGCTTTGTAAATGGTGAATAACACATCCTTCTTCAGCATGTGATGCCAGATGTGATATAACTGACAATGTCAATTAGCTAGTGGCTAAATGCAATAAAGGGTGACATCAGCTAAGTGACATTGTCATTGTCACATCTGGCATCACATCCAGAAGAAGGATGTGTTATTTCACCCTTTACAAAGCATGAAATTTGCTTATGTATGATTTATGAAGACATTATGTCTCATTTATGAAGGCATTATACATGCTGTATAAAGCCTTTATGAGCAACATTCAAATAAAGTGTGACCAAATTTACTTTTAAAATGAACTTGAAGTATACTTATTTTTTTTGTAAGGGTGACCACAGGACACGACCCTGGGCATGCAAACTGCTTTAACAGGTCCCCTCCATAGTGAAGCCCTGACCCCGGTGAGATTCCAAGGGTCACTTGGTGGCATATGGGCTGTGATCTGACAAATGAATTCCACATTATTGGCAAGACGAACGCTGTGCCAATGATCCCCGTGCTGCTGAGCCACTAAAAGTGGCATGTAGGACTTCAAACAGCTGGATCCTCAGAAGAGAAAAGACAAGAGTTCCTCAGGTGGGTACAACTGTAACTGCACAATACAAACAGCCAGTTGCAACAGGGCAAACACCAAAATATAATACATTCTCTTCCACATTACATTTAGCCCAGAACCTGCAAGATATAGGTTGCTTTTCCATAAAATTTCATATGGCTACATTATTTCAGATTCATTTGTAGACTCTGATCTCGTAAAGTTGGCATAGAATCAAAGAACTGCTAAATTCACGGAGGTTGAAGAGGAAATGACATCAAGGAAACTGGGCTTCTGTACATGAGCAATGGACAGTTGTGATAATGCAGCATGAATGTAATAAAAAACTTAAAGGCTGATTTTTTTTCTATAAAGTGCAAATGTAGCACCGACCAGATGACTTGATGTTTGACTGTACATTCTGTATATGTTCAAATATTGTATATTAACAAATATGCCCAGGGGTTCTATTTTTTTTTTTTTTTGTAAAATGTGAAACATCACGATACAACGCAAGCTGGAAATTTCAGGGGAAATGAAAGCACAAACTAATTTTCATAAAACTTGGCACTTTCTACTAAAATTTCATCTAATGAAGGCAAAGGCATGGCACATCAATCAGTGCTCTTTTAAAGGAGCATTCTGCCGAGTCTTCACAGTAAATCACTGAAATGGAACAAATCAGGGAAAACTGGAGAGGGAATTTTTTTAAAGCTAATCCCTGTCTGGTTTTGACAGGGCAGTTTGACTGGCATCTTCGATAACAAATTCACTCTTACTGTCTCGACCATTCAGCCCAAACCACGAAAAAACACAAAGGCTAGGTAGTGTCCACTTACTTTTTGCCATGTGGTGTATTTCTGCACAGTTGTTGTGCAATCATCAATGTTAATGTCATATATCATATATATATATATATATATATATATATATATATATATATATATATATATATATATATATATATATATGCCGTAATTAACAACAGTTTTCCACTGCATTCATGCAATCGCTCTGCAAATGCCCACTTTCACTCTCAAACCTCAATGCTAATTACACTTTAAACGGATTCTATTTTAAGCCTTGCAAATTTTATTAACCCTGATGTTGATTAGCGTGACCCAGAAACAAACAGAGAAAATAATGGAAGCATAGGTATTAAAATAGCTTGATTAGACATGACTCGAACATAACCAAGGTTTGTTAATTCCGCAACGCATTTCTCCCAGCTGTCTAATACGATGTTAAAGATCTCAGTCAGAATTACACAGCAAATCTGAATGCAGCCAAGAGTGAGTCAAAGTGACAGCCAAGTTATATAAACATGTCAACTGTTACAAATATGTCAGCCATGGTGGAGCTTCGGAGTCACTAATCCATCTGCTTGGGCACATGACTGCACATTCAAGCAGACCAGCGGTCTCAATGCCTTCTGAAGCATTGTTACTGTTACTGTGTCCTCAATTTGAAAAGAAAAATTCATCACATCATTCTCAACTTGACCAAATGCTAAATTTGTGGATTGTGATTCGAAAGCATATAAATAGCAACTCTGAAATCTCTAAAGCTCTTACATTTGCATAAAAGTGCCTTGTGCGCCTGTTGTGCCCTAGCAGAAAACATGGAAGACGCTTAGAAAGGCAAAGGAAGTCTTCGTCTTCAACTGAAGTGTTTCCTTGATAGGAACAAAACAGAAACATGAAGCCTAGCCGATTAGCTATTACTTGATATTCCTGAAGTTAATATTATTCTTTGATGCAAATAGCTTAAAAGACAAATGGCTTTGTCATAAAAACCAGTCCAAATAATGCATGCCCTTATTTCATATTGATCCTTGAGTTCTTCGTCTGCAAGAACAACCCGGGGAACCAAACAGGACACACACTGCCATAATAAAGTCAGTTCAGTAGAAAACCAATTCAGTCTCGATAGGAATCCAATGTCAGCATCTTTTTGAGATTGCTTGTCAAAATCAAGATGATCCATTTTGTTCAAGTTGAATTTACAAGCTCTTAATGCCACTGTTCCCTACCAAGCGATTAGCAGAAAATAAAAAAATAAAAAAGGGACCAGAAAAACAGCAATTCAACTATCTGCGAGAAGGTGAAGCCAAAAAAGACAGTGAACTGTTGACCAAGGAAGGAGCCAGTCTTGCAGTATCAAAAATAAAATGTTTCATAGCAGTGCTACACTCTTTAAAAATACATAATGTGCTGGCCCAACCATTCAAAAAGCGCCTTCATCAGTCACATCAACAAAACCATCTGATGGCCCATTGTGAACGGTTGGGCCAAAACGTCATGTGTTTTTAATATGAAGCCTTGCTATGAAACATTTTCATTTTTTCTATTGTGAGTTAGTGTGGTGCCTTCCTGGTCAACAGAAATAAAAAGGGACATTAAAATATTGTTTTTGTTCATTTTATTTTTTACCCCACATTTAGCCATTCATGGAACTAATGTTCACTCAGGTATTTTTACAGGTTTTTTGAACGAATGTACTCTTGGGCATTAAACAGAAACTAAGGCAAGGAAATTTTTGTTCTAATGAAGATTGCCATCTACCATTATTGAACTTTCATTGCTGTGTGCGTGATGTGAAGGATAGGTAGTGATTTGCCACAAAGAAGATTCAGTTGGGCCAAGTTGGTCGACTGGCGAAAGAGTGTGCAGAGTTGTTTAGCTTTGTAAAAAAAGAATAAAACATTATATTGGAATACAAAAGACAGACAGGGGAGACAGCAACAGGCAAAGACATGGGGAATCTTTATGGAATGCTAAAATATTTCATAAAATATTTTTTTAAAAATTGTTCGCTCAAACTCTATAGAGAAATGACTTGCTTCTTAAACAACATGCAGGTTTTTAAAAATATTGTGCTCTGTCTTACACCTGGCGCATAGTGCCGCACAGTGACGCAAGTGCTAGTTTATGTACTGACGCAGTTCTCATTATCCCATCCAGCGTCCAGTGTGCATTAAAGGAGAAGTACCATTTTTACAGTTTTGACATTATTTGTGGCATAAAATACAATCATTTACTCACCCATACAACTTTCGTATCACTAGAAGTCCTTCGGAAGATATTTAGATCCAAAGAGAGCCGCATATATCCGTATAATGGGAGTGAACGGGGCACCGAGAGCGCAGCCTCTAATGCCGCATTATCTGTCGCGAAACTCATTCATTTCACCAATATTTTGTTATGATTCGCTAGTGTTGTTCCCCTTTTGAGTCCGGGGTTGCCTGTTATCGTCATCCGGCATCTGTAGCTTGACCTACTAACCTCTGATCCATGTGCACAGGTTACTGTATAGCCTAATAACATCATTACACAAAGCTTCATTAGAAATGCATTACCTCCATTGTGTCTGTTGTGCCCCCTGCAACCATCGGGATGGCATTCTTCCTCAGATTCAGGCGTTGCACTTTCTGGCCCTCTTTTTGTGGCCTTTCGGGAAAAAAGTCTTCCGTAGCGAAGTGAGCACTGCAAACCTGAAGATCCGCACGCCTCAATGCTTCCACTTGAGTATTTGGGTCTATTTTCAGCGTAACAAGCCAGAGCTTTAGCAATTCCAAATTGCGTAAAGGTAGCCTATGGAAGCTAAATGTTGTCCAACTGGTCATTTTGTTGCAACAACTTGGAAAAACGCAAACACGAACCATGATGTTTTACCAGCACGTAAAGCAGCCGACCGTCGCTGGTGAAATGAATGAGTTTCGCGACAGATAATGCGGCATTAGAGGCTGCGCTCTCGGTGCCCCGTTCACTCCCATTATATGGATATACACGGCTCTCTTTGGATCTAAATATCTTCCGAAGGACTTCTATTAACAAGAAAGTTATATGGGTGAGTAAATGATCGTATTTTATGCCACAAATGATGTCAAAACTGTAAAAATGGTACTTCTCCTTCAAGAAGAAGTGTAATTGCACCAAACTGAGTGCCCATGAGCGTGTTAGTCTTAAAATGAGATGTGGTCCGGCGCATTTATGGCGCATTGCTATCTTGAGACTGCAAAAAGTGATTGTGCTGTTGACCTACAAAAACCTGGTCTAAAATCAATGGTCAGTTTTTGATTGCTAATTTCAAGGCGCACAGTCAGATCGTATTTTGCGTCTTTGTAGGCGAGTGTACAACGCGCTTACACTTTGCTTGTTACATACTGCACATGCAGGGACGAGCAGCAGCGCCCACTTATGCAAATGATACAAAATAAAGAGATTACAATGTGAAAGATTACTGTCAAGATATTTAAAAAATACATATCAGAGTATTCAGTTTGACCGACATCCTCACATCAGAGCATGCTGCGATCCAAGCTATTTAATTCGTAAGTGAACCTGTTCCATCAGGTAATTAGTTATTCAACATGTGAGGTTACGCATGTTGGTATTTGCAAATTATTCTGGATAAAGCCACAACGTTTTGATACTGGCGAGCTCTGTCATTCCTGCTGTTCTCCAGAAGATCCCTCCTGGAGGGGTGGCTGTTTGGGGACAATGGTTAGCCTATGTTATAAATACATGAAATGCCTAAAACAGTGCATTTTTTTTTTTCATAACAGAGGGATTTTTGTTCCATCACACAAAACACAAACTGTAACAGAATGCACGCTTGAAGTGCTGAAAATGCGCTTCAGATCTTTGGATAAGTCGTGCACAGGATGACCCATTATCCGCATTTATCTGAAAAATCCATTTTGAATCCGACCTGATTCATAAATACAGTGCCTGCAACCAATCTGTCCCACTTCTGTTAATAAATACAAACTTCAAATTTCATTTGAAATGTCTTCATTTTTATTTATGGTTTGACTGACAAACAAAGTGGCCACAAAAATCCGTACTTTTTGAAGCAGCAAAAACAACAGATGACGTTGTTGTCACCATCTGTAATTAATCCAAATTTCTTCCACACATCTGACTTGATCTTCAATCGTCAGCCAAGCGGAAGGAAGTTCTTTTCACACCTGTCGGATATTATTCAACGAGTTACAGTAGCATGATCAAAATATTATTTTCTGTTCTTTCTCGCTGACTGTTGTTTTCACTCATTTCCATTTCTGTTGTTCGTTTCTCACCAGTGCGTAATTATTATTATTTTTTTACATGCGACCCTGAATTAGTATCTTTTTTTATTTGTTTGCTCGTTTTATCCACAAGTTGTAATGTATTGTAAAGTTCAGTGCACCCTTGGGAATTCACTATGATGATTTTTAACATCTGGATATTAATAAAACAATTTAGAACAATATTTAAAAAAAATGTTTTTATTGCATTTTCGGAGATCACTGTGTTCTGGTTTCCATTCTTTAAGTAATGGTTTACTTGTGCACTTCACAGACCCTTTCATCTGCAGAGCTCAGTTTTTTTTTCCTGTTACTAGACAAATACGCCCTGGTAATTGCAATTCATCAAGGTGCCAGGGCATCTGGTTTTTAAACAGAATTGGAGATAACACTATGATTGGTTTATTTCATGTTACTCCCAAGACACGTCTATGATTAATTCAGAGATCAAGTCCGACCCTTTTGAACCATGCACCTTACTATGCGCCCAGAAGACCCGCCATTAAATTAGCAGTGGATTGGGACACACCTTAAATGCACATGTCCCACGTGCTTCAGGCCTTATCCTTAGAAAATTGGGCCCAATGTGTTCACTCATCCATACAGTGCCTGACAAAAGTCTTGTCGCATAAGGACATAGTAACTAAAAATAGCATATAACTTTATTTCTAACCAATCATTTGTTACAATAAATGGTCCATTTTAATGTCAAGGGCTTTCACATTAATAATTTGGTGCAAATGAAACCGTCAAAAAGTGTTCTGATGTTCACAGCTTGGCTAAGCCCATAACATCTGTTTTTGCTGGGACAAAAGTCTTGTCATCTCTTCAGATGATGCAACAAATCGCAGATTAGAGTTTAACCTATGACAAATACTGTAATTAACACATTCCCAGATGTGTATAGAACTAACCCCAGCACACCAGACTTTCATATGAGATGCGACTAGACCTCTGACAACATACCAAAGATTCAACCACAGACCAAAGTGCTGATCATCAAGAGCCTGAAGATTGAGTCTGCTGCTGAGGTGGCAGACATCTTTAATGTATCCAAATGTCAAGTGGAGGGGATGACAAAAAGATTTGAAGAAACTGGTGACATTCATGGCAAGCGCAGGTCAGACAGACCCCGGTATGACAATTGTTTGAAAGGACCGTTTGTTGCTTCAACTGTACAAGACTAGCCCTTCTTCAACTACAGCGAAGCTACATGAGGAAATGTCACCAAAAATCCCGGTATCTACAAGAAGAGTTTGTCAAATTCTCTCTCAAAGTGGTTTTCATAGCCAAATTAGTACACAGAAGCCTGCATTAAACAGAAAACATAAAACCTGCAGTGCATTTGCCAAGGCCCACAGCTCGCAGAAAGGATTGATACTGGAAAAGTGGCTGACAGTTTATTTTTCTGGTGAATCATCCATTGAACTGCATCCCAGTCGCCGTACAAGACCTGTTGGAACCCTCATGGACCCAAGATTCTCCCAGAAAACAATCATGTTTGGTGGAGGAAAAATCATGGTTTGTTGTTACATCCAGTATGGGGGGTTTGAGAAAGATCTGCAGAGTTGATGGCAACATCAACAGCCTGAAATATCAAGAAGTTCTTGCTGTCCTACTTATACTGCTGCTCCTTCTCATTCTTCTGCTTCCATGTCACAGCTCCTGAAAGCGAAGAAGGTGAAGGTACTCCAGAATTGGCCAACCCAGTCACCTGACATGAACAATTATTGAGCATTTCAGGGGTAAGATGAAGGAGGAGGCTTGGAAGATGAAACCATAGAATCTTGATGAACTCTGGGAGTCCTGCAAGACTGCTTTCTTTTTGCCATTCCAGATGATTTCATCATCAAGTTATCTCAGTCATTGCCAAGACGTATGGATGCAGTCCTCCAAGTTCATGGGAGTCATACGCAATATTAATTTTTTTTCCAAGGCACCATGAATTTATGTTCTGATATTATAGTGGCATATTTGTGTATTCAAAATAAAGTGTATGTATAATTTCCACATTTTTTTTTCAATGCGACAAGATTTTTTGTCCAAGCAAAATCTGACCATTCTGTACAAATTAAATTATAAAACTCAATGAATGACACAAAACTCTATTTTGGTATATTTCGCATAATCTAGAAGGCTTTGCCTTTCATATAAGCCATTTTTGATTCCAATTGATCAACTGCAAGTCAGGTTATTATTTGTTGTTCCTACAACTTGGATAAGTGACAAGACTTTTGTCCGGCACTGTAAGGTTTCGACTTGATACCCATGATTTCTCCTCCTCTTAGAAGTATTTTTGCAGAGATTAAACAGTGTTTTACAGTTATAGTACGTAGTGAAGTAAGATACAGATGGTATGTGTGTTTCTCTTCTGTTGACAAAGTTCTGTTGCATCATCTGAGTGCTGTGTACCTGTTAGAAGTTGCCTCGCTGTATAGCAAATATCCTCCTGCTTGTTCATTTCTGAAACAGTGGACTTGCTTGAAGAATTTTCATTTCTTTTTTATTGTTTTAGTGGACAGCAGACAACTTGCCAAATTATATGTTCTGGCACTTCCAGCTGGGCAGAGTAGACAAGTCCCTGGAGAATGGGAGTGACATGAGGGATTTGTACATGAGGTGATTGTTGGCTGTCCTCTAAAGTGCGCCAAAGATTTAAGGCACAATTTAAGTTTATAGATGTTCCTTCGATTTTCTAATGGACAACCAAAGTATGACAAATTTTTACCCTTTAATGAGTCAGATTACTGTACAAATAGGATTGGAAGGTTTTTAAATGGACTGATGAAGAATTCTTACTGGTTGCAGAAAGCAATGAGCGCACTGATGGTGCACAGAAAAAAAAATCCAAAAATTTACTCTTTAAAGGCTAAGTATTTTGCAGTGCTGTGAAAACGTTTGGTCCCTTCCCAATTTTTTCTATTTCAATAAGGCAGCTCATATCAAAATGTTTGTCTTCTTTTGCCTAAAATTGGGGCCTGTATCACACTGGGTAGGGTAAATCACCTAGTCGACGTGTGCTAGCCTTGCTCGACAGTGTACGGTCTTTTGATTAAGGGTAGTTAGTTTAACTAAGGGTAAAGGTAGGTGCTGGTAACTTTTCCATTGAAACGGCTGCTGCTAACATGTTTTACTGTTTGTTAAATCCAGTATTCCCTCTAGTATTCACTCACTGCTACATGGTGATGTAGTTGTTAGTTCTAAAACATTTCATGAAGATTAGTATCAAGGCTATGCATTTCCTGTGGGTATTTATTTTTTTGTGCAAAAGAAGTAAAAAATCCGCATGCTGGATTGAAGCCCCCAAACCTTTATTGACTACTTCTTTATGCTTGAGTTACATGTCAATCCAGCACCGGGCCTAATTTGGATGAGATGTACACACAACTACTCCTTTGATCTATTTATTTTTTTTGTGCAAATATGTCACCAGGCAAACTCAGAAATCTGGCAGTTTGTCTCGAGGCTGGAAAAATGTAATTAATATTTTTTTTTATGGCAGTACATGTACATTGTATTTGCTTCATACACACACACACGCGGACACACACACACACACACACACACACTTAATTTGAAAATGCCATACTTAACTAGATGAAAAGTAATGAATTTATTGTGCACTAAACTGTGCTGTGAATGACAAATGACCTTTTTGAATGAGCTGCTTTTGCAATGCTGGGATAAGACAAAACCTCGTCCCAGAAACATTATAATGATATGAAAATTGTCCAGAGTCATTAGATTGTAGTCATTCTTGGTTACTGTATGATTCTAATTACTTAGTTTTATGATTCTTTCTGCATACGGTTATACTGTATTATTATGATTGAGGCATTCTTCGTCATCTTTTTCTTCTTTTAATTACCAGAGGAGCAGCGCTCTAAATGTCTCTTAGAATTTGCAGACGCGTCTCATTGGCTGAACTCTTCTCCAACTGGAGGATCGCCGTCCTCGAGTCATGCTCTGCCTCCAGTTTCTCCGGTTTACAAGATGCTCTCTCTCAGCATACTCCATCAACTTCACTTCCAGTGGAGATGGCTGAGATTTGGCCTGGCATTGGAGAACCAACCAGCCGGGGATTGTGTCCGATCGCAAGGTCTCTTCGAAGTGTTTATGAAGTTTAAAGTTAAATAGTGTTCCACTTGGATGAGATTACTAAATTGATCAAAGTTTAAACCTGCTTGAAAAATCACGCCTTAAAATAGGATATTCAATAAGGTAAAATTATGTATGAATGTTAAAATTATAAAAAAAAAGATGATTCATTGATCGAAAACATTTTTCTTTTCATAATTTTAAAATTCATACATCATTTAAATCTGTTTGTTTCGTTAATGTGGGATATGTGGAACACTTATTCAGAGCTGTGCAAGAATAAATGATAACCTTCATTGCATGCGACTACTAAGTGATATACTGTACATACGTGGTGATGGAAATATTTCATGACAAGTTTGTTACTGTCCTGTAAATTATATTAGCAGTCTTTGTTACATACCTCATCTATATATTAATTCTCAGTTTGCCCGGCCTTTGCGAGGTATTTCCTCCCAAACCGCCCAACAAATCCCTGCGCCCTCCGACACATGCGTTCCAGACGAGCTTGCCTCCGTTGTCCACCATGTGGGATCGAACCAACTCACCCTGTTACTGAAATTTGGGCCATTTTATTCGTTTTTGCCTTTTGTTACCATGACGACGGGTGACGTCACTATACGTTAGGATTATTGGTCACAATCTACCCCCTGCCGAGCTTGGGTATGGCTGGTGTATCCCATATTTCATGTTTAAAATACAGACATGTAAATCGTAATTATTTGTATTTTGCATTTGGTTCTTTTTACCCCTTGGCCAAATTTTGGCCAGAGGTGTATTGTCGTCACCTGTATGTCTGTCTGTCTGTCTGTTGTCTGTCGTCTGTCCATGACTTTGTCCGGGTCAGTACTCAGCAACTAATGGTTGCAGCTTCACCAAATTTGGTATGGTAACACACTATGACCCATAGATGTGCAACGTCAGGTTTTTTGCTGGATTTGACTTTTGACCTTAGCGCTGTGACCTTCATCGTGGAAATCTTGTCCGGCCAAGTACAACGTAACTATTGGTCGTAGCTTTGTCAAATTTGGTATGGTAACTCGCTGTGACCCATAGATATGCAACGTCAGATTTTTGGCTGGATTTGACCTTTGACCTTAGCGCTGTGACCTTGATGCAGGAAATCTTGTCCAGACCAGCACTCAGAAACTATTGATCATAGCTTCACCAAATTTGGTATGGTAACTCACTGTGACCCATAGATGTGCAATGCCAGGGTTTCGGCTGGATTTGACCTTTCACCTTAGCGCTGTGACCTTCACCGTGGAAATCTTATCCAGCCCAGTACTCAGTAACTATTGATGGCAGCTTCGTCAATTTTGGTATGGTAACTCTCTGTGACCCACACATGTGCACAGGCCGAGGGGTATTCAGCAACGCGTTATGTTTTATGTCTTCATATCATCACCTCTCAGTAAATGTGAGTTGTTGGTGAGTTGACGGAAGAGGGGTAGTGTGGGTGCTTGTGGATGGATGGACCTGGTGCTGGTAGATGGGTGACCTCTGGTGCTCATGGATGGATGGACTTGTTCATTAGTTAGTGGAAGCATGAAATCAGAATCCTCTACCACATCATGCAGCCTTTCAAAATAAAAATAAAAACATATATTGTCAGAAAACTGAAATGCAAACTGCATTACTGTTACAACAACAAAGTGTTTTTAGTGTGTTTCAAACAAAAAACAAAACTGCATTACCAATGATGAGATGGTTTATCTATTTTTTATTTTTTTATTCACTAGTTATTTATTCATTGATCTACAACCCCAATTCCGAAATAGTTGGGAAGAAGTGTAAATTGTGAATAAAATCAAAATGCAATGACTTTCAGATCACATGAGCCAATATGTTATTTACAATAGAACATAGATAACATTTCAAATGTTGAAACTGAGACATTTTACATTTTTATCCACAAAATGAAAAAAATTTTCTGGCTGCAACACGTCTGAAAAAAGTTGGGACACGGGCAAAAAAAGGGCTGAAAAAGCAATTAATATGTAGGAGAATCAGCTGAAAGAACATTTAGCAAGTAATTAAGTTAACTGGCATCAGGTGTGTAACATGATTGCCTATGAAAGGGATGTCTTAAAGAGGCTGAGTCTCTCAGAAGTAAAGATGGCCAGAGGCTCTCCAACCTGTGAAGGCTTGCATAAAAAAATTGTGGAATACTTTAAAAACAATGTTCCTCAACGTCAAATTGCAAAGGCTTTGAAGGTCTCATCATCAACAGTGCATAACATCATCAAAAGATTCAGAGAAACTAGAAGAATCTATGTGCATAAGGGACAGGGCCGAAGACCTTTACTGGATGCCCGTGATCTTCGGGCCCTCAGACGCCACTGCATCACTCACCGGCATGATTCTGTCATTGACATTACTAAATGGGCCCAGGAATACTTCAAGAAACCACTGTCTGTAATCACAGTCTGCCGTGCCATCCATGGATGCCACCTAAAACTCTATCATGCAAAAAGGAAGCCATTGTTGAGCATGATCCAGAAGCGCCGCCGTGTTCTGTGGGCCAAGGCTCATTTAAAATGGACTGTAGCAAAGTGGGAAAGTGTCCTGTGGTCAGACCAGTCCAAATTTGATATTCTTGTTGGAAATCATGGCCGTCATGTCGTCCGGGCTAAAGAGGAGAAAGACCACCCCTCCTGTTATCAGCGTTCAGTTCAAAAGCCAGCATCTCTGATGGTATGTGGATGCATTAGTGCATATGGTGTGGGACACTTGCATGTTTTAAAAAGCACCATAAATGCTGAAAGGTATATAAAGGTTTTAGAGCAACATATGTTCCCCTCCAGACGACATCTATTCCAGGGAAGGCCTTGTGTATTTCAGCAGGACAATGCAAAACCACGTACTGCAGCTATTATAACAATATGGCTTCGTAGAAGAAGAGTCCGTGTGCTGAGCTGGCCTGCCTGCAGTCCTGATCTTTCACCGATTGAGAACATTCGGCGCATAATTAAACGAAAAGTCTGTCAAAGGAGACCCAAAACTCTCCAGCAGCTGGAAGCCTGTATTAAACAAGAGTTGGATCAAATTCCAATGGCTAAACTCAAGAAACTTGTCTCCTCAATGCCCAGACGCCTCCACTCTGTGTAAAAAAGGAAGAGGGGATGCTACACCATGGTAAACAGGCCCCTGTCCCAACTTTTTTGAGACCTGTAGCAGCCATCAAATTTGAAATGAGCTCATTTTGTAGATAAAATTGTAAAATTTCTCAGTTTCAACATTTGCTATGTTATCTCTGTTCTATTGTGAATAAAATACTGGCTGGTGTGATTTGAAAGTCATTGCATTTTGATTTTATTCACAATTCACACTTTGTCCCAAATTGGAATTGTATTTGATTTCACTGGTTTGCATGACAATGATGCATACTTATCATTAAGTGAAGCACACCTTTGTATTGTTTTCTACCAGTTGATGACACACCTACCCCCCAAAATAAGTACCAATGAATAAAAAAATCTACGTAAATGCTTATATACAGTACTTGGGTTTGCACACTCGTTGCTCACACACAAATTAGGATTCCATCATAGCAAGAGCAAACATCAATCATCATCAAATAAGTGATCAGGAATTGCATAAGCATGTCTTTGGTATTTTAACAGCTTCATTTACATGAGTTTTTTTCAGTGTCAGAATCTCTCGAGCAGACCTATGAAAAGTTGCCACCATAGTGCGGCTACGCTCCCCCAAGCTTCTGTGTGTAGACTGCACAATAGATGAGATACACTCTTCGTTACAGCATACTAGCAAAAAATATTTTGTCATAAATGTTGTCTTCTTTTTATCGATTTAAGTTTGGCAACAGATACTTTCTTGGCAATATATCACATAGTTTAGGCCAACTTGTCATTCTGTTTACCCAGAGAGATCAGTTACAGAGAATTTCTGGCTCTCTCCTGCTAGGAACTGTAATGCGGTCACCCACTAGCTCCTCCATCAGTGATCGCTGCATCGCAATCGTGGGGATAGTGTATTTGAATTAAATCAGCAGGAATGAGTCTCTTAGCAGCCTTTGATAGGGCCGAAGGAGACTTTAGTGGTGGTCCACTGCCTGTGGCCCTCCTCTAAATATAGTACAAAGAGAATTCATGCTTTGCGGCGATCTTTAGTCGCTTCTACTGCTCCTTCAATTCCCTCAGGTCTCGACGGCCATCGACTTATCAAGCCTGAAAGGTAGCATGAACTCTCTCCCACTCCCTAGCCTTGGTTGAATTGATCCCCCAGATCTTATTTTTGTTCTCTAAGATCTCAACACTTCCCTCGACTAATTGTACGAGGAAGTGTTTTTCCCCTGTTTCCCAATTAGCTGTACGGCTTTTGGATTTTGGTGATTTAGCAGACATAGTTTGAACACTGATCACATAGATCACACGGAGACATAGTAGCAGAACCTTGGTTGCACAGACTACATCTCCAGGGCAATTAAGACACTTGTTTAAATTTGGACACCAGGTTTAAAGTTAAACCGCACTTAGAACTTAGACCTGACCTTCATGAACTGAAAATGACTTAAAACCCACTTAGATGGGAGCTTCACTCTAAAGTGGGGTTTAGATAAATCAAGGTCTAAATTTAAATGGGGTGTTAGATTGAACCTGACTTCAGAATATGGGGGCAAAGGTTTTACAAGGAATTCAAAATGGTGTAAAATTTGCATATGCCAAATGGGTGTGGCTTTCATGATATGTCTCACGCCACAAAATTTATCAACAGAGGAATTTTGTTTCTCCAACATGGGTCCAGAAGTTAAAATCCAAAACGCATTGTGTCTCTCTTCAGTGCCACCATCTGGCCAATCAAAGTAATTTGCAAAAACATTTCTCCTTTCCACACCCTTAACAATAGTGTTAAGTTTCATGATGATCAATGACAGTGAAACTGAATATAAGGGCCACAGAAATTGGATTTGAGCAATCACTTATTTCTTTTAGATATTTCCTGTGATATAAAATATGACAAAAACCACATGCGTTTTTCACACTTTTCATACCCTGACTCGAATAGATGGAGATTGGGTTGAAAATCGGCAAAGTGTCCGTTTAAGACTTGTTTGTTGGAAGAATAGGACAAAATTACCCCTGAAACACATAATCACTTGAGTCTGCAGTCCCTGGATGTTTATTATTAAGCATTACAAAAAGGAATGGCACCATCACAAAGTGGTTTATACTTCACTGTCCCAACCTTTTCATAAATATGTCGCAAGAATCAAAATTGAAATGTATTTATTTTGACTAATCAATATAATTCACAGAGCAAAGCATCAAATAAGGGGCTGTTTTATTTTCAACATAATAAAGATCAAAGATAATTTACAAATCATTCTCAGATCTAATTTCAATCTGACATACCATCCCAACTTTTGAGATTTGGGGTGGTAATTTTTGGATTGCAAGCAATAGATTGTTGATCACTGCGAACATTGACTTCCTCCCTCCCTGTTCTGAGGTTGGGGTGAGATAATGAAAATCAATAAAAACTTGTTCGCAAAAAATAAAAGGTGATTTAAAACAGCGGTGAACACACCCCTGTCCCAACTTTTTTGGAACAGGTTGATGGCATAAAATTTAGCATATGTGTTCAGTTCCAAATTAATACATAATAAATTAGAGAAGAAAAACTGTAATATCTTGTGACTCCAGTGTTTTCGATTTAATACAGGTCAAAGATTATTAACAAATTGCCGTTTTCTTTTTACTTGCATTTTCCCAATCCTCCCAAAATTTTTGAGAAATAGGTCTGAAATTAATGTTGGTTGATTTAGACTTCGTTCACAAAAATTCTGTATATACGCGATGCGTTCAAGCTCATGTTCTGATGAAAAATATTATCTAGAGAATTTCTTTTTTTGACTAGAATTGTGAAATTTATTTTTGACTGAAAATCACATTATTTTCAGATAATTCAGTCCAGATTAAATATTGTGACTATAGACTGGTCGCGTATTTATGGGAAAAAGCCCCTTCAAGTGGTGCCCTTTTCATAGACATGGACCGAGTCAGCTTATCAGCATGGCTTGGTGAGAATTCAAAAGAATACTGCATATGAAATGGCACATTATAATACTGATAGTGCAACCTGCAGGGGAATGCTGTTAATTGAATCAGATTTAAAGGGAAGATGACACGATTACCTCCTTTACAGCTGATCACCAGCTTTATTGGAAATTGTAATTAAACAACAGTTAACCCCTGCAGAATGAAGAGATGCCTATCTAGGACACGTTTCTGTTAGTTAAACTGCAGTATAAATTGATTTTAGGCTCTTGGGGGTTTCAAAAGACCAGGCTTGTTGAAGTATTTATGGAGTTAAATTATCAGTGGAAGTAGTTTAACCCTTAGAGCGCTGAAATAAATTTTCAAAAATGATAAATTAAATTATCTTGTGCTGTTGACAACCTATCATGCAGCGACTTGTTTAAAAGACCTCCCCAGGGGAGCTCCTTTAAACAAGTTGTCACGATAGGTTTTCAACAGCTTTGAATTCAACATCATACATCATCGAGCAACACTATTTGTATTTAGAACTCTAAGGGTTGATAGTAAATCACACTAACATTTTTTTACCCCTTCAGTTCATCAGAGTTTATCAGAATGGTAAAATGGTGACATTTCCTGTCATGCCCATTGCCCACCTTCCCTAAATCAGAGCATTACAGGGAAATTAAAAATCTGAATAGATTTGAATGTATCATTTTCAATGAGATACAAGTTATTTTTAGAACTGCTCCAGAAGGCAGCCTTGCCATTTGAACTGTCTTTTACACATGTAGAAAATGACTTGCAGGCTTAGTTGTATTTAATGCATGCGGAATGTCAGTTGGTGCAGAGTAACAGCTGCAGTGTAAATTATTGAGGCCAACCTTGGGCCAGACAGTGCTGTTTTCTGATATGGCTTAAAGGAAAGTAGTTTATTGCATGACGGTGATGAGGCTTTTAATCAGAGAACTATATTCACATATGCTTACGGCAACGGCATGTTCTTTGATCTGTGTCTGCTTCATTTAATCGCTCAAGCAAGGATGTGTGTTTTTGTGTCTGCATGAATCTGCCTTTTATTGTGCGCATGTGTATGTGTGTGTTTTGTTATGTACACGAAGTGTGCTTCTGTTGAGGCATGTCAGTAGGCGAAAGGATATGAGCTTAAATAAAGCCAGTCGCTGATTTATTGGTTGCTTGTTGTTCACACCCACATAATAAGCAACTAACTCTATCTAGTCAAATGAATTTGACAACTGGCATGGCACGAAGTCTGCCAGTCTGATGCTCTTATATACGCAGTCATGTTCCGAATGGTTCCGAAGCCGAATTAGCAATGTTTCTACCTCTTTTTTTTTTAACATCCACTGAAGGTCCAAACTAATATTTCCTTTAGAATTTAAAATTCAAAAATATGAGGGAAAGCATAAGCATCAGTAGTCATTTAGCTCACCATGGCATTGATGGTCTTCATTCCTTTTCCTGCCAGTTCTCTCACCAGTAAGAAAGCAAAGTTGCATAGTATAACAGATGCAATCATGTCTAGCATGAGAACTGCTGAAACTGCAGTGGTCTATATTTGGCAGGGATATTGCAAGTGCTACATTTCCGTCACACTGCCGCCTGGTCACCCTCAACAGCAGCCCACGCATCATAATCGGTCACATGACAATGGATTGATTGACACATTTTTCAGTGAGCAGACAGCTGATAGCGCCTCACCAAACATGACTTATAGAGAAACTAGCTTGAGTTCAGAAGCAGACAGAGCAAGGCCTTGGAGCGCACTGGTGCAGGCATTTACATAAAACTAATCACTGGCCATCCAGTCTTTCTCAATAAATAAATAAATAGTTGCCAACTCTCCTATCAAACTCTGTGGCCTGCTGAGAAAAATTAGTGACTGTACCTCCTGTGGTCCCCGCTTGCTCTCTTTGAGTACTTTCTGGCATGTTGGATGCAAAATGGTCACTGGCTCTTTGGTAGTTCTCAGTGGTTTGTCGAGTATAAAATAGTCAAAAGTTCTCGACTAGTTCAGTGTGATCTGTTGGGTGAGAAAAATTCAATGACTCTTCTCCCTCACGAAAGAGGTTTATTCAAATGTGCTATAGGTGTACATCTCTTCAACTACAAGAGAGTATGCATTTGTTTTAATTTTTGTGTACTTCTCAGTGATATACTCTAAGTCTGGTTTGAGTCTAACTCCACCCACCATATTATTTTGAAAAAAGCTAAAAAGTGGTGAAGGGACTGCGAGGGGGCCGAGGTGGGGCTGGGGAGGTGGGAGGAGTTGGGGGGCATGGATGTGTGAGGCAGGAGTGACATCCCCTGGCCAGAGAATGGAGAGCGAGTGTGTGACACAACATCGCAAGACGCCTATGCCTTTGACACAGTTTCATTCACTCCAGAGGCGCTCTCACAGGGAGTCTGACATTCAACCTCTAAGCACGAGGGTCAGTCTGATAATCACCAAACGTCATCATTAGACCATTTGTAAAATGGGCACAGTAACGACACTTAACATGTGGCAACCAATGAGCCAATTTCCAAAAATGTCAAGACGTGCTTGAAGTTTGTGATTGGTACTTGTTGAAGTTATTGCGTTTCCTTCGCTACCTGTACATAGCGCTTAGTTTCTCACATACAGTACACCCTTTTATCCTTACCAAGGCAGTAACAGCACACCTCTAATGGCTCATTTGGTCACTCTATTAATCACTTTGTTCCTGTGTTTTTACTGTAATGACAGGATAAGCACCAGAGAGGGAAAGGGGTTTTAATTCATACTGATCCACGACTTGGCCTTTAAACCCAAGAGGAGTCTGCAGCGAGTATGGCTGGTGATGACAGTGGCCGCAAATCTTGCGGGTAAAAAAAAAAAAAAAGACAAATACTTCACGTCTCTTGAAGGATGATTGCTTTTTGATGTACGCGCCTAATGCAATTACACCGACAAGGCTGCACCCAACCTTTCTATAGGCCACTGAATTCCGTCCGTTTGAACAAAACTGTTTCCATTAAGGTTTGTCTGCAATTTTAATCAGCCTGCTAACTGGGGAACACGAGCATGGATGTATCCAGATAAGTTTATCTAAGGGCCTGACTCTCGCATTAGTGTACCTGCTCCCTCTCATGCTTGTTCCTGTTCCTGCTCTTCTGCTCCACGGCCCTTAAAAGGGGTAATAGAATATTCTCAAGCCTTCTGAAACTGCCCTTATTTTACATTTTCACACAACCTCTCATTCCTCGGAGACTCTGTTTTTGCGCCCAGGAATTGGCCATATGAGTGCGACATCATTCTTTTACAATTTTATTCAATTATGTATTACATAAATTATTTAACCTACACAATTTGTTCCACTCCGAAGCACTTTGAGCTACTTTTTTCCTTGTATGACGTGTTGTCGGTTAATACGGAATATCATTTGCTTTTCAATATTGTTCTTTTTTTTTCTCACAGCTGTTAGAAGTATGTACTGCTGTAAGTAGTAAATGTACTTGGCATCATAAAACTCCATCGTCAAACATTGAGATGTGTTGGACTGCATAAGGATGCATATGCAACCCTATAAATCATGACTTATAAGTCTATTTTGACTGAAGCTTGTTGTTTACTGAGTTTTAGTTCATCACTGAACTAAAGACAGGCAACGACTGAATCCAGGCAATCATATGTAGAGGCTCATAACTTAAATGACTTACATTTACGGTCCATTTGGGATTTATGGTCCAAATACTGCCTCTATTCACATTCAGTAGCACACAGTTAACTGCAGAAGAGCCTGGCATCCAGACATGTTTGATGAAAGCTACTGAGATGAGGGTCTAAGAGATGGCTTAGTTATTAGTAGTAGTGAAAAAAAACAGCGAGAAAAGATGGTCAGAGGGGCCAGTGAAAAGCAAAGTCGAACTGAATGAGGGAGCCTATGAGAGCTACATGCAAAAGGGAATTTGCAGGCAGGAGTGAGCTTCTCCCACATTCCGGTAACAAATCTGAACTGGCCTGGCGTGTGGGCCCCAAGTGTAAAGATAAATGCATTTAAATAAATTTCATCAATGAAGCTGAAATTGAAATTGAGATGCTTCCAATTAGCTTCAGCAGCTTACACCTGCAGCCAGTTCAATTGCTGATAAAGCTACAAATATGCAGTTGTGATGGCACTTTGCATGGCATCGGAATACTTTATGGAGGTGTGTCTGATATTATGGATTATCATGACTCACCTTTAAATTATTGTACAGTTACAATTTCTTTTAAGTCTTTCTGGCTTGATTCAAATGAAAAACCAACCTGTCTGACTGACCTTCGATCCCCTCCAGTGACAGCTGCTCAGCTGAAACTGAGGGAGAACAGAAAAATCCCTTATACAGGTATGCTGAGGAGGATTTTCTTAACAAAAACAAAAAAAAAAACCTCAAAATACAAAAACAATTCCTCTCAATCATCACTTATGACCCATTGGAGGTGTGTTGGGGTGTCTTTATCTCCAGAGGCCCTGCTGCCTGCCTAATTTTTGTTATTTTACTTTGCACAGGGCGTCAACCTTTGGGCAGTGGGTGTGTAGCCACCAGCCAATTACAGTGTGCAGGCGACTCAAGTTCCCGAGAGGAAGCTATGAAAATGACGGACAGCATGGAAGAAAGGAAATATAAAGGCGAAACGTCAAGCAGAAAATTTCAGTTCCTAAACAAGAGTATATCTGGAGTTAGCCTTGACCTGGCCGTTAGCCAACACTGAAGGAAATGATGGGGATTAAGCGCCACAGAGAATTAGCCTGTTCTCTGTTGGACAGGTATGTGCCTGGGGTTAGCTTAGCTTACTTGCTAAAGTATTTGCTTTTCCATGACAACCAATTTTACACTCCAAAAATAGTGGCTTGCGAGCTCTGTAACTTTACATGCAAGCAGTGTATTTAAACACTAATTCCTACTGTCATCAAATGGAAAAAAACTTAACATGTTGAGAAAATAACCCCTTAAGTAAGTAGTATTAATATTGGTCTTAGAACCACTTTCTGTCTGACACACACCAGTTGTGGCAATTGCAATCGTAGGAGACTTAGGGCTAAGTATCTGCAATGAGCAGGTAACTTGCATAGCCTAGCTGAGGATCGCGAACATATCTGTTGGCTGTGGGTATTTTTTTACAATGTTGTAGAACTGGCATACCAACATTGCTATATACAGCATTGGTCTGCACAGCTCGAATTACACTTAGGGGGTGTGCGCTTCTGGTGTGGTTGAGTCATGGAGGAGAGACAAACTTTGAATGTTGTATTTACAAACAGCAATAGACAAATCCTACTCATTATTCCTTTAACTAATTAGTAGTTGGGCTCAATGAGAATGGCAAGTGGTGTAAATGCTATGTGATCTGCTGGAGAAGACATGTTGTTGTTTTATTTTTACTCAGGCAAACTTTACAAGCAGACCTGAGTTGGCACAACCACAATACCACGATGTGCAGCTTTTGGATTAGCAAATAGGACATTTGATATAAGTAGGGAGAGTTTTAAGTCCATTGAACTGAGAATCTACAGGTTCCCCTTCTCAAGAGATGTCATTCTAAAGCAGTGGTGAAAGAAGGTGGGCCATGGTGGCTTCCAACTGTAATTACAGGGGTATAAATAAGACATATTTTTTCACTTGACTAGTTTTAGAATTTACTATCCCCATAAATCCCAAAGACGTGAGGCATTCACGAGGGGGGGTCGAGGGCATTTTGTCGGTAAAAGTCGTGATGTTAGTTAAAGTCGGTAAAGCCGTGATGTCATATTTCCATGACGGCAAAATTTTTGATTCCTGTCATATTCAACAAGGCGTTCGGAACTGCTCATGAACAGTTTAAGAACTACCATTATAAAAATTAACTATAGTTTACTACAGTAAAATTGATGTAAACTATAGTAAACTACACTTTACTACAGTAAACTATAGTTTGTTGCAAATATACTATAGTAATTGAATATCATTGCTATAGTTTACTATAGTAGAGTTTGACTCTAGTGATTTACTTTAGCATCACTATAGTAAACTACAGTTACTATAGTATATCTATAGTAATTCTGCAAAAATACCATAGTTACTATAGAAAGCTATAGTATTTTTACTGTAGTATGTTGTGGTAATTTTTCATAAGGGTATTTTCGCCAGGGCAGAGCGAAGCTCAAGTAGCGTGCAAGAAGAAACAATAATGAGCTTACTTTCAATATCCCCTTTGTTGTTTCTCTTCAGGGAAGAAAATAAATCAATCACAACAGGAGAAAACCATGGCAAATAGGAGTATTTAAAGCATTTTATGTATAATCAAGACAGCTGCATACTCAGGTTCTCTATCTGCTCTCCTATAAAAGTATACAAAAAATCAAATAAAAAACGAGGCTATGCTCTAATTTAAGCTGTATTAGTATGCTTAAAAGCATGATGTCAAATGCAAGTCACACAATTCTAGTCAAATCATGTGAATATGACGCACGTAACTGAGTTTTTGCAAGTTTATGTTCCTTCTTAAGGAAAAATCCAACTTTTGCAGTAGCTTCCAGCAATCATGCACTGAAATCTGCTTTACTGGGTTTGGAAAACCAAAGAATCTGAAAGTTTGGCTCTCTGTTTGATGATCACAGTTAGCAGCAAAACAAAGAACCAGTGCCGGCCGGTGGACGGAAAACCGAGGGGGTGGAAAACATTAACCCGATTTCAATCATTGTTCTTGGTTAACACGTTTTCCGACAATATGAATTATCCATTGGCGGTTAAGTACACAGTTTCCCTTTTAATTAAATGTGAAGGCAAGTGAATAATACATTCAATAAAAATGTTTAATTCACTTGCCTTCATAGGCAACTCTTCATGAAAAAATCTACTGTTGATTTTCCGTGTTAACTTTTTTAACATCCTGCAAAGCAAACCATCAAACCTGTGATTCATGATTGTTTAATTGAAAACAAAGATTGAAATGCGCACTTTTTTGCATTCAATTGATGCGTTTTATTTCTCGTCTGAACAAAGAGAATTAGCTAGACCTGAGAAGGGAGAGCTAAAGTACCTTTAATCAAGAAAAATGGCTGAAAACAGATCAAGAATCTGTAATAAGACTGATAATCATGTTTATCACGCTCCCTGCTCTCTGTCCACCGGCTGCCATTGCAAAGAACCATATCGTAGTCTTGATACTCTAAACTGAAGATGTTCAAATATAGTGTATTCTGACATCAGTAAGTTTCTTCGGGTAAACGAAGGTCAATCTATAGGATTATTGATGACATTTTCTTACCTCTGGTCTAAAAAAAGTTGCCCAGATGAAGACTTAAGTGTCAAAATGCGTAGGCTTAAGCCCATTCATGAAAGGCTTTTTAATCCACTTTCAGCAGAGTGCCTTCGGAATTTTTTCAGGTTTCTGACATTTTACAGTCCAGCCTGTTTTCTTCCTTTTTAAAAAAAAAAAAAAAAAAGTGGGATTCACTAAAAACTTAAAGCTTCCCAATGTTTGACACATTCGAACCAAAAGGTTAGCAGTCATGGTAACATGACATGACACACTTTACCACTCAGGGCTCTAAATTCGTAGACCAGGCACAGGCGCGGCGAGTAGGGGGAGCGCCATGCCAACAGGGTGTGTCCAGGCGTATGTTGCAATTTCGTGCCCGGTGCAGCCTGGCGCAAGTACTCCTCTGTCCCGCCTCGGTCTCTCCTGCCGGCGCAAGTGGCAAAGAGGGAGGAGAGAAGGCGTGTTTGGGTATAACATAGCCGAGTCAAATCTTCACCAATCAAATGAGCTCCTCTCCTCACCATTAATGTGTTGGAATATAGAAGCCTCTGTCCTATATCTGCATGATGCGTTAATGTTGCATTTTACTTTGCTGCTTCAGGCATTTTTTCTGCACCGCTTACGTCTATATTAAGCATTACGAATATGAGTTAGCTGGCTTGCTAGGGCATTCGCGAATTATTACCATTAGCGAACTTGAATGGAATTTCAAAAGCGAAACTCGCCAGATCATTCAAACTTATGAAGTTGGAATGAAATACGACGGTTGCTCATTTATTTCTTCTGCCTGCATCATTGGGAAGAGAAACGATGGATAACATGTTCCTATTATTACACCCTGTTGCTGCTTAAAATTTTGGGATTAACATGCATGGACAACAATGCAAGATACGTTACACATTTATTTTCAATATGTGATCTTAACTTACGAGATCATAGCAATCAGGCTGTATTCCTTTCCCCCACTAAAAATGATAAAACCTAAGTGACAATAATAGTATTAAGCCGCTTGCACACTGGATGCGAAACGAATTTTTCGCACTACAGATTACATTCAAAGTCAATGCAAGTCTTTGCATTGACTTTGGCCGCGTTCGTTCTTAAGGAGTTAAGAAGGCTCCAAAGAAGAGTTCAGCTAAGAGGGAGCCTTAAGATAAGAGTGTTTCCCAGATGCGTTCTTAGTGCCATTCTTAACAAGTGTCTTTGTGCTCTTCTTAACTGCCTTCTTAACTGGAGCTCAATTGATCAATCGATGTCAGAGTAACCGAGTGTTCCACATACTTACGTGCACACAAATGAAGTTTTGATGTAGCAAGTGCCGTAGAATGTTAAAAATGAACGTGCGTAATGCCAATGCTCACGCAGCAGAATGTCTGAAAACAAACGGACGCAAATAAAGACCAATAACACAGATAAGAACTTAGAAAAATAAGAATGAAAACACAAAAGAAAATCATTACATGTGTGAAATCATGCGGTTAAACCTTATTCAACTTGACTTGAGACATGCAGCTCAAGTTGCTTTATATATAGAGGGTACAGCAAGTGGTCAAGTAGAAGAGCGGAAATATTAGGGAAAAATTGGGGAAATACGGTAAAATATTTCAACACATGGAACCATAGAGGAGAGATGTAAGTTTTCCCTCATTTTAAATGCTTAATGAGTAGTAGGGGTGCATGAAAGGAGGGGGGGATAAGGACGAACCGTACGCACTGCATTAATATCTTCTTGCTTAGTGTCACATTGATTTGCCTGACGCGGCTGTATCTGCAGTGTTTCGTCGCTAAGAAGGGTGTTAAGAGTGCTCCAGACCCTTCTTTCAAATCCTTCTTAACAAAAGATCATCTTAGGCTAAGAAGGAATCTGGGAAACGTGTTTGCTTCTTACTGGAGCCTTAAGAAGGATCTAAAGAAGCTCTTAGCGCTAAGATCTTCTTAAATGAATCTGGGAAACGTGCCCTTTGAATGTAATCAGTCGTGCGAAAAATTCGTTTCGCGTCCAGTGCGCAAGCGGCTTTACTGAGCATAGAACGCAGGCATTATATATACGCACTGCCTGATGCCGTGGCAGTTTGTGGTTGGCTTAGAAAGATGTGAAGTCGTTAGTTTGCATCACAGATTCAGCTGCGTTGATTAAGCCAGGTCGAGTTTCCATTACCCGTGCCAACCGCCTTTGATCTGACATCAGGACAATCGATATAGATACTATAATTTATGTCCTGTTTCTGATAGTTACATTAAATAGTGGTTGCTGTAATTATTTATTGCGCTGAAATGTGCCTGACATTCTGGAAACCTGCCTGTGAGGTTTCGGTGACGTGTGCGCACTCTGCGCCGGTCAGCCAAATTACCACTGCACAGAAAGTAAACCAGGTTGGAGCTGGCGAGCTCTCTGCGCACTTTCAGCGGAGCCTTTTGCCCTTTAAATTGTCACTGCGTCTTGATGAATATATGACACCTCCCCTACTACGCTGCCACACCCATCTCGGCACACGTCCGTCTACCAAATTGCCAAAGTGGCTGCGCACGGTGTTGCACCGCACGAAATTACCACTACGCGGGCTGCACCAGACGAAATTACCACTGCGTGGCCTGCGCCACGCTACGCCATGCTGCGCCACCCTGCGCTGCGCCTAGAAATTAGAGCCCTCAATGTTTAGGTTATTACATCCAGTGTTGGATAACAAACTGAGTTCATTCCAACACTGGAAACGTTCTTAAACTTAATAATCAAACATTGGTAGGCCAATCAAAGCTGGCAAGATTGGTTTAATTAGTAAATGGTTCTAAAGTTCTGCCCCAAAGCCACACTATCCCGGCGGAATAGTCAGTATAAAAATGGACTTTCCAGAACAAATTCTTGCTAGAAACGGGAAAACTGGCCAGTGCTTTTTCCGAAAACCCTGTAATTATGCCCAGAACATTTTTATCTCATTGTTATCGAGAGGACCAGTATTTAAAATATGGCGTTAGTCGCAAGACAAAATGGCGTGAATTAGAACCTGATGTTATCCCAAGTTTGTGCATTGTGAATGACAACAACGCCATTTTTCAGTTTCTTGCTGAGTTTTTAGTTTCCACCAGCATGCATGTGTTTTTGTGGTTTTGTCTCCTTTCAGGATTTATTGCCTCACTTCCTCCCTTGCTCCCTAGTGTTATCATTTGTATGCCACAACCCTTTTGTTAATGTCTTGTCAATATAAGTTATTTGTGTTTTCAGTATGGATGCTGGATTGTCATGCTTGCTAGCCTAATAATCCTTCCAGTCAATTTGTGTCTTCTAGTATTGAGCGAAGCTCTTTCGGTAAATGAATGACGAAGAATAACATAATTATTCTTTACAGTCTTATAAATGGGAACAAGCTCCCAGACTTTTATATCGGTTTCCAGGATTGGGATTGTGTTTTTGTTAATCCATTGGAACTGTGCTCCTGCTACACCCTTCGGTTCTACTGCCAAGCAGTCTCGTTTCTCGAAGGGGTATTCACCATCTGGCTTCTGCCCTGGGAGAGCCACTGGCCTGGGCGCGGACATGCCCTACCCTCTTCAGTCACTACCAACTAGCTGGACTGCCCCTCTACTCTTCCGAGCTACAACCCATAGCTCTTCTATTCTTGTATTCCTGTTAAAAAATACTCCCTTGTGGATTGCACCCAGAATCTGAGTTTGGTTGATTGTCTTTATCACAACACTTGCAGAAAGAAAAGCAAATATGCTGAAGTAATAAGAAGGTGAGGAAACATTAGATTCAAGTGTATATAAATAATGTATCGCCATTTACTGTAGATGACAATAAACCAAAACAATATTGAATTAATATGTAGCTTATGAGACATTTCTTTGCTCATTAACCAGTGATAGCAGTGATCTGCTGAAAACATTCATAATTCTGGTTCCTTGCAACGATGAGTGCAACAGCTGCTGCATATTTACTTGGTGTATAACCGTGTGCTCCGCAACCATAATGGAACATCCGCCTCCTGCATAGGAGAGTAGTTGGGCTCAATCGACCTCATGCGCGCGACTATAAACAGCCAAGATGGCGACGCACACAAACTAGCTTGCTATGGCTTTTATGATCCACCTAAGTCGGTGGTGAAAGGTACCAGAAATTAATGGTTGTTCAGTTTCAAAACTCGAGGTCATACTCTTTCTAACAGATTGGTTTCAACTTTTGTTGTCTTTTCTTTCAACTTCCACACTTCCTTTTTGCACATCCTGAATGATTGCACATCCAACCTGTGTTTCATGATTGTTAAAGTTACAAAGAAAATAAAGATTAGCAACATGTATCCACAACTGAATAACGTTAGCTTTGACTGAAAAGCAATTTTGCGTCGAAATGACACATTTTATCTGCTGTCTTACCTTAGCTGGCCACATTTGAAAGAATGGTGCATTTTCTGAGTTCACATATTGTTCACTTAAATAAATGATTGAAGTTTAAAGGTATAGTGCTGTGAAAAAGTATTTGCCCCCTTCCCGATTTCTTATTTTTTTTGCATAGATCACCAAACAAATTTTAATATAAGACAAAGATAACCTGAGAAAATGCAAAATGCAGTTTTTAAAGGATGATTTCATTTATTAAGGGAAAAAGCTATCCAAACCTACCAGGCCCTTTGTGAAAAAGTAATTGCAGCCCCCCCGTTAAATCATGAATTAACTGTGATTAACCACATTTTTTTAGTTCAATTTCACTAGTCACACCGAGGCTTGATTACTGCCAGACCTGTTGAATCAATAAATCTCTAAAATAGAACCTGTCTGACAAAATGAAGTTGGCTAAAAGATCTCAAAAAGCAAGAAATCATGCCGCGATTTTAAGAAATTAAAGAACAGATGAGAAACAAAGTCATTGACATCTATCAGTCTGGAAAGGGTTACAAAGCCAATTCTAGGGCTATGGGACTCCAGCGAACCATGGTGAGAGCCATTTTCCATGAATGGAGAAATCTTGGAACGGTGGTGAACCTTCCCAGGAGTGGCCGGCCTTCCAAAATTGCTCCAAGAGTGCATCAACGACTCATCCAGGAGGTCACAAAAGAACCCAGAGCAACATCTTAAGTGCTGCAGGCTTCATTCGCCTCAGTTAAAGTCAGTGTTCATGATTCAACAATAACAAAGAGACTAGGCAAAAATGGCATCCATGGGAGAGTTCCAAGGTGAAAACCACTGCTGACCAAAAAGAACACAAAGGCTCGTCTCACATTTGCCAAAAAACATCTTGATGATCCCCAGGACTTTTGGGAAAGTATTCTGTGGACTGATAAGACAAAAATTGAACTTTTTGGAAGGTGTGCATCCCGTTACATCTGGTGTAAAACTAACACAGCATGTTATAAAAGAACATCATACCAACAGTCAAATGTGGTGGTAGTGTGATGGTCTGGGGCTGCTTTTCTGCTTCAGGATGTGGACGACCTGCCTTAATTGATGGAACTATGAATTCTGTTCTCTACCAGAAAATCCTGAAGGAGAATGTCCGACCATCAGCTCGTGACCTCGAGCTAAAGCGCACTTGGGTTATGCAGCAGGACAATGATCCGAAACACACCAGCAAGTCCACCTCTTAATGGCTTAAAAAAACAAAGTGAAGGTTTTGGAGTGGCTAAGTCAAAGTCCGGACTTAAGTCCGATTGAGATGCTGTAGCATGACCTTAAACAGGTCGTACATGCTCGAAAACCCTCCAATATGGCTGAATTAAAACAATTCTGCAAAGAAGAGTGGGCCAAAATTCCTCCACAGCGATGTAAAAAACTCATTGCCAATTATCGCAAATGCTTGATTGCAGTTGTTGTCACAGAGGGTGGCACAACCAGTTATTAGGTTAAGGGGGCAATTACTTTTCACACCAGGCCAGGTAGGTTTGGATAGCTTTTTCCCCTCAATAAATGAAATCATCATTTAAAAACTGAATTTTTGTCTTTACTCGGGTTATCTTTGTGTAATATTAATATTTGTTTGATGATCTGAAACAGTCAACTGTGACAAATAAAAAAAAAAAAAGAAATCGGGAAGGGGGCAAATACTTTTTCACAGCACTGTATGTTCTCGTCCTCCCCAATTTTCACCAGCAGCCACTGATCCTGTCCCCTCATCAAACATGTTACCTGCCAGTGACATGGGAAATTATATTTCCATTAAAAGCCACAATTAACCTTTCAGCTTTAAGATTTACACGAGATGTTCGTAAAACACTATTAACCTTATTAGATTGTCTAGCGCACGGATGTGTGATCATGCATATGAGCTTGGCTTTAATTATTCTGGAATCGCACACCAATTCATCTGCGTTAAGCAAACCCCACAGACAAGCAAGGGCATCCATCTAAAACATGGCTCCAAATGGCAATAGACAATGTCAGGGTCATTAAAATAAGGAAAGAGGAGTAGAATGAACTCCGATTGGAGACAAAAATTAAACAAATTAAATCCCCCTTTTTGTTCTATTATGTCTGTCATTTCTTCACCCCACAAAGCCAGTGGAACCAGAAAGCTAACCGGCCAGAAAAGTGACCCCTCGGGAAATAGTTTAGCTGAGAGTGGGCAGCCTGTATTGGACATCGGTTATCAGAACATAATTATTTAATGACACAGTAAGACGGCTGGATCACTGCGACTGTGTGGAATCATGCTTTCAGTGAACAGCTAGTAGCCACAGCGCCCCACTTCATCCTGACCCATATTAAACTGAAAATGGGCAAATCCTGTAATCAAACAGCAGGCCGGGCATGAAGGACAAAATAGGATTATTGCATGTGTTAGAAAAAAACAGACTGTGGCGGTTTGATATTGGAGGGACTTTTTTTGTTTGTTTCAACAGGTTCTTTCTCTTGTTTCTCTTTCCAGACAGTGTACAGTATGCACTTATCTCACCATAGTTACATCTGTAAGTGTCTGAAGGGCATGTTTCCAACAAGTTGCGTTGCTCTGGCTGCGGACCAAGAAAAAGATCCTATTTTTTCAGAGAGAGCTTCGTCCAATCCAATCCAACATCTATTATGGACTTCAAAAGGCTGCATTAGAAAATCTGCCGTTGATCTCTATTTTGTGATGCTGTGATACTAGACCAGATAATCATTTCCACTAGATTGACAAGGCGACATGACTGTGGTAATACAAAAAAACAAGGGATTTCAGAACTCACCTACCACAGGTGTCGCACACGGTTCAAGCACTTTATTTAACGGGCTTGGCCCCTAAAATTTGTTGGCATCTGAAAGAAAAATGATTTTTGCACCAATCAGCGCTGCTTGTTTCTCAAAGTGTGCCACTGCTGTGTAGTATTACCCAGTCAAACACCGAATCTGCTCGGACAAATCGCTATCACAAAATTTTATGGGAGATCATGTGACATCACGGTAACTGGGTAATACTGCACAGCGACAA
The DNA here is from genome assembly GCA_029692085.1 of Gymnothorax javanicus. Lineage (NCBI taxonomy): Eukaryota > Metazoa > Chordata > Actinopteri > Anguilliformes > Muraenidae > Gymnothorax > Gymnothorax javanicus. The sequence goes on from CM056206.1 coordinate 22,496,730, forward strand.
CATACTTTGAGAAATAAGTGGTGTCAATGGGCGCGCAAATAATTTTTATTTCAGATGGGGTCAAATTTTAGGGGCCAAGCCCATTAAAAAAAGTGCTCACACAGTGCTGTACAGCATCAGCGGCGGGTGAGCTCTAAAATCCCTTGTTTTTTTCATTACCTAGACAACATGATTATCAGGTGAATTGTGTTAAACCTAATTGAAATACACTGCCTGTCCAAAAAAAAAAAAGTCACCGTTTGGATATTGATAAACAAATAATATGATTGGATCATCATTGCAAATTAATATGTTTCAGCTGGCAATATTTTATTTTGTTATCCAACAAATGAAGTGTGCAGCTTCTCGTCTCTTAAAAAATGATGTCAGAGGAGATATCCCTTGGTGGAGGAAAAGATGTTACAGTCTGTCAAAAGGGGCACGTTATTGGCCAGCATCAAGCAACGAAAACAATGACTATGGAAAGCAAGCACGAGGAATCATTGTCACACACAAATTTGCAACCACCACAAAGTCCTAGCCTTAACCGCATTGAATGTTACTGGGACGTACTCAAGAAGACTACTGAGTGGTACAACCGTCTCGTCATGAAGACTAGATCTCATGCCAGAAATGAAGGCAACTCTGATTGAAAATGAGTGTTCTGTCATTGCATATGGTTGTCAAAACAATGACACGACAAATTTGCACCGTAATGAAAGCTACAGGGGTTCCAACTAAAGATTTCAGTGTACAACTTTTTTGTGTTTATTGAGTGTTCGGCCCATTCAAAATTACTGGACATACAAAACCAGTTTACTGTAGAAATTGTGATTTAAGATATATTTTTATATTGTCTCACTAAGTCATATGAAGTTTGCTTTTGTTTCACAGCAAATAGTGTGGACAAGAGCAAATGGAATGAAGTGAGTGGTCCCAGCTGTACTCAGGTTACACAGTGAACACCTACAGTAAATCGTGACATTACTGTGCCCCCTGGTGGGACTGAGTGATGACATCATCGCTCTGTCTAATACACTGCATTGGCACTGCAGGCTTTAAGGAACACTGGCTGCAATACAGCCCATTCAATCATGCACTGGACCCACTATACCAGCAACTGAGCTGGATCAGGGGGACAAAATGAGTGGGCATTGAGATGTGAATTAATTGCCATTGACCTAAATGGCAGCCTTGATAAAGATATGCATGAAAAGACTGCATTTCTGTCAGCCAGTTTACGTGTAAATCGTTAAGTGCAGCATCAACAACTCTGAACTAGACACACCCTGTGGCCAACTGAGCTTGAGGAGAGGAGAGCAGGGAGTGTCAGGATACCCACCCCCTCCCAGGAAAAATTCAGAGGCCGCTGGTGGGTGCTAGGTCAGAGGTGGGATATTTTCTCCGGCAGGCAAGAGTGAAGCACGGAAAAGTGAAATGGAAGAGCGAAATGGAAGAAGCACGACATTGTAAATATAGTTCAATGTAATGTTTGCACATCCGCGGTTGGCAGGTTAGTCCAATTCATAGACCGTCAATGGTTCAAGCTAAAGTGTTTATCTTGGCTGTTGTCACGTAACTATTGTTTCAAGCAAACAGTGCAGCGCACAGAATAAACAAGATTTCAAACTGGCTCGCTAGCTAACATAGCTTTATCCACGCAACTAGTTACACTGTCCACTCTACCAGAACTGAGCAGGTTTCGTGAGTGCGCTGAGCTTATTTGATGCAGTTCGTGAAGGCTGTGGAAAATGAACAAATTTTAAACATTTGCTGATATTGAAAAACCTTCACCATTTGTGATGGAAACACCAAGGGTGCAGTTGCATCCGAGCGTGTGCTAGGTATTCATGGGCAAATTGAATCCAAGACTGTGGCGAAATGATCGGTGCGGTTGTCTCAGTCTAATGAAAGAAACCCTGGCGAAAATACTTCACAAACTACAACGTTGTATAACGTATTTGTAGTTCATGAATTGTTCATGAGCAGTTCACCAACTACCACAAAAAGTTCCTCACATGTTCTTCAAGTTCTCGAAAAGTTCATGAACTGTTCATGAATAGTTCAGAAGTAAGTTATGCAGTGGCACAATGGTTAAGTGTGCTTGACTTTATATGGAAAGGTGCTGAGTTTGAGTCTTTGCCACGGCTTTCGTGGTGTGTTTGTGGGCAAAAACACGTTACTCCCACAGTGCCCCATTCCACCCAGGTGCACAGTTGGGTACCAGAAAATGGTTAGGGAAATCTGACTTAGAGCTGGAGGGTATGACCTGCGATGGACTGGCATCCCATCCAGGGGGAGTAGCAATACTCCTAGTTGCTTCATGCTACAGAAACTGGGATTGAGCACTGGCCTGATGCCACCTCCCAGCGAAAATAGTTCACCAACTATTTGTAGTTCATTGACAGTTTGTTAATTACCAAAAAAAGTTCCTCATGTCTTCTTTAAGTGTTCATGAACTCAAAAAGTTCATGAACTTATTTTCATGAATGTAGATGTACATGAAATGTTCCCCAGCAAACACGGCAGGTTTCTTCCATGTGTAAGTCATGTGAGAAACTGGAGTTTTTTTACAACGTGTACATGTGTCATAAGGTACGTGTAATTAACATTTAAAGACGTGAAATGAAAAACATTCCAAACTGTACATGTAAAACACATTGATTACACATAGCAGTTCAACTTAAATGCACGCCACACTGCGGTGAACAACAGGCCTTTTCCATACATGTGAACCCCTTTGGGTTCCCACCTGTATTACCTTCAGTAATTAACAGTGAAATCCTTAAAAATACCCACACTAAAACGAGTCCAATATCAACATAAGCTGAGAGGCTGCTCCAAAACCACCACAAAAAAAGCAAGAATATGGCAGGATATGGTCTATAACAACAAGTGGGCATAAAGATCGTACTTTTTGGAGATATGTCCCCTGGTCTGATGAAACAAAAATTGAACTGTTCAACCATAGTTACCATTGCTACTGTATTTCTGGAGGGAAAAGGGGGAGGCTTACAAGCAAAAGGACACAATCCTAATTTCGAAGCACAGCGTTGCTAGCTCGCTAGCTACTTACCCATAGTCAATGTATTAGCTAGCGAGCTAGTACCGGATATCGGCTAAGCAACGAACCACCAAAGGCAAGGTTAGCAGAAAACGTGTTTTAACATCATTCATCTGTGCTTGGAAAAGCTGACTATCGAACGCTTTAATAAGCTTTCAGTCCTAGCAGAACCAATCTTTTGTCTGTGTACAACACACTACGTTTACCGCTCACAGAAGGAGTCAGTTGGGCTACATTAAAGGTTCAGGAGATGTGATTACGAGTAGGGCGGGTGTATAGGCAGGACCTCGCTACCGTGGCTCAAGCCCCCGATCACTACTGTGCAAATTCTGGCTTAAAATGTGCAAGATGGTAGCCTTCATATGAAGGATATTTTGGCTCCATTTTTGTTCAGCGCTATAACGTGGAGATGCGTCGTCCATCTTTATACAGTCCATGCTGGTTTGTAATAAAATTCCAAGTTTGAGTTGTCACTTTTTCAGTTCTAGACGATACTTCTAGACGACCACAAGACGATATTTTTGGTAATTTTTGTAGCCTAATACTTTGTGATGATTTTGTGTTCGCCCCATAGACAGTATATAATTTGCTCCCCCTTTTTTGCCTCAGCAATAGATAAGTCTTCATCTAATATAAATTATTTGCTTTATGTGCCAATAGGTAAGCTTAAGTGTGGGCATTGAAGTTGTCTCAAACACCCACTGAAAAGATGGACAGGATTGGGACTCTATAAATTCCCATTATTGAGCAGATTTATGCCACCATTCAGTAGGCACGTGCTTGTTTGTAAACATTAAGATTGGTGTCTGCGAACACAGAAAATCAGGTGCAGACAGCAGCACAGATTCTAAACCGCAGTTTTTATTAATAGGCTGCACTACAGAATCGTAATCAGAAATCATCAGTCAGCAGGGCTCGCGATTACCCGAGACCTCGGGTGAAAATCGCACGAAAATCACACAGGACGCACAGTGAGCCATGCCTGTGAGTTTCGGGGACACACGACTTCTCTATAGATACCCACTCTCAGTAGCATTGTCCATTTTCCCAAGTTCATCAAAATAATGCCAAGCTTGAAGCTACCCTTCACGCGGCAGAATTTGCGGTCTTTTATACCACTCGGCAATCCCCAGTCATTCCATTCCCGATCATATATAAATAACTACAGACCAATCACAGAGATCGATGCGTGTTAGGTTGTTTCTCTATGCCATGAAACTTCCTATTTGCCCTGAATGTTTGTATGCATGAGCCTAGTCTGAATAGTCTGCACAAAGTTTTGTCTAGCCTTTGCTTCTTCTCGCAATAAATATCGCTGTGTAAAGTAAAACCAAACGCCAAATCACCGACTTTTTTCAAAAAAGTAGTGGGGGGGGAAAGACAGAAGCAGGAGGATGATGTCACTGCTCGTACCTCCCAATCGCAAAAGATATCAAGCCCCAAATCAGCTTCTACCAGCGGGGCCTGTAAGCATAGATGCTGGCGGGAAGAGTGGCGATTCAAATATCCAGGGCCGGCGCTAGACCTGGAAATTTGGGGGAAAATATACATCCCTTTATTGACTACAATTAGCCCTGGCTAATTCTAGATGGTTTTCCTTTATTAACACGTTTTCCAATTCAAGAATAATCAAGTGGCAATTGAGGACACGGCCTCTCTCCCCCATGCGATCTAACAGCGACAAAATAATGGGCTACATTCAGTACAGAAAAATAATTAAATTATAAATAGGTCTATGCACTGGCACTCAGCAACGGTAATTTTTTTTTTTCCAGCGAGAGCGGCATTTCAGAACTCTTTTTGCGAATGAAGGTAATTTCGGTGACAATACGACACCTGTTTTTGCAGCACGGTCCGCATAACTTGCTGTAAAAAATGGACAGCTGTCCGATTGGAAAATGTAAACGGACGAAACCACGTACTTGTCACCAGAATTACCTTCATTCACTGAAGAGTTCTGAAATGCCGCTCTCGCTGGAAAAAAAGTTATGTCGCTGAGTGCCAGTGCATAGACCTAATTATAATTATAATTAATTATTTTTCTGAACTGAATGTAGCCCATTTGTTGCTGTTAGATCGCATAGGGGGAGAGATGCTGTGTCTTCAATTGCCACCTGATTATTCTTAAATTGGAAAACGTGTTAATAAAGGAAAACCATTGAGAACAAGCCAGGACTAATTGTTGCCAGTAAAGGGATGGATTTTTGTCTAGGCGAGCGCCGGCCCTGCAAATATCCATGGCTAGAAAAAAAGATTGTGGGATGGAAATTTTGGCCTTCCATAAAATAATGCACGCACTACATGCTTCTAATCCAAAAAATTCTGACACAGACCCTTCCAGCTCTGATGAAACAAATGTGCGTGAGCTTGTGGTTGGGGGGAGAATTGCATCAATGCGAAGAACTTCAGCAAGGAAATGGTGTTCCGCCTAACCAAATTTCAAACAGATTTATTCAAATCAATATGATAATTCGCTAGCTAGTATGGTAATGCATTTCGCCATTAAATTAATAAATTCGAGTTTCTACGATTACAATTACACGTCGTTTTAAATTTTAATGGCAAAAACCGCTAGCATGCTCGCTAGCAAATTATTCATCTCAATGAACTAGAAACTAACGCTGGTGATGGTTATTGGTTAACAAGTTACTGTGTTTTCCAGTGAGCGGTATCTGACCAATCGTGATGCAAGAAAGCTGTATCACACGTGTGTGTGATACCAAGCCTGTAGCTCATGGGTCGTATCCTACCATTTTATCGAAATTTTTTTTAGAAAGCGCTAAGAGTCAAATATGTCCTTGTAAGCAGGATGTGAATTCAGGGACTGACTATATACAACTCAGAACTGTTATTTCATTGTTTGGACCAACAGTCACAGAGTTTGTACAGAATACTGTAGACTTGGCTGCAGTTGACGACTGTTATGTTTGTTCTACTTTTGAGTTTTATCAAAGAAGACATTATAACTGGTTTTGCTATTTATTTCATTAAATCAGAATAGGATCACTTCACACAAGTTGTTGAATCCAATACTCTTGGTCATATATTATAAGCGGTCAGTTAATGTATACATTCCCCGATCGATGTTTCTCACTCGAGTTGTGACCAAATGGCTTGAGGAGATACACAACCAACATCTCCTGATAATGGCAGAGGTTGGGATGTGCACAACTTGTTGAGCGAGAGCCAGGGACCCCCGAATCTGGATCAGGACCCCCATACAAAGGAACTCATGGGTTTCGGGACCCCTGAGAAAGGAAAGGTAATGGAAGCCCTGAGTCAGTCAATCAGGTAGCTTTTTGCAGCACCAAGTTGGATCTTGGGGCCTTGTAAGGCAGACAGGGTTTGTAAGTCAGCAGGCGGAATACAACACTGAATCAGATACAGGAGACTTTGTTACGAGCCAAACCTGGGGCAAAACCAGAGAGATTAGAAGGGGAAAGTACTGCACAAACTTTTCCATGGCACTGAATATACCTTTGAAAACTGCGGTGCTTTTGACATTTCATATCGAGGAGCACATATTTGATATGGTTTTTGTGCCCAGTCTGTTTAAATGGACATGCCCAAAATGTGGACCTTCAAACTGTTTTCTTTAAGTGATAAATTGCCTTGATCAATTAGCAGTATTCCTAATTTTGCCAATCTCCATCGCACATACGCGTGCTCTCGGCTGAATGTAAATCCATGACTGTACAATCTGACAAGGGCCTCTACGGTGACGTGCCTCAGAGTGATGACATAAGGCTGGATGAAACTATAATAACACTTGAAATATCCCAGCATGCAAAGTACAGCTTGGGCAGTGGCGTCATTCAGTGTAATGTTTATGAGTATGGGCATTCTCTTGATTTCCAGATTAATTTGATTTGCTGAAATAGACAAAATATATCCGAGCCTTCAAGCTTATGTATGCAAACACATGAAAGCTTCATCCTTACGTGTCCCATTTGAAGAGGCAGCGCTCATGCAGAACTGGGTTAATGTGCTGCATGTTGTATGGGACAGCAGGGATTCAGCTTAATTGCAAAAACTTGAGATGTGGCATCATCCCTCTATCCATACTTGGGAGAAACAAAGCTTTCAGCTCTGTGCAATCAAAGTGATCATGCATAATTTGAAGCAATTGCTTTTAAGTCAAAATATGAATATGCAGTTATGTAAATTGCTTGTTTGATGTCAGAGCAATGAGATTTACAATGTGTTCTGCATTTAAAATATTAACCTTTCCTGCTAATTAAAGAAGACACTTTTCCACTCAGTTTCTAACAGCTGTACCTGATTAAAAAAAAATAAAAAATCTGCGTAAAGCAGGTCAACGAGCACATATTAAACTATCAGCATTTGAACTGTCATTTACAAGGAAACGCATGCTCATATAATTACATCAGAGGAGTGGTAGTCATATGAACCAGACAAACCAAGGTAAAGCATGTTAAGTTGGATACTTCACAGTGAACTGGTACAGCTTACAGAACCCTGACTGCATGTGTGAAAACTGCGGCTGCCGGTCAGCAGTGTTGTTCTGGTCTTATCGAACGTGAGAGTCTCCTCTGGGGCACAGCCATCCACTGTAAGCCCAGTGAACTTGAAGATTTAATAAAAGCAGCATCTGCTCTTCTAAGCAGTTGAAAGAAAGTGGAAATAGATGCACAGTCATCACTTTCTCAAACACAAAATGTCGTAGCAGTAGAGCTGCCCTGTATATGACCTTTCGTTATTCCCTCCCCCTGCTGGAAAATCCAGCTTGAGCTGGTAGCTGGAAACGGGCTTGACTAGTTCAAGCCAGGTTTTTGAACGCTGGCCGTCTCGCTACCAGCTACATCTGGTGGCACCAGCTAACAGCTCCTGTTCCTACCTGCTCTCCTCTTAGACTCTTTCCAGTTAGCATCATAAGCTGTGTTTCCATCCAACTGTATCCCAAATCTTAAGCAAATTTTTGTGAATGCGGCAGAGAGAAATGCGCATTTGTGTGCATTTCCATCCACTACAGTTACCGGTATGTGCTTTTGTTTCACGAGATAAGCCGTAGGTGCCGTTAGGTGGTGCTAATTCTCAAATCAGTTGCCATTGCCTCTGCAGAAGAAGACGGCGCACACGATGACGTCAATAAGCGCGACAAACTAAAAGGAAAACAAACTGGAAAGCTGATGGCAAAAATGAAAGAAAGTGGCGAAAGAGAGAAGAGAATGGAAACTCGAGCAAATAATATTCCAGATCTGTGGTCTTGGAGGAGTTATAATAACAGCCATGTCTGCTTATTTGGCAATGTTAAGACAAGTCCAGAGACACCGGAGAAGGCTTGCTGTGGCAAAAGTGACGTCGAAACTAAATGTCATCATTTATTTGCATAACTTGTTCGCTGACCCATTTCCACTGTACTAAAGCGCGTTTTTCTTTACGGAAACGACAAATTTCCCCAACTCCTCCTTGCGCAAGAGAAATTGATGAGATATTTCAAGTTAACGTGCATTTTGGGAATTTCCACCCAGGGTTTTTTTTTTTTTTTTCAAAATTTGGCATCTCCGATCCCACCCGAATCTGGAATGCCCAATTGGGGAACTATGTACAAGACTTGCTCGTATGCGACCCCTTGCTGCCAACTCAGGAGAGTGAAGAGAGTTCGCTGCTGTCCTCCTAAGCATGCGCCTGTCAGCCTGCTGCTTCTTAAACACTCATTGGTTGAATCCTCACAAGTTCAGAACGAGGGCGGAGGATACCCGGACATGAACAAGCTTAGAATCTTCCTGACGAGCGCCCGTCTGGCAAACAGGAGGCCCTTAAGCAGCAAACGAAGCGACCATTTTATATACCCTTCCCGGCAGACCTTTCCCAATTTCATCCCTGTAGCGCAACGGCCAATTGTGCGCTACTCTGAAAAAGCTGCCGACCACTGCCGGTTGGTGACCGGGACTCAAACCCGCGCCGTGAGAGTCACCTCTGCTTCCCAATGCGATGCTTCAACTGAGTGAGCTATCCGACAGCAAGCCCACTCAGGTTTTTTGAAGCTAAAATTCAAAATGCGCATTAAAATGGGTTGGGACCGCGTTCTTGTTAATCCGTTGTTCCTGCCTGTTCCTCTGAGTCAGTTTATAAGGAACACCTCTCAATCCTTCATTGGTTCCCAGGATTGGTACTGCCTTCCTGCAAAACCTATCAGTTCTGCTGTCGAGCATTCCTGCTTCTGCGAGGAGGATTTGTCCCAAGACTTCTGCCTCTGACGGCCACTGGCCTGGGCGCGGACTTGCCCCTACCCGCTCCAGTCTTTACCAACTAAGCTGGACCATGGGCGTAGGAACCAGGGGGGAAGGGGGGGACGTGTCCCCTCCAATATTGGAGACAGGCGAATTTGTCCCACCAAAAAATTATACCGCGGAGGAGAAAAATATTTGATTTCGAAATTTTTAACCTACGTGCTTTTATTTTGAAAGCGCAACATAGTGTCATGTCACTGGCCCACCCCCTCCCTCACCGGCCCTGAGAGTGTTTGGGAGGTGGGACACAGCAGCAGTCGACAGCAGGCGGTCTGATGACAGAAACTCTTCATTATTTCCACAGTACTATAAGGGTCAACAAATGTTAATTAAACATGTTCGCTAGTTTCAAATAGTGAACTAAACCTGGTTTCTGTCACATGTTGGGTAGTAATCCGGTTGCTAGCCGTATAGCTAAATATAAGCCAGGTGGATATGTCAAATTATGAGGTGAATTTCAGTGGAGAAATCCCGCAAAGGTGCCATTATTAATTAATTATTTTATATGCAGGAACCACAGCAGCAAGCTAGAGAAACAGAGCAAGCTGTTGAGGATACAGGTGCATCAGGGCTTCAGGTGAGGTCATAATTATGACTTGTTCTGTGGAATTATAGAGAAAGCATTAAAGTTAGTCTCATGATGTTCAGCAAATAACCTGTGAAAGTCAAAATGTCCGAACCAACTTTGGCTCAGTGGGGGAAATGAAAGAAACACGTAATCGTAAATTTAACATGATCCAGTCCGATTAACGCTCGGTTTGCAGCTTGTCCAATTCATAGACGGTGGTCCATTTGGAAGTGTTTATCGCGGCTGCAGTTGCGTTACCGCATATTAAGATGCTTAATAGAGAGGAATGCGAGCTGGCTTGCTAACGTAATTATATATCCACTCACTTGGTATCAATGTCCAGGTTACTAGATCTGAGCGGGTTTCATGAGTGCACTGATATGGTTTGCAGCTTTCAGTTAAGGTTGTGGCAAGTTTATGTATGTGGCATCTTTGTATGAAAATTTTGGAGGCACCTTGCTTAGCCTAATAAAAAAACGGAGAAACACTCATTCGGATAATCTCTGTATACAGTAAAGGCAGTATCTGCACTCAGATTTACAAAAATTTTCCAGCTCACGCGCTACGCGCGTTTGCATCACTTACGTGTCCCTACCAATTCTCACATTAAACCTACGCCCTTGGTCCCGCCCCCCCCAGTGTTAAACCTATGCCCTTGAGCTGGACTGCCCCTCAACATTTCTGGGCTACAGCATTTCCCTTTTCTATTACTATATTCCTGTATTCTGTCTGTCTGTCTGTCTGTCTGTCTCTGGATTGTACCCTGAATCTGCATTTGGTTCCTTGCCTGGATCAGTTATGCCAGCATGGCAAACAATTTCACCAGTTACACTAGCATGGCCATGCTAGACTGCCTTCAACTAATCAGTTACACCAGCACTAACAACCACACAAAACTGTTCTTCCAGCTGATCACTATTAAAACCAGATCAAGTAAGCCGGCCCACGAGCTGAACCCAACAAAACCAGTGAATGACCAGCCAAGGTTTGAAGTTGGTTCTAGCTGGATTTTTCAGCTCCAGAATAAACAGCAGTGGTGCACAGGAAGCTTCATTACATTTCAATATCAATGCCCTCATTAATTACTGTCCTCTTTAGTATCAGTGTGGGCGGGGGATTGGAATGAGTGTTGTCCCTCTGTGCGTCCGTCTGTTTGGCACTCTTCTTCTCTGGGCCTGCACTCCTAAACCGTTCAGTATTTTTCAACCAAATCTAACATACGGATACAACTTATTTTGTAGATGTTCCTTTTCATACTCCGTCCTCCTGTCCATCTGTCCAGCCCTCCCTCCAGGCCTGATATGAGCAATCTGGTGGTGGAGGATCTGAGTATTTCATGCTCGTTTTTAATAGCAATGCAGGAATGCGCCTGTACCTGCGCCTGAAAGGAGACTTGACTCAGAATGATCAAAGTTCGTGGCTGCAATCGTTTGCGGATCTTTCGGTGCGGGTATCCATTTCCTCCGATGTACAACAAAAAGTGAGCTTCTTATTGCTCATTGATTTTTTTCATTTGAAAAGTGGAGAATTCAGCTCTGTCTGCATCAAATATCCCCAAGTCACGTTCACGTTAAATAATAGCTGGAATGTTTTACAGGGCGGAAAGCTCTGCAGCCGGTTTAGTGACTCACCTTCAGTAGAACTGTGCTCAGCTGGGACCAATCCCAGCAGGCATCAGGAATGGAGATAGAACTTTAAGGACCCTACAAACACACACTCTAAAGTCCCTCACAAAAAAAATAAATAAATACAGCGATAAAGAGAGAAGGATGTAGGCACCCTATAATGCTGACATGAGCCCTCTGATGTGGCCAGATGGCAGTAGACAGGTTTATGGGAGTTTTTTTATGCCCTGCTCTGTTCGAATGAAGGTGACCCAGCGACGACGACGATGTCTGGTCTGCGCCTCTCTCTGAGAGAGCAGCACTTTTATGGAGTCGCGCGAGGATATGCTGACAGCGCAGGGCTGTCGTAGCAAACGTCACATCACACTTTCACGTCTTCCCAGCTGCCTCGGACCTATCCTGCTGGAGATATGATGGCCAGCAAATGGAGATGCCACGATGATATGCGGCCCCAATTCAGCCTATGCTTATTGTAGCAGAGAATATAGTAGCAACTGCAGTGCACGTTCTGGGGGGATTACTTTTATATCTGTTCATTTTATTTTATTCGTATTGCTCTTTCTCAAGGGATTATGATAAAGACACCTTAGACCAGGGTGTCAAACTTGTCCGTTAAAGGGCCGTGGGGCTGCAGTTTTCAGTCCAACTGAGCAGAGTCACACGTGATTCAACGAATTTAACCAACTGATCTCAGTCTGCACAATTGATTAGTTGTATCAGCTATGCTTCTGCTTGGCTGAAATAAAAACCTGCAGCTCGCTGTCTGTTTTTACAGACCTGGTTGAGAGCCCTGCTGTGGAGAAAAAATAAAATAGAGGGGTAATGTGACAAAACAGAGCTACTACTGTACTGTAGGAACCAAACACTGAGGCCTGTAGGCTTTTTCATATGCAGAAAGTAAAAACTTGTCCTTTTTGCAGGGTCAGGAAAGATTCATCAAACCATATGTCACATCTCCGCTGTTTAGAAGTCCATTTTATTCGCTCTGTCAGGTTTCACCGCGGAAAGACAAGTTTCCCTTAGATTTCCAAGCCAACATCACGGAGGAAACAACTCCATGCAATGCTCTATTGAATTATGCTATGTTCTTTACAACACACAAGGCATAGTTACTAGCCTTCTGGCCTGTTCAGCATTTTGAACATAGCCCTGTGCATGCTGAGGTGCGGAATACGATAATTAATGTCACAAGTCATCAGTAAACCTTCTGTCCCGCAAAAAAATATTGGCAGCGCGCATAAAATATGGAAAATAATTTTTGTCATGTCTGAGGCCCCTGTTAATCCGTGTCAGTGATTCATGTGTTCTCCCTGCGGTGTTGGGGGATTGGCTTGTTTGATTTAATTGCCTCATCCCTCGTTAGCCCTTACGCTTTTTCCTGTGTCCCTTTCTCATCTAACTTGTCTTTTTGTAATTGGGGTTGATCCTCCAGTTTTTGGTTCCATGCCAAATTGTCTTGCATGGTGCTCTTAGCCAGATCTCGGGTTTCTCTAGTGCCCTGGTTTTTCCTAGCTCCTCGTTCCTGCCTCAGTCGTTTGTGTTCGCGAGTGTCACCCCAGTCTAGAGTGTGTCTTGTCCCAAGTTTTTGAGTCCTCTTTGTTGCTCAAGCAAAGAAAGTAAAAAATCCGCGCACGGGATTAAAGCTCCCTAACCTTTATTGATGCAACGTTTCGACCACTCACAGGGTCTTCATCAGGCAAATGAAATGTTTGGTTGAAACGTTGCATCAATAAAGGTTTGGGAGCTTTAATCCAGTGTGCGGATTTTTTTACTTTCTTTGCTTGAATTACATGTGAATCCAGCACCGGGCCTGATTTGGTATGAGATGTGCACACAACTATTCCTCTGTCCTCTTTGTTGCTGTTCCCTTCCAGACTGACTCCTTGGCTCTAACGTCAGCTCGTGCCTGGTCCTCCCTCTGCCTGCCTGTGTAACTCTGTTGGCTATGTACCGAACAGATCAAGAATCTGGTTTTCGTTCTCTGCGAGTCCTGCTCCTGGTTCCGTCCACCCTGCCATTCGCTGACAGATTTTTGTCCAGAAACCCTCCCTGCAAGCCAAAAGGTTGGCCTCAAAAGTCAACCGTAAATGTGCTTGTTAAATTAAGCAAACTTATTCATGAGCACACTTCACATACTTGCCAATAACTCTCCAATACACATCGCAGTGGAGTGGCTTATTTAAATCAGCACTCAAAACTTTTGTGTGCTGCCCATCTCCTTTACTGGGCAGTATGAGCGGCTGCAATGTTGTACTTACCCTCCATACTTTGTTTATTTTCTCTTCTTCTAAGTTCTGAGGAGAGTATAGATACTCAACCTGTGTATCATGCTCCCAGTTAGATTAGCGCACACAAGGCAAACACTGAAGTACCTCGAGCAGATCGATTCTGTGCCAAACATAAAATTTATTTTCACGAATTCATTCAAATCTTAAAATAGTTGGCGAGTTTTCCCAATCGCAATAAAAGTTTCTTCCCCTTCCAGAACACTGTCCTTATGCCACTGTCCCTCAACTAAAACAAAATTAATGTTTTTGTTTGCATTGAAAAAAGTTGATACAATTGCAAAAGAGACGCAGTGCATAATATGCCAATTATTCCCACACTGGCATATATCTTTTCTTTGACCAACAATGTATTATCAGGCAAAAATTGCAATTTACTCAATTGACATACACCTATGAGCCAAAACATTATGACCACACGCACAATATGCAGCTGGTTCTTCATTTGTTTAGCTATGTCAAATTGACATACACTCAAATGCCTGGGCCCAGGGTTTCCAAGCAGCACATTTTCCTGACCATCACACTCCCTCCATCAGCTTGTCGTATTCTCACTGTGCATCCTGGGGCCTTCTCTTGCTCATGTAAATGGTACACTTGTACCCCGCTGATGCACATAATGTACAAGAAAACGCGACAAAATCAAGTCCTGACGCTCATGAGCCAACATTAGGCGCTTTCTATGGTAGACAAAGCTTAGGATGAGCACTCAGATCGGTCTTCAATTACAAAACCCCTTAACCTGCTGGGTACAATGTACTGTGTGTTGTGGCACATTCTTCTCGTAACCATAATGAACATTTTCAGTGACTTTTGCAGTAACCGCTCTGACATTGTTCACACCAGACTGGACAGCCTTTGTTACTGTTGCACATTAATAAGCCTTTGAGGCCCACCACCCTGTCGCCTGGTTATGGTTTGTTCCTCCTCGAACCACCGCTGACTGAAAGCAACCCACAAGCCTTGCCACCTGTGAGATGCCCTGACTAAGCCGTTCGGCCATAACCATTTGGCCCCTGTCCAAAGTTTCTGAACTGCCATTTCTCCTGCATCCTCCTCAACGGCTACCAGGACTAACTAATCGCTTACCGTCTGAGGGCAGTTCACCGACCTTGACACGTGCCGTTTTTATAATCCACTTTATTTGCTTCACCTGGCTCATCATCGTTCATGGGCACGATTTGAAAATATTTTGAGTTCCTCGGTATTGCAGTGACTCTTCCAATTCACGTCAAATATTTATGGAATTACCGCAGACTCAGTCATTCTGATGCAGAACACAGATACATTGCAGGTTTTTCATACTCTTTCTTGGAGGGGGGAGGAGAGGGGGAGGGAAAGGCACTCTCTTAGGCCAGTTTTGGACACCACTGCAGTGTGCGCAACATTCATCCCCCTGCCACTCCTCCGGAGCTCGGGCCGAGATGCCTGTCTTTACATCTGCAGAGCTGGACAGAAGAGGACGGGGCTCACTCCACTAAAAATAGCTTCTGCAGACCTTAGAAAATGCATGGGGTACCTGCAAATGCTGGCAGGATAACGCACTGGCACAATCGTTATAATCGCGTAATTCAGCTGGAGGAATGTGCAGTGACATTGCAGATTTGGGGGGGGCACGGCAGGCTACATGGTTTATAATCAATGGGTCAGCAGTTGGGTCTGCCAATGGTCCCATCTCCTTTTGAGCGCAAACTAATTCCCACAGTTTCCTCAAGTCAACCTTTAGAGTCAGCAGATACAGATGCTGCCTTTGAGAAAGAGGGCTGCCCTGTTTTCATTGAATGCAACCACAGAATATTCATACAGTATGAAGAGAGTGACATGCTGCAGCTCTCCAGACCTCATCCAGTATTTGTTGAATGTAGCAGGAGCATCGCCATCTAGTGTTTGTGAAAGGGTCTTGCAACAGCATCTGAACTTAAAATATTGCCTAAGCACTCTGCAAAGATTAAAAATATTCAGATTTTTTTTGTTTTAATTGTGATTCATACCGAAAGACTATTGTGGCAGCTTGATGGTGGCATCTTTGCAAACTAGTATGCTGTATCGCAGCATTATATAACACAGCCTACTGAGCCTAGTTTACATTCCTTAAAGGCGTTGAGTTCACAGTTTGGCCAAGGACAAATTTTTCATGCGCATAACTATTTGAAAGTCTGGTCTCATTTAGCATCCAGTCCAGACTTAATAAAGAGAAATACAGTCTCTCACATTTTTATTTTTATAAACTGTTTCCTTCCCTTTTCCAATTTTTTGTATGTCAGCATGAATTTAATTGTGGTCATACATGCAAATGGTTCCCATGCCAACTCACTTCCACTTAGCATTACGCATCGATACCGATAAGCCACAAAAATTAATACAGAATTGGATTTAGAAAAAAAAAAAGCGGACACTGCCTGGAGTTTAGCCTTGGTGTTTTATGCTGCTTTATTGGCTTGTGAATTGCCTGAAAGGGGTGGCAATAGAGGAGGTTTTTTTTCTCTCCGTTGACAGAGTCGGGTGATGAATATAGAGGGTCAAGGTGAAGTCAGAAAGAACTTAACCACACTGTAATTTACTTTGACAAAGAAATGAAGCTTATCACAGAACACCTCCTATTCCATGAGCCTTAGTGACTGGATTGTGGGGGCCTGTACTTCCAGACCATCTCCTCGGTCATATCTGCTGGAAGAAAATTGGTGTACAGCCTGACTTTTAGGTGAAGCCCTTTATGCTACATAAAAAAGATGTATAATTTGTTGGCATAGCACAAAACAATCTTGTAACCCAGGGATCAATTCATCACTGACATGAACCATTTCTGTTTTCAATGCGCCAGAGGAACAGTATGTTCAAGGCAGAGGTGAGAAGTCATACAAAGGGGGAAAACATACATATTGTTTGTACCACATTAGCCTTTTCCCCTACTACTTCCCCAACTGGTGTAAAATGGCTGTCTCTCCCTCCACCACATTACTTTTTTTTGTCATGCACCTTGAGCTATATTTCAGTACAAAAGGTGCCCAGCATTTAGGTCTATCTTCCCAAATGCTTTGCAGTTTGCCTTGTGTTACCTGCTCTTATGCACGGGGTCATGCTCATCCCAAAGGCTGAATCTACACCAGTGGCAAAGCCAGGGCTGAATATTGGGTGGACACAGAACATGCCTTTAAAACACAGGGGTTTGGACGGTTGATGCACACATTTGGTATTCAGAGTGCCGGATGTTAAGCAAGGGCGTCTAACTGTTAAAACTGCTGGATTCAGAAATTTCTCGTAATTCTATTAAACTTCACTTCGCCCACACTTGGAAAGTAATAACAAAATAAAACAGCCATTTAACCATTTTTCACTTTTCCAGAACCAGCTTGTGGGGGTGGCAGACACAGCAAAGTAGCCCAGGGAGCCTCCTCTTGAGCTGCTTCTTCCAATTTTTCCGTTTGCTGGCTAGCTGGGAGAAATTCCCCCCATTATGTCCTAGGTCTGCCCCAGGGCCTCCTCCTATTTGGACATGCCTGGAAAACCTTGTAAGGGAGGCATCCAGGAAGGCATCCTTACCAGGTGCCAGAACCACCGCAGCCGACTCTTCTCAATATGACAGTGCTGCTGCTGTACTCCCTGATGTCACAGCTCTTCACCCTATCATGAGTGAGCTCATACAACCCATGGAGAAAATTCATTTCAGCCACTTAAGGACAAAGAAACACCTGGTACAGCAGATACCCAATAAAAATACACTGCCCCTACTATTCAACTATAACTTTGGGTAATTTTTGAAAAAAATTTTAAACAACTAAATCAACTCAAGAAGATGAGATATATACATTGTTGGAGGTGCGCCATGTTAGTTGGAATCGGGGTAGCTTGCCATGTCACCCAGATACCGGAACTCTTGCATGCGCTGAAAATTGGTTGAGAAACCAATGTTGTTCCAGTTTGCCTGATGTTTCTAATAAATATTGTTTTCAACATTGCTGAGTGTTGTACCAGTACTGGTTTCTACATTCTGGAGTGAATGCCCTATAACAGTTGACCTCATATCTGGACCTCAAATCCACATACAGTCCAGGTTTTATTTTCTGCCAGGCAAGTAAATTATGTCTTACTGTGTCTGATTGACCTTGCACCTGACACCCAGGTAAAGGAGGGTGGGAAACCAGCAGTTTTTTGGACCTTGAGGACTGTGATTTTAGGGCCCTATATGATAGTTATTGGTATATCAACAATAACAAGTTTCATGTTGACATAAGATTTAGAAAGCCTACCTGTTTTATTTGCAACTGATGCAGTCATTTCTCCTGCATAGCTAAAGTTGACAGATGCTTGGATTTGGGGGCCTGCCGGTGCGTAAATTCTGTTGGTTTGTCATCATCTTTCAAAATCTTCCGATGTTCACTGGGTGATTCAATTCCATATTTTGCGTAGGCATGCTCCTTGAAATAATTGGGTAAAAAGTAGGCAGAATATAACCGGTGACTCTTCGTTGGTAGGTCTGAGGGTCCCGTTTTGTTGGAGCAACCAACAGCCGCATATAGGGCATTATGGTTTGTTGCTCAGGTTCGAATAATGACAGGTAATATCAAAACCTGACCTTTCTGTATAAAATTAAGCTGCAGCTTGAGTGATAATCAAGACTAATTTGTATACACTTTCTATAGATCAGCTGATTTCCTGGTGTCCATTCACTTCATAACTTCCGGGACATTGCCTCAAGAAATATATGGAATGGCAGCATTTATGAACTCGTGGTAATAAGCTGTATGTCAAAGGTTTGACGTTTGATTACTCAGTTCATAAAACTAGCAAAAATCTGCAAAAAATATTTATGGAACGAGAAGAATGTACTGTTCTTGGGTAAGAGCTGAACAAATGTTTTCTTTGCCTTTAAATTCTTAATCTTGTCCTTTTGGTCACTACCCAAAGCTTATGACCATAGGTGAGTGTTAGTACATAGATTGACAGGTAAATCGAGAGCTTTGCTTTTTGGCTCAGTAACTTTTTCACCACAATGGAAGAGTGCCACATCTGCATCAATACTGATACTACATTGATCCGCCTATCAATCTCCCACTCCATCCTACCCTCACTCATGAATGAGACCTTGAGATATCTGAACTTCTCCACTTGAGGAAGCAACTGACCCCCCACTCTGAGTGCTGAGCCTCATCCAAACAGCTTCACACTCAGCTGCAAACTATTTCAATGCATGCTGGAGGTCACAACCTGATGAAGCCAGCAGGATAACATCATCCTCAAGAAGCAGAGATGCAACATGCAATCCAAAACCAACTGTAAATCAGACTTACCTACTGCTGAGAGTGTGGACACAATGCTGGCTTTGGTTGTACAAAAACCAGATGGCTTGTATCAACAGCCGCAGAACCCCATATTCCTGCAACACCCCCCACAGAATACCTTGGGAGATACAGTCATAAACCCTCTCCAGGTTCACAAAACACACATAGACTAGATTAGATGAGCACCCACTCCAGTATTTATGTAAGGGAAAACAGCTCGTCAACTGTCCCATAGTCAGGACGAACCTGCATTAGTCCTCCAGGATCCGAGGTCCCACAACCGGATGGAGTCTCCTTTCAAGCACCATGGTGTAAGCTCTCCCTAGAAGGGAGAGCAGTGTGATCCCCGTATCGTTGGAACACACCCTTCAATCTCCTTTTCTGAAAATGGGGACCACTACCCCAGTCTGCCAGTCCAAGAGCACTGTACCTGACTGTACCCACACGATGCTAAACAGACAAATTAGCCTCAGCAGTCTAACAACATCCAGAACCTTCAGCATCTCGGGGCGAATCTCATACATCCCTGGTGATTTGACTCTGCAGAGCCTTTTCACCACCCCTGTGACTTCCACCAGGATGATGACCAGCCTAATCATGAGTACCCCTGATGTATGAAAATTGTAATTTGGCGAACAACATAACTGAAATAATTAACATTTATACACTTTTATTACAAAAAAAGAAGTATAATAGAACCACCCTGGATTTTCGGTGCAACTGTCTTCGGAGGTGTAAAATCCTTTCAGTAACCTTATCTTACCCTCTCCCACTCCGGAGTTGCCAGTGGAGGGATCCTGGCACAGCGCTCACCATGCATTAAAGTGCATTACATCTCCAAACCCGTTTCCATTTAGGTTTCCTAATTACCAACTAAGCATTTATTTGTTCAGTTGCGAGGAACAATCCGTATCCATTTCCCCTCAGCTTGCATAATTGTTCGCTGCGACAATTATCAAGCATTTTCCAATCCACATTACTGGAAGACCAAACATAAAACGTCAACATCTTACAAAGCCTCTGAATTCCTGCAGCTCACAAAATGGCATTTTGTGTGTGTGTGTGTTCGCATCTGATCAGCTTAATACACCTAAGAAAACAAAGCCTGCGTGTTAAGGCTGCTCATGTAAAAATAATACTCTGTGGACAACCAGTGACATAACCATAATGCAGCTTAACACTCAACCTATTTCTGAGTAAGAATTGGGTAATAGATTCAATTAATTTACTAAGCAAATGGGCTTTCAATAAATAAATAATAATAATAAATAATAAATGCTGCTGAGGGTGGTATTTATATGAGGTTTACATTTTGTTTAATTAGATAATTGCCATTTCAGAAGCTAAACTAAAAACCTCATGAATGACTTTGCGCCCTCGAAAGTCCGACGCATGGCATGCATATTAAATTATTTTAAATGCTTGCTTTGTGTCAAACTTTCACGTTGCACTGATAACCAATTTACTCAATCGTTCAATTACCAACGCTTCGACGTAAGTAAAAAATTAATTATTATCGCATGGCACGACAAACCATGCTTCCCTGCAAATGCAACCTTTTCTATGAAACGCTGAAAACATTAGGATCAAGTGCAATCTTAAAATGAATTAGGTTGCACTGCTGAAAAAATCCAAGAACAGGAGATGGAATTCAGAGAAAGTACTGGGTTATGATTATTATTATTACTATTATTATTATTTTTGTTTTTTTTTTTTTTTGCATCCGTACAATATCACTATTAGGCACATTGTTAGTGTAGCTCTTCAGTGATTGGTCATTTCTTCATAATCACAGGCTTATACAAACCCCAATTCCAATGAAGTTGGGACATTGTGTAAAACGTGAATAAAAACAGAAAACAATGATTTGCAAATCCTTTTTGACCTATATTCAATTGGGTACACAACAAAGACAAGATATTTAATGTTCAAACTGATAAACTTTATTGTTTTTTTGGAAATATTCACTCATTTTGAATTTGATGCCTGCGACACATTCCAAAAAAGCTGGGACGGGGGCAACAAAAGACTGGGGAAGTTGAGGAAAGCTCAAAAAACACCTGTTTGGAACATTCCACAGGTGAATGGGTTAATTGGAGACACGCGAGTGTCATGATTAGGCATAAAAGGCGCATCTCCGAAAGGCTCAGTCGTTCTCAAGCAAGGATGGGGCAAGGTTCACCACTTCGTTAACCACTGCGTGAGCAGATAGTCCAACAGTATAGGAACAACGTTTCTCAATGTGCCAATGCAAGGAATTTAGGGATTTTATCATCTACAGTCCATAATATCATCAAAAGATTCAGAGAATCCAGAGAAATCTCTATACGTAAGTGGCAAGGCCAAGAACCAACATTGGTCCCTCAGGCGGCACTGCATTAAAAACTGTCATCATTCTGTAAAGGATATTACCATGTGGGCTCAGGAACACCTCGGAAAACCATTGTCAGTTAACACAGTTCGTCGCTACATCTGCAAGTGCAAGTTAAAACTCTACCATGCAAAGCGAAAGCCATATATCAACAACACCCAGAAACACCGCCGCTCCTCTGGGCCCAAGCTCATCTGAGATGGACTGACGCAAAGTGGAAAAGTGTGCTGTGGTCTGACGAGTGCGCATTTCAAATTGTTTATGGAAGTCATGGATGTTGTGTCCTCCGAGCTAAAGAGGAAAAGGACCATCCAAATTGTTATCAACGCAAAGAGACATTTTCCTATCCACAAGAATGATGACATAAAACATAATGGCCCCGTTTACACCTGGCAATCGCATGCGTTTTTTGTGATCGTACTGCATTCAGATAGCGTTTGACCACATACATTTACACCCGGCGTTCACATGCGTTTTTTGTGATCGGGCTGCATTCGGATAGCGTCTGACCACATACATTTACACCTGGTATTAACATGCGTCTCCAGTGTCCACATTGCAATCGATCCCGCTGACGTCACATCCTTTTTTGCCTTCTCCTAAAGTGGTGCGCCTCGCTTACCTTAAAAACTGGTAAATAAGATGCACCTTTAATGCAATATTTTCACTTAAAAATGCATTTCGTCTTATAAACTGGTGCGTCCCATACATCAGTAAAATGCTGTGAGAGGTAAAGGGGGATGTTCCAATGTGTACCCAGGAGAGGGTCTGTGAGCTTGACCTTGCTCGCGTGTCCCAGAGCTTGGATTCTGTCTCTCTGGTCTCTTTACAGCTAGAAGCTGCGTAGCCCACCACAACCTAGCGAAAACTTCTAGAAACAGCAATACAGCTGCACAAAAATCTCACGTCATGGACTCTGCTGAACCAAATGGAAATCAGCATTTTGTTACAAATAAATTTAAATAGTTTGGAACAACTTGTTTCATTTTTATAAATGAATACCTACTATAACACAGTTTAATGATATGACACCCTTTTTACTAATGGGACACCCCACAAAATATACTGGGCTTTACAGACCAAAGCGACTTATCTACGGAGTTTTACTGTACGTGTTTCTGCCTACAGAGTTGTTGGATGCGGATTGGAGACACATTTGCATTTACACTCGAGTTCAATGTGGCCAGAATCCATCCCTGACCACCTTAAGAAGTGGTTTGAAAGATCGGATCACAATCCATCCTCAATGCGTCTTGAGTGCATTTACACCTGTACTTTTATGAGGTCAAGCGCTATCCGATTGCAATCTGATCACAAAAAACGCATGTTAATGCCAGGTGTAAACGGGGCCTATGTCTTTTGAAGATTCTTAATTCCTCTAGCTCATAAAACTGCACATATGTTGGCTAAGTTTTGCACCAATGTTTGTAATTCAATATGCTTAAGGGGCCTTCCTAGGTTCATTTGATTGAATTTGTTCCAGCACAGATATGGGTATAATAACACTACAGTTTATTCGTTCAACACAAAAATGTACCATTCCATTGGTTTTTACAACTGGATTTACAACCCCAGTTCCGAAATAGTTGGGACAAAGTGTAAATTGTGAATAAAATCAAAACGCAATGACTTTCAAATCACACCAGCCAGTATTTTATTCACAGTAGAACAGAGATAACATCACAAATGTTGAAACTGAGAAATTTTACAATTTTATCCACAAAATGATCTCATTTCAAATTTGATGGCTGCTACAGGTCTCAAAAAAGTTGGGACAGGGGCCTGTTTACCATGGTGTAGCATCCCCTCTTCTTTTTTAACACAGAGTGGAGGTGTTTGGGCATTGAGGAGACAAGTTTCTTGAGTTTAGCCATTGGAATTTGATCCCACTCTTGTTTAATACAGGCTTCCAGCTGCTGGAGAGTTTTGGGTCTCCTTTGATGGACTTTCCATTTAATTACGCGCCAAATGTTCTCAATCGGTGAAAGATCAGGACTGCAGGCAGGCCAGTTCAGCACAAAGACTCTTCTACTACGAAGCCATGCTGTTGTAATAGCTGCAGTGTGTGGTTTTGCATTGTTCTGCTGAAAAACAAAGGCCTTCCATGGAATAGATGTCGTCTGGAGGGGAGCATATGTTGCTCTAAAACCTTTATATACCTTTCAGCATTCGTGGTGCTTTTTAAAACATGCAAGTGTCCCACACCATATGCTTTAAAGCATCCCCATACCATCAGAGTTGCTGGCTTTTGAACTGAACGCTGATAACAGGAGGGGTGGTCTTTCTCCTCTTTAGCCCGGAAGACATGACGCCCATGATTTCCAACAAGAATGTCAAATTTGGACTGGTCTGACCACAGGACACTTTGCCACTTTGCTCCAGTCCATTTTAAATGAGCCTTGGCCCACAGAACACGGCGGCGCTTCTGGATCATGCTTAACAATGGCTGCCTTCTTGCATGATAGAGTTTTAGGTGGCATCTGTAGGTGGCATGGCGGACTGTGTTTACAGACAGTGGTTTCTTGAAGTATTCCTGGGCCCATTTAGTAATGTCAATGACAGAATCATGCCGGTGAGTGATGCAGTGGTGTCTGAGGGCCCAAAGATCACGGGCATCCAGTAGAGGTCTTCGGTTTTGTCCCTTACGCACAGAGATTTTTCCAGTTTCTCTGAATCTTTTGATGATGTTATGCACTGTCGATGATGAGACCTTCAAAGCCTTTGCAATTTGACGTTGAGGAACATTGTTTTTAAAGTATTCCACGATTTTTTTTACGCAAGCCTTCACAGGTTGGAGAGCCTCTGACCATCTTTACTTCTGAGAGACTCAGCCTCTCTATGACATCCCTTTTATAGCCAATCATGTTACACACCTGATGCCTGGTAACTTAATTACTTGCTAAATGTTCTTTCAGATGATTCTCTTAATTGCTTTTTGAGCCCTTTTTTTTTTCTTTTTTGCCATGTCCCAACTTTTTTGAGACCTGTTGCAGCCAGAAAATTTGAAATAAGCTCATTTTGTGGAAAAAAATGTAAAATGTCTCAGTTTCAACATTTGAAATGTTATCTATGTTCTATTGTAAATAACATATAGGCTCGTGATCTGAAAGTCATTGCATTTTGATTTTATTCACAATTTACACTTCATCCCAACTATTTCGGAATTGGGGTTGTACATTGTTACCATGGAATTGACGTTAATAAGCAAAATCACGGTCCGTATAGTGGCAAGCCTTACACCCTAACCACCCAACCAAATCACTTAATTCTTTTTTTCCCTGTTAGACCTGGAATATACTTGCTGCTCACGACACGTGTGTGCTTACGCATCATGGCTGCCACGCGTATTCTATGTTCGTGTGCGTAGAGGTCGCTCATCTCGACGCGAGGTAACGTGACGCGTGCGCGAGATGCAGTATTGACATGACCGCTAGAGGCCCTCGTGCGAACGAATACACTGTGACAGTGAATGCGATATCCGGGCAATACCGCCCTTTTCGCGATTTCCGGGTCCAATCTGCTGCTGTCTGCCCCCCTAGTGGAGACCTCCAGTGTCATGCGTTTTGGACGCGTTGTGCTGCAGCAAGTGTGTGCACTCACGAAGCGCACTGTGTACGCGTCCGTTAGGTCACGCAGCAAGTATATTTCTACCCTTAGATATATGTCATATCTATGCAATCACCTGAGAATTTTTTAATATATTGTGTATTTGTTTTTTATTAGTGATTTTTCTGAAAAAATTCCTCAAATGGGTCAGTTGGATGACATACACTCCCATGAAATTGATACCTTTGCCCCATCAGAAAAAGCCAACGTGATTGCATGCAAAAATAATCAACAATAAGTCCACACTCAAAATTTGAGGCAATTTGGCTGAAAAAGTTATCAGAGCCACTAGTGTTGAAAGTCACTAGATGACTCATATAATTATTTGAGGTGGGAGAGCATAAAAAGAGAAGTAATTTTTTTAACAAAATTGATTAAATTAATGAAAAAATGTTTTGATTTTCTTCAAGTACACATCTTAGTGAACTTTAAACCGAAAAAAGAGATAAATTTAAAAGAAAGGGGAAAAAAATCATTTTGAACACTGGGAAGGTCCCGTAGGTTGTTTCCCATGTAAAAGTATTCTTTTTAACACTGAAAACATTTTTGAAGAAGTCAAAATAAATTACACACTGCTGAAAAATACTTAAACTGGTGAGTAATTCAACATAAGTTTCAAATTAATCAAAGGTCCCCTATAATGCTGTATTTAGTTGTTTAAAATATGTCCAATGGGTCTTTAAAATAACGTTAAGAACTCAGTTACAAAAAAAAACCACACACATCCAGGGCTAGTGAGACCTCTTCTCTCACCCCGTCTGTGCCGGCCTGAAACACAAGCTGTTTTGAGTGGGTGGGAAGGCTATGCTAATGAGGCGCTGCTCTGACTGGCTGCCTGGCCACTTCGATTCCGGGGGAAAAACCAGGAAACCAAGGTGGCAGGTATTTCAGGACCACTCTCCACGGCATCTATTGCTGTAAGACCGTACTTGTTTGATCCCAAATCCGACCCCAAACAGGAGGAGGAAGCAATTGAAGTATTGCAGCAGCGTTTACAGCAAGACGTTAATGAGTGGCAAGTTGAAGTTTTAGTGTTTTGCTCGTACTGTCTTGCCTTGCATGCATGTGATTGTCGCTGTACTGTTATGTAGTCATGTTATATAGCCACTTAGCTATTTGGAGGAAACTTTGCTCAAAGCTCCTGTTAACCATTTCTACCAAAACGAAACACAGTTCCGACACCAAGCTACTAAATGAGTTCGTAGCAAAAACACACAAACTGTGTAAGTGTTGCTTCAGCGGAGCAAGCAAATCCATAACTTCTACAGGAAATCCATATCGAACCTCTACTTCTTTATAGGCTTTTTATTAGCCAGAACAATTTTAAAGGAGGATAAAATTCTGCCACAGCAATGCAGAGAAATTGTTTGTTATACCAAACACGTTATAGTGCATTTCGCGATTGCTTTCATCGCGGTAGCCTCAGAGAGCTAGCTCACACAATTGCAAAGAACCTGACTGACCCTGGTCATGGATAAGTAAAACGATCATTTCACAGTAGCAGTAAACAAACCCAAACATCTACCCCGAGCTCTGAAAAAACCTACATCTGGTCTAACTGCAGCCTTTTCGGTCCAACTTTGCAGACACATACAACACGTCTCCAGTTAGCTTCAACTGTAGTGGCTACAATCAGGCAACATTATGATGAAACTGCCACATTGATGCTAACCAAAGTAATACAAGCATACTGATCAGAATTACAGCATATAAGTTAACCAGGACCATTTTTAAGTAGCACAGCACGTGAACTAACATGCAGTAGCTAGTAAGTGAGCGTTCATAACAACGACAGAGACAAATGTTACCCTGCAATACAGGTTTTACAGACAGTAAGTTCTGTTACTGTGAACAGTTGGGTAACCAAGCATCCAAATTACAAACAAGTATAAAAAGTTAGCTTCAAATGAGGTTTATGTTCACACACCTTCTGTTGAATGTCCCCTGATATTACTCTTGCATATTTAGGAGACAAACAATAGCAACAGTAATTTGGCAACTTTAGCCGCAGTGCTACAGCCACATTCAGCAGGCTACCACGTTAGGTAGGCTGATGCAGTAAAGCAGCACAAAATGGTAAAACCTACTGCTTCCGCCTCAGTGAGTCACGGACAGTCGCGACCGATCCAGGCTTTATCTTCAGATATTTTACAAAGCCTGCGTTTGAGGCCAGTTGTTAGTGCTAACTATCGCTAGCAGTCCTGCTAGCCACCCGTAACACGTTAGCTTCACTTACATTATTTGCTGTTATATCGTTACTTACAGCTTGTGGCTCCAAGCGCTTGATCAATGCAACTGCTCCAGGTTTGAGAAGCAGCTGAGACGCATATCAAACAGCTAACGTTCCCTTTGAGGGTGGCTGTTTGCCGCCAACAAACAAAAAAGCTACTTACTGATTTCTGGTGGCATCGTCTTTTGGAAGAGAAAATAGTTGTGCTTTTTTTTGCATCCAAAAAAACATGTACGAACAGCTTTGGGAGACATACTGATAAATCTACACGTTAAATGATTTGGGCTCGTTTGTGTCTGATAGAATGAATTCCGGGGTGGGCAGGTCCAGCGCCATGATTGGCTCTGGCCAGGTCTGTCCTGATTGGACGCAACAACCTGACGTCAGGTATTGCCCAGATCTCGTGAAGATCTCGAGACAAGCTGTTCAGAGAGGAAATCACGTTCAGGAAATCACGTTCTCGGATTACGGCAAAACCCCTGTATCTTACGTTTAGAAACTTTGCAGAGGTTGAGAATGGACATCCAACATTATAACATTACTTGTATGCTTTAAAAGAAGCATCAGCATAATAGGGGACCTTTAATTATTTGTATTATTGCCATCTTTACAATATCACA
This sequence comes from Gymnothorax javanicus, assembly GCA_029692085.1. Classification (NCBI taxonomy): domain Eukaryota; kingdom Metazoa; phylum Chordata; class Actinopteri; order Anguilliformes; family Muraenidae; genus Gymnothorax; species Gymnothorax javanicus. The sequence continues at coordinate 22,524,611 of CM056206.1, forward strand.
TGTATTGCATTTACCTTGTCAGTGCCACCTACTAGTGATCTCGATGTCATTTCCAAATGAATAATTTCTTAACCTTTATTAGCTAGGCGGATGTATTGGTCTTGATTATTTTTTAGATAAAGTATTTGATTGTTAATCAAGCAATCTAAAATGGGAATAGGTTTAGAGAAATCATCTATTATGAGGTGAGAGACCTCTATACCTCTGAGGGCACGCCTCGGAAAATATGATAGAAAATCGGGTTGGAAAGCTTATCAAGATCCAGAGCAAGAGGGGACTAAGCTGTCCTAGGGAGGAAAACATCTTTTGGCCGAGAACTTTTCCTGTAAGAGCTCCCCAGTTTTGAAACCCCCTTCTGTTAAAAATGCTTCATTGAGATTCTCACTGCTCCTTCACTCATAATATGAAAACTTGGCTAAAAACAACCAGATCTGCCTTTATGCCTTGTCACTGCATGCTTGCCCTCTCCTATGATTGGGGAAAACCTAGTACGTTTGCAGCTTTTGGTAGAAACTGAGTTTGACCCTCATTTGCAGTAATTAAGAGTGGTAAAAATTTTAAAACACTAATTATTAGTGGTATTTGAACTGCCAAGATCAAGTTTCCATTGCTTTATTTTGATTAAAAAAAAAGTCCAGAAGCCAAAAGTTTTCATTCAGTTACGAGACCCTTGCCACTGGTAAACTACCGGTATTTCCAGATTACAGGACCCCTGTCTGGTCTAATTTGCTTGGCTTTTTGTCAGATCGCTTTTTGTTGTCAATTGTTTTAACTGCTACTGATTTTCTGCTTAACATTGATTTGTATTAATTGCTTGCTTTTCACGTCTTATTTTGCATGATGCTACCTGACTTCTCTATGCTTTTTTTTTTTTTTTTTTTTTTGCTATCTCTGGTTTTAATTGCATTTGCTGTTTGTTTTATTTGTTGTTTTCATGGCCAATTTAACATCAGGCTGAGGAAAAATTATTTAAAATTAGCCTTTGGCTAACACTGGCACATTTAAAGCGATGTTGATCAATGTGCATTGTCCCTGGGAATAAATGAATGAATAAATTTTAAAAATTAAAGCATTGCTCATCCCTAGTCTCTGATTTCCCCCTTAATCAGTACTGTCGCAAAATGGGCCTGGTTCTGCTTTTCTTAAAGGGAATCTCTGTGTATATAAAGGTGCTGTTTTATAGCCTCTGCCACCTTAGAACTGAGCTTAACATTAGTCTGCAGAGGGAAGCAGCACAGCAGTTTGAGGCAGCAGACCGCAGGCTCAAATCCCCAAGCGAAGACCTACTCTCGATTTCTAGGGATTAAACTTGAGTTATGGATAGATGTTGATGGAATCCAAATTTTAAACTGAATTTATTAGATAAATATATTGCAGTATAAACCCAATTTAACAAGTGAAACAGTTTAAAATCATTCAGTGCAAGGGTATCAATTCAGAAAATGCAATAGTTTAATGTTTAATAATGCATATTATGTATGGTGCAATATATGCATGTGTCGAAGTTGCATAAAAAGCATGCTGAAATGCGCCATAGAGTCTGTACTGCTGACTGAGCTCTTGCTGTGTTGTGTGCAATGCCTCCAGACAAAAAACGCCGATGATGGGTGTTTGTTTGGGTGAAACTGGACGGCGTGAGCCTGCTGGGAGTAAAAAAAAAAAAAACACACACACATAATCCTGTTCGGCTGGCAGACAGTTGTCGCCCTTTATTATAACTCTGAGAAATGAGATATCCTGACACGGGAAAGGATGGCAGGATGGGCAGATTTAAACTGCATTGATCCTGTTATCTGGAGGGGAGAGGAGGGCAGGAGCCAAGAGACATGCCTTCGCCCTCCTCTTACAGTTGAGTGTCAGTGGTCAGTCTCTCACAGCTTTGCATCAGCACTGAGTCTCTCTCTGTTGAGTGTAAGAGCTGAGTCTCCCTTCACTGTAGAGCCTGGCTACCGAAGTCAGTGTGCTATCATTGCGTTGTGCTTCGTGGGGAGGAAGCGCCATATTGCGTCGCCACGGACCTGAACAAACCAAAGCTTAAAGGGATAGTTTGGATTATTTGAAGTGGGGTTGTATGAGGTACTTTTCTATTGTCAATGTATTACCTACAGTAGACAGTCAGGCAGACACCTGGATAGGAATTCAGTAGCTGAGTGGCCAAAACCAGTGGGTAACACCAAACCCGAATAAAAATAGAAATGCACCCCTCACAGAACAAAGAAATAAAACAATCTCCCAAAAATCAGTAACAGTAACATCAGAATTTTTTGAAGGAAGAGGAACCCAGATTTGACATTTTCAGACCGGTGTTAATTTACTTTGATATTTTTTTTCATAAGTCAACGCATTTTTTGTAAATCTAAAATCTTCAATTCAGAGTCCACATGAACTCTGTACAGAAACTGGGCGCTACCAAGGTATGGACATACAGTCGACAGTCTTGAGTACGCTAAACGGGCAGGCTGGAAATAATAAGTCAGCAGCATTCGACACTGGGGTGAAAACAGGGATTCAGTTTAATTAGCTACCTTAGTAAAGTTAGATAGCGAGGTGACAATGAGCAAATATCAACTTACCAGCTGCCGCTCACTGTCTGTTCTTAATCTGTTTTAATACTGCACAACGTCCAAGAAGACAAAAAAAGCAATCAAAGCATACTTACACCTCACCTCCTCTTCCTTTCATTTTTATGCTCCCATTCTTGTATTTCAAAGACTAGCTAACCTAAATAACTCACTTTGATTGGTCATCATATTTCCCATAAATCTCCACAACAGGGAAGTAAGAGGAATGAAAACATGCAGGCTAACCACCGTTAGTTTCAATTAAAAACTTAATTACCTGGGGGTAAGGTGCGCCACTACATATCTGGATCAGCATTAAACAGAGACTGATTAAAAACTTAAAAACATTTGTTTCTTTCATAGAGATTTGTTTGGATTTGGTGCTCTTTATATAGCCAGAAAGGCTGTGCTACTGAAATATCACCTACTATACTAAACCGCAAATTAGTATAGACCATTTCGCCAAAGTCGCTTGTTTCCTTGTTAACGGGCCGCCATCACCTGTGGGCCCAGGTGCAACTGCACCCCCTGCTCTCCCCATATTTCTGCCCCTGTTGAGTTTCTTTTCTCTATAGAGTATCAGTGCCATGTCTCTCACTATAGAGTGTCAGTGCTGAGTCAGTTCAATTCAAGTAAGCTTTAATGGTGTGACAAGCATACACTTGTATTGCCACAGCATATACTAACATAACGAACAGAGAACACACTACAAAGTCAAAACAGATTTAAATATAATGAAAACACAACAAAAAGAACAAAATAAAATTAATTAATTTGGGAGATTGACATCTAGAACTGATAATAGACCATAATACAACTTTTGCACTTGTTTGCTACTCATTGTCCCTCTGTTTATGATAAGTATAAATGTACCGCACTGTCAATATTGCAAATGTCCTCCTCTTTCCTAGGAGGACTGCCAGTCTTTGTTCCTCTGGGTGATTTTCAAAATCAGGATATATGTCCTTTATTTTTTGGAAATACATTTTCCTTGTTTTGGTATATTTTTTGCATTTCATGCAGAAATGAAGCTCTGTTTCCTCCTCTTTCATTTTGCGGACTGAGCACAACCTGTCCTCTCTGGGCAGCCATGTCTGCCGGTGTCTACCCATGTCAATGGCTCGGTTATGATCACAGAGTCTGTATTTAGTCAATGTTGTCCTTGTTTTTATGTCTTTCACTGTGGTCAGGTAGGGTACTCTCTTTTTAGAGCCCGATAGTGTTCTAATTTGCTTTGTGTTTTTATTTTAGTTTCCCAATAGGTGATTTTCTTTTGGTATAATTTGATTTACTCAAATTAATTGTGTGCTTTCTGAGGCTGTGTAGGGGCGAGGGGGTTAGTAAACTAAGCCTCAACACAAGGTGGGTGGGGTGACTCTTTTGTGGGCTGATCTTTTGGTATTTCAGGGCCTTGAAATAATTGGAGTGGGGGCCACTGGTTTTTGAGGTGGGAGCAAAATTTAACTGTCCTTTTTTAGATGAAAATCAATCGTGGATATTGGCCTAATTCTGACCTGCATGCATTGTGTGGCGTCACAACCCTTGTGTGAAAGCCCTCAGTATCTCCTTCCCTTCAGCAACTTGTGTGTCTATTTATGTCTCCCCCCTGGAGGGAGAGGGGAGACATACTGTTTTAGGCTTGGTTAACGTGTGCGTTCGCGTCAGCGTCAGCGTTCCCACTTTTTTTCCGGAGCATAACTCCTGAACCGTTCGCATGATCTTAATGAAACTTTGTATACTTACTACTCAGGTTCTGCAGTGGTGCCTTTTGGTATGTGCCTGTCTGTCTGTTCGTCTGGATGTGATTAATTTCTGTCCGGAGCATAACTCCTAAACCGTTCGCATGATCTTAACGAAACTTTGCATACTTACTACTCAGGTCCTGAAGTAGTGCCTTTTGGTATGTGCCTGTCTGTCAGTCCGTCTGTCCGTCCGTCCGCTGGGTTGGGCAGGGAAGGGGGCCGGGGGGGCGACGTATGTTTTTACGAGTAAAACACATTCTATTTGAACTATGCCTCTCAGGCAGTAAAGATCTCCCTCAGCATGGTCTGTCAGTCCTGCTGCAGCTCCTTCACCTCTCTCTGTGTGTCTGTCAGCTCCGTGCTCACCTGGATAAGCTGGGGCTGTGTATTCTTGTTGGCAGTGAGGTGGGTCAGCTCCAGTTTCCATAGCTCTACCAGCTCCACCTCTTGTAGGGCCCTGCTGCTGTGGAGACTAGCCTAGGCTACCTCCTCTGGCTCCTCAGGGTCCTGTGGGCTGGGCTCGTCCTCTCTAGGGTCTGCGCTAATTTTTGCTGGGCTTCTAGGGCCTAATTTAGGCTTTACTGAGTATTTCGGCAATCTGGCGTGGCTCAGTCCTCTCTGTTTAGCTCTTCCTGTGTTTGCTTCCTTTTTTATTTGGTTTTAAATGAGTCAGCAAATGTGTTGAGAGCATTTTCACTATCTTGAGACAAAACTGTTCCATTGTGAAATAAATTAATTGTTAATTTAGGATTCTGTGGATCTTTTTCTCATCCACAAAAGTCAAAATGGCTCTCATTAAATTGAATTATAAGTATTTTTAAGGGCATGGTGCCAGACATCTGAGTGCTGTGTGTGCAGGTCTGTGATGACACTCCGGCCTTCATTATGTGCCGTCTGCTGCCAGTCTCTCAGGGCAGCTTCTTGGTACTTTGCCCTTATACTTCTTTCTCGCCTGTTTAGTGGTCAGTGTCTCTGGATAGACTATTTAAAATGGATGGGGGAGGGTCTCCACTGCTACAGTGGCCATTCTAGTGACTGTTGCAATGTGATGATTTTTAACTGCCATTGGTTGCCCAACTATCAGTTTTGACACTACACTATACAGGGCAATAACATTAGCGGCTAACTTGGCTAATTTGGTAAAAAGCTTCAGTGCCTTAAGACAAAGGAAAAATACATAAGAAATATATATTTAAGAGTATTTGATTTGGGGGCTTCCGTGTGTTGCCCTTTTGTCTGTAATCTTTTCAGTTTGGATTAGCTTTTTCTCTGTTTTTTCCAGAAATTTCTTTAGTTTTAGCTTCAAACTTTACTTTGTTTTGCTTCTTTTAGCTTGTCTGGGCAGGAGAAGTTGTTTTTCCAAAAGATTGGTTTTATTTCCTCAATAATTTTTCGGATCGCTTGTTTAAAAGTACTTTGACTGTATTTTGTTGTACATTCCAACTTCTTGTCTGATTCAAAACAAATAAATTTTTGACAGTTCAGGAGGTCATCGTTAACATGACCTGTCGCTGTCTCACTCTTTCCGCAGTGCTGAGTTTCTCACTGTAGAGTGTCAAAGCTGAGTCTCTCTGTATTGTAGAGAATCGGTGCAGAGTCTCGCATACTAGACCACCAGTGCTGAGTATCTCTTCTCTATAAAGTATCAGTGCCAAGTCTCTTATTGGAGAGTGTCAGTGCTGAGAATCTCTTTACTGTGGAGTATCAGTGCTGAGACTCTGTTTTGTGTGAGTGCTGAATCTCTCTTCACTGTAGAGTATCAGTGCTGAGTCTCTCTCGACAGACCATCAGTGCTGAGTATCTCCTCTCCATAGAGTACCAGTGCCATCTCTCTTCAGTGTAGAACATCAGTGCTGAGTCTCTCACTGTGATGAGTCAGTGCTGAGTCTCTCAATGTGATGAGTCAGTGCTGAGTCTCTCAATGTAGACCATCAGTGCCAAGTCTCTCTTCTGTATTGCGTATCAGTGCCAAGTCTCTCACTTCAGACTGCCACTGCTGAGTTTCTCTTCACTGTACAGTGCCAGTGCTGAGTCCTTGACGGCTCAGTGTCAATGCTGAGTCTCCCATCAGTGTAGAGCATCAGTGCTGAATCTCTCACTGTAGAGTACCAGTGCTAAGTCTCGCCACACGGTATAGTGTCAATGCAGAATCTCTTCTCACTGTTGAATGTCAGGACTGAGTTTCTAACTACAGAATGTCTAAGCTGAGTCTCTAACTGTAGAATCTCATTGCTGAGTCTCTCTTCACTGCTGTTTGTCAGTGCAAAGACATCTCACTGTAAAGTGTCTCTGTACAGGAGTCTCTTTCCAATATAGAGGCAGTGCTAAGCAAAAGAATTTGCCGGAAATATGGTATTAAATTCCCACTCATTCCTTTTATTCCTAGCTGCATATCTTGGTCAAGTGTTTGATAGTAATGGCTCAAAGATTAAAGCTCAGCACAATGGCCTTCATATGGTTTTGAGTAAGGTTTCTGTTCTAAAATTTTTTTTACCGAGCCACCAAGCGAAGAAAATGCCTGGAGCCAAAAAGTGAAGCACAATAAAATATTTAAAAGGCTCTCAGGGCTCTATCTATTGTAATGCATGCTACGTGCGGATTTCTTTTAGAAACTGGGCCAGCTAATTTCTGATAATTTTCGTTACACCATCAGTAATTGTGCTGAAAGGCTGCATTTTCCAATCCTGTCTTCACTCTCAATGCACATGCGTATCTGTATCCATACATGTCATATGAGTATGTGTGTTTGTGTTTGTGTGTGTGTGTGTGTGTGTGTGTGCGTGTGCGTGTGTGTGTGTGCGTGCGTTTATGTGCGTGTGATTGTTTGTAGGTGCAAAAGCATGTAAGTGCTTGGCGATAATTTTTTTTTCCCTTTTTGAGAACTGTTTTACCTGGTTAATAGCCTATACAACATACATTCATAAATCATTCATCAATTATATTTAATGCTGCTGTAAAACCTAAAGTTAAGTGCACATGTGAAACCAAACAAGTAAACCTAGACTTAATTCATAAGCTATCAGGAAAAGCCTCAGGAAAAATGTCGCTATGATTGGCCTTCTTGGGTGTCTTAAAAATCTAACAAATAAAACTTTTACTGCCAAGGCATTATTTGTGTCAGTTGGTAGACAGAGTTGATTTGATTTGAGAAATCTTTACTTGGAATATGACGAAGCTCATCGCTTGAGTTAATGAAAATAAAATGTAAGGTGCTTGGCCTCAGTACCGACCTACATGGTGTAAATGTTTTCAAAGAATGACATTTGATACTGCGACTAGTGAAAATAAAGAACGACATTTAAAAAAAGTTAAAGAATTTAGCTCTCTTGTGAAGAGACCATTAGGACTAGGATCCTCAAATCTGACCCCTGACTTCACATCCAGCCTCCACATTTTTTTCCTTTCAGGTCAATATCTGAACTAAAGGTGCTCCTGATTAGCTGGAGTGACTTCACACCTGGCTCCCTGGTAAAGGGCTCACAGAAAACCAGCAGTTTTTGGCCCCGTAAGAATGATGACTTGACAAACAGTACCTTAAAGTTATCAAAGTAGTTATGAACGTAGCGTTAAGGCTTATTGCTGGATCAGAAATCAGCATCTTAATGTTTCGGGATTTTTGGATTCGGTGATTTCAGGTAACTTTACAGCTCATTAAAACTATGATACAAATGGAATGCAGAATATGCTGTTCAAGATGGAGTGACGATCCATCTAAAGAGGCTGGGTCAACTTCAATGCCAATACTGCCTCCTTATGTCTGGCCTTTGGTCTACGCACAGGACGAAGGCACACAAGTAATTTACTTTTTTGTTTGATGTCACTCGCTTTCATTTTGTGGACATTGATAAAGCATTTACCAGTAAAGAAGATATGTACTGATTTGAAACATTATAAAAAATTGTTGTATTTGGTATCATCCGAAAGGGCATGCAACACTCTCTCTCTAATTATCAACATTTTCCACCCAGAGATGATAATGCAATAGAGTAATCATGGATGTAAAACGGGCTTTTAGCAACCCCCAATATTGTCCTTGAACAGTGAATGGGGCCAAGAGCTGTGACGTCACCTGCGGGAGAAATTGGAGTGACCTGATATAGCGCAAAACTGTTGTAAATCGGGAGATGAGATGAATGAACGGGATTTCTCGAAGACGTCCGCACTTCCGGTAATATAGTGGGGTGCAAAAATTTGGGCACCCCTGGTTTAAATGTCTGTTACAATTAATCTCCAAGTGATTGAAGGCAAACCTGAACACTAAATGCTACAAAGCTAAACATGACACATTTCATCACATTTTAAAGCAAGAAAAATTTTTATTTTTAACTTTTTACAGTTTCAAATAATAAAACCAGGAGAAAGGCCTTGTGCAAAAGTTTGGGAACCCTGTCAGCTGGTACTTTGTAATTCCTCCTCAGGCAGCTATAACAGCTTGCAAACGCTTCCTGTAGCCAGCTGAGAGTCTTTCAATTCTTGTCTTTGGAATTTTTTCCCCATTCTTCCTGACAGAACACCTCTAGCTCAGAAATATTCTTCGACCCTCTTGCATGCACAGCATGTTTGAGGTCTCTCCACAGATTTTCAATAATATTCAAGTCTGGGGACTGTGATGGCCATTCCAAAACCTTCATCTGTCTTTCCTGGAGGTACTTCATGGAGGATTTTGAGGTATGCTTAAGGTCATTGTCTTGCTGGAATACCCAACGTCTCTTCAACTTCAATTGACCTATGGCTAAGCCCTGCCCCCTCCACTGACTCGGACAAACAATCAACATTTTTGAACAGGCGCTAATGGCTGGTATCACAGTCAGAGATATTTTTCAGAATGTTATCGATGATTTTTGGCCATAGAAGGCTCAAATATCATCAAGAAGTCAGCAAAAAGGGTTACACTATGCATTGGAGGGATAGATTAATGAATTTAGAGTGGAGAGGGTCAACGAAAAATTTACATTAGAAGCTAAAATTTTCAGGTCTCAGTGCAAACGCGATCAACTGGATCTCGTTTCTGTCATCCTCTCACATAACAAGATAGAGGATCAGCATTGTTCGTACACTGCAGGGTAATAAATGTAATTTACGTATTATTATTGCTACCGAATTTAAGAAATCTAACCAGACGTGACTGAACTCCTTAGTAAACAAGGTGACATGGTGAACAACGCAGCCAGGAGCTCACGTTAAGCCAACGTCCGTCAGCACTGAAGTTATTCATAGAGTTTACTTACTTTAGCTAACATTAGCTAACTTAGCGATGTATAAGATAACTTTACATTAATCTCCAGCGAAGTGACAAGATGTCGCCTTAAACACGATGTTGACTTAGCTTGGAACAAATGTAGACATCCTTGTTGACCTTTGTTAGATACGTGAAGCTGATAGTGGGGTCTTCCTCAAAGCTTTATCCAGAGGAGACACTTCTCTTGGTTATGAAATGGCTGTGGGAAGGGTATAAAATACACCCCATCGCCCAGCCTCTCGGGATACCTCGTATCGGAGTTACATTTACCCCAAGCGCAGCGGTTTGACAATTTTTTTTAATTGTAAACATTTTAAAACCCCATAAAAGCGAACGATTCGGAGTTTCCGTAATGCATTACAATGGAAGTTCAGGTTCAGAATGTCCGAGTATATGGGGAAAGAATACGCACTGTGATTGGCTCATCGCATTTGAGGGCAGGGCTTAGCCATAGGTCAATTTCTGGACTGAGCTTTGAACATTGGCCTCTAGAATGTCTTGATATTTGGTGGAATCCATTCTTCCTTCCACCCGTACAATATTAACTGTGCACCCAGCTGCAACACAACCCCAAAGCATAATGGATCCACCTCCATGCTTAACAGTTGGCAACGTGTTCTTCTCTACAAATGCTTCACCCTTTTTTCTCCAAACATGCCCTCTTTGATTGTGGCCAAAAAGTTCAATTTTGGTGTTGTCAGTCCAAAGCACATTGTTCCAATAGGCTTGAGGTTTCTCAAGGTTTTCTTTTGCATACTTCAGGTGCTTAATTTTGTGTTGAGGTCGTAGGAAAGGCTTATTTCTTACAGCTCTGCCATGTAGGTCTTTGTTGTGTATGGTATGCTGTATTGTTGTCCTGCGAACAACTAGACCTGTGTCTGCTACTCTTTTTTGCAGCTCTTTTGCAGTGATGTGTGGGTTCTTCTGAGCGTTTGTTACCAGATCTCAGGCCATTCTATCTTAAATTTTTATTGGTCTTCCAGATCTAGCCTTGACTTCAATTGTTCCATTTATTTTCCATTTTCTTATGATGTTTCTGACAGTAGAAATGGGTAGTTTGAAACGTTGCGAGAGTTTTTTGTAGCCCTCTCCTTGTTGGCGGAAGTGAATTATCTTGATTTTGACATCCTTGGACAACTGTTTAAAGGAACACATGGTTTTTTACGCCAGACACAACAGCCACCACAGTCGGATACATTAGAAGGCATGGAGTTACTTCAGAATATATAATTCAACCCTGGAATTATATTCGCCTGACTCATTGAAGCTCTAACGAGTAAATCACCTGGATCTGGGCCTTAGTAATCATCCTCTTAAAAGGTAACAAAGAATAATCCAAAAGGGTTCCCAAACTTTTGTACAGGGCCCTTTTTCCTTTTTTATCATTTAAAAATTCAGAAAAATTAAAATAAAAAGCAACCTTGTTTTTAAATTTGCAGAAAGGTGTCATGTTTAACTTTGTAGCATTTAGTGTTCAGGTTTGCTTTCAATCACTTGGAGATTAATTGTAACAGACATTTAAACCTGGGGTGCCCAAATTTTTTGCACCCCACTGTAGGGCCAACTTCGCCAAGCCAATGCATGCATGTCAGAATGCAATGAGCTTTGTGCAGCATCGCAATACATAACCATCGTGGATACGCAGATATGAACATAAAAAATGCCGCAAAATTTAAAGAACCGCTAAATTCAAATCAAAGCCAAGTCCATGTCTAAAAACGCCATTCAAAACGCTAGGAATCGCAATAATATTAGCTAGTGTTCGACCGCGTGCGGGTATGGGCGGAAGTTCACTTGTCTACATTTTGAACTTTGACTCGTCATTTTCGGCGATCATATCCGCCTTGCGATGTGCCGTATTGGATACCAGGTCACTCCAATTGTGACACATAGGCTATCGTTTGTGCATTTTACATTGCCCGTATTTGACTGGTAGTTGCCGAGAAGTAAAATGCTCTCTGCCCACCTGTGCAGTGACAGACTGTCAAAGTTAGCAAGTCTGTCTGTCAAACCGGTCTTTGAGATCTAGACAGTGGTGCTCCTACAATGGAGGAATCTTCAAAGAAAGAGTAAGTAGACAAAACATGTCGTTGTGCCATAACAGAGCAAGAAGCAAAGAAAAGGGGACGGTTTGTGTACTTTTCCTGGTTTGCTGCAAGACTATCACGTTTCTGATACCAATCGAATCAAACAAAAACATTTACGGACAATAATTACTTCGTGGAAGCTTCCGTTGAATGTGGCAATTGCAAGCAAGATGTAGAAATCCACTAAAAATGACTGAATTTTTTCAACCCCTGTTTGACTTGAACATTGAATATACATAACGGTATTTTGAGCAGTTAGCAAGCCCAAATCCAGACAAATGCAATGCAAAACAGCCGCCCACCAGTTCCATCGTCCGAGTTTGGGATTTGAATAAAGTATGCTGGTAATCGTGCAGTTTTACAACCCCATTCCAAAAAAGTTGGGATCCTGTGTAAATTATAAATAAAAACAGAATACAATGATTTGCAAATCTCATAAACCCACATTTTATTCACATAGTAGAACATAGACAATATATCAGATGTTGAAAGTTAGACAATTTACCATTTCATGAAAAATATTAGCTCATCTTGAATGTGATGGCAGCAACACATTGTGCATTGCCAGTCAGGGGTGCCAGTACTTTTAGAGCCACTGTACCTTGTTTTCACTCCACAGGGTACAATTTTTTTGCTGAATCCATTTCATGTTTGTTGTGTTGGTCAATATTGATTTAAAGAGAAGCCCAATAGATTTTGGTGATGATCCAATAATTTTTCACAAAGCAATGGCATTGGAATTGACACATCCCTATCCATGGCTTATAGATGAAAAAGTTATAATTCAATAAGAGAATGGCCAAATCATGCACATTTTTGTTTTTTGGGGCAATAGTATATGTAGAGGATCCCTATTGATTTTGGTGATGATTGGAAAAGTTTTCCTGGAAATGCGGCACAAAACTTTGAAAATCCCCATACATAGCTTATACTGTGCAGGTTCTCACTCTACATGGCACAATTTTTGCTGTGTCTTTCTCATTTTGTTTTGTGGGTCAATAGTGAGATGAAGAGGATCCATTTTAATTTTGGTGATGTATCACGGTGTGCCGGTATTTTTTGGTTAACTCTTACTTCCTTCTTTAGCAATGTGGTTTTAAACTTTTGCATTTGTTACGTTTCATAGTTTTGTGCCTTTGACGAGGATGAATAACCCTTGCAGTTATAGGCAATAGTGACATCAATTTTACACTTATTATTTGTCAAATATTGTGTCATCAACAAGGCTGCCATGAAGGCTTATTACCACATATGTTTTCAGGAAAATATAAAATAAATCCTCATGCAACCTCATTTAAATGACAGTCCTACTGGCGCAATTTAACTTTGAAGGAGCCCCCCAAAATGGAACTTTGCCCTAAAGATCCAGTTTCCGCCCACTTGTGTGCAGCGCTGGCAAGGAAATACCTTGTGGCCGGTGTCAAATCAGAACAGAAGTAACGATCTGTCAGTGTGTTCACCGTCAGAACTAGCGCAAGCAGGGAAATCGGACCTGAAATGTTTTTGGGATGCATCCCTCATTTTGAGTATGTCTGTGTTGCCGTAGCTACTTTCTGTCATGATTACAGCAAAGCAAAGCACATTGAAAATGGTGCATCTGTGCGCGTCGTAGGAATAAAACATACATCCTCAACATGAACCCTCTTCTTGGCCTTGCAGTGGAAGCTGCTCCACGTTAGATATGCTGTGTAGATAATTTTTTTTTTTAAATTTATCTTCGCTCTGACATGGCATGTCACGGACAATCGATGTCTATTTCCATGTGTATGCATGTGTGGGTGTACAAGGAAGTGTTCTGTTTTTTATATTTGTGAGCGTATCTATACATGCATGCATGAGTGGGTGTGGCCATTTGCGGTTGTGTGTGGCCATGCGTGAGCGTGCAGTATCTGACTTTGAGGATCTCGTATGTTATGCAAATAAAGCCTGGGGTTGCAGTCAAATAAGGACATAATGGGCTTTAGGAGAAGTTCGATGCTGTTGCAGACTGTGGATGCGGTTATTTCTGTGTTTTATTCTTTTAGCCCTTTGCTGCTGCATAGGGCATCACACACTGCTGGTTTAATGCCTTTTCATGGCAAGAAATCTGCTCCAAGAAGCTCCACAAGCTGCAGTGCTTTCCAGTGCATCACATCACTTTGGCTCTTTTTGATCCGACTGCAGTACAAAAGAGCCAGATGAAAGGGGGAGAGATAGATGGCATGTCTGGGAATTTGAGACTTGCCCAATTCTCTGCAGTGTCTGCGAATGGCATATTGCATTTCACTTTTTTATTTCCAAGCAGTGCGGTAGAAAAAAAGCCATTTTACTTTTTCAGAAATGAGAAAAGTGTTTTTAGTGTCATTTCTTTTTTTAGTTTGAATCATTTTAAGGTCAGGCTTCACTAGTGAGGCTATGCTTAATTTGTGTCTTAATCAGAGCAGCCAATAATAGGCAGAGGTTTCATTTTAATTTTAGGGAACAAAAAAGCAGCTCATTGCTCCTATTTGTTTTGGCTTGAGAGTGTAAATTTATCTGAGAATATTTGGGGTTACATGTCGCCCAGTCTCTCCTGGCTAATGCGTATGCTGCAATTCCTGCATTCATGATAAAAACACAAAGGGTCTTATCTCATACCCAGCACAATGTGGAGCAAAGCGTGACATAAGAAGAGTCCTTACTAGTTTACATAATGGCTCAGTCGTCGTTATCCCGCTCAGCACCTAGTTTGCATTAGTAGCAAATGTAATTGCACTAAACAGAGTGCCCATGGGCGTGTTGATCATAAGGTGTAGTCACGTGCATTGATGGTGCGTTGCTATCTTTGGACAGCTGAAAGGGATTGAGCAATTAACCAACAAAAAACAGGTCACAAGTCAATTTTCGGAAATTAACTGCTAATTTAAGGGCGCATAGTAAGATAGTATTATGAGCCTTTACAGGCGAGGGCACAATCCACATTCACTCTGCTAGTTTCATACCACACGAGGACGAGCAGCAGCGCCCGCTCAGGCAAACAATGAAAAACAAAAAGATTAAAATGTGACAGATTATTGTCAAGACATTTAGATTTTAATTATCTTAATATTTTAATAAATGTTAGAATGGTTATTGCAATTGACATTCCCACATCACAGCGTGCTGTGATGCAGGCTATTTAAATTGTTAGGGAACCTATTCCATCAGGTAATTTGCGATTCTACAAGTGAGGTTACGCATGAAGGTATTCACAACTTACTCTTGATAATGCACGACTCCTTAATACTAACAAACTATGTCATTCCTGCTGTCTTCCAGAGGATTCTCCTGGAGGGGTGGCTGTTCAGGGGCAATGTTTAGCCCACATATTAAATACATGATATATTATGTCTAGAACAGTGTGTGGATTTTCATTCCATCATGCAAAACACAAACTGTAACAGAACGAATGTTTGTATAGCTGAAAATGCGCTTCAGATCTTTGGATAAGTCATGCATGGGAGGACCCGTTATCCACAATTATCTGAAAAATCCATTTTGAATCCGACCTGATTCATTAATACAGCGCCTGCAACCCATCTGTCCCGCTTCTGTTAATAAATACAAACTTCAAATTTCATTTGAAATGTCTTAATTTTTATTTATGGTTTGACTGACAAAAGAAGTGGCCATAAAAAGGAACCCTTTTAGTAGCAGCAAAAACAACAGATGACATTGTTGTCACCATCTATAATTAATCCAGATTTCATCCACATATCTGACTTGACCTTTGATCGTCAGCCAAGCAGAAGCAAGTTCTTTTCACTCCTGTCGGAAATTATTCAAGGGGTTACAGTAGTCTGATAAAAATAACTGTATTTTCAGCTCTTTCTTGCTGTTTTTCTCACTTGTTTCCCACTCCATTTGTGTGGGTCGTTCCCCACCAGTGCGTGATTATTTTTTTGCCTGCGACCCTGAATTAGTATTTTTTTTTAATTTGTTTACTTGTTTTATCCACAAGTTGTAATGTATTGTAAAGTTAAATGCACCCCAGGAATTCATTATGATCATTTTTAATATCTGGATATTAATAAAACAATTTTGAACAATATTTAAAAAAATGTTTTTACTACATTTTTGGAGAATACTGTGTTCAGGTTTCCGTACTTTCAGTAATGGTTTGCTCGCATGCCTCACAACCCTTTCATCTGCACAGTATAGTTTTTTTCCCTGCTACTAGGCAAATACGCCCTTATCATAGCAAATTGCCACGGTGGAAGGGTGTCTTGTTTGTAGAAGGAATGGGAGATGACACTCTGATTGGTTGATTTCATGTTATGCCCAAAATATGCCATTAAGAGATTGGGCTCTAAATTTGCTGACCAGGCGCAGGCGCGGCGCAGTCGCGGTGAATGGGGGGAGCGCCGCGCCACCGTGTATCCAGGCGTATTTTGCAATTTCGTGCCCGGTGCAGCCTGGCGCAAGTACTCCTCTGTCCCGCCTCTGTCCCTCCTGCCAGCACAAGTGGCAAAGAGGGAGGAGAGAAGGCCTGAGTGGGTTTAACACAGCGGAGTCAAATCTTCACCAATCAAATGAGCTCCTCTCCTGACCTTTAAGATGTTGGAATAAAGAAGCCTCTGTCCTATATCTGCATGATGCGTTAATGTTGCATTTTACTTTGCTGCTTCAGGCATGTTTTCTGCACCGCTTACGTCTATATTAAGCATTACGAATATGAGTTAGCTGGCGAGCTAGGGCATTCTCGAAATATTACCATTAGTGAACTTGAATGGAATTTCAAAACGAAACTACGTCAGATTATTCAAATTTATTAAGTTTGAATGAAATACGACGGTTGCTCATTTATTTCTTCTGCCTGCATCATTGGGAAGAGAAACGATGGATAGCGTGTTCCTATTATTATTATTATTACACCCTGTTGCTGCTTAAAATTTTGGGATTAACATGCATGGACATCAATGCAAGATATGTTACACATTTATTTTCAATATGTGATCTTAACTCTGTACAAGATCATAGCAATCAGGCTGTATTCCTTTCCCCCACTAAAAACGATAAAAGTGACAATAATAGTATTAAGCCGCTTGCACACTGGACGCGAAACAAATTTTTCGCACGCATTACATTTAAAGTCAATGCAAAGACGCGAATACATGCGTGTATTCGCGTCTTTGCATTGACTTTGAATGTAATCAGTGTGCGAAAAATTCGTTTCGCGTCCCGGTGTGAAAGCAGCTGAAGGACACATACCCACATAGCCTACACACACACTCACGCGCCCATATGCACACATTTCTCTCTCTCTCTCTCTCTCTCGTACGTTGCAGACAGGAGTCAAAGCCACTGCCGCAAAAAGCGGCTACGGCGCTCAAAGTAATTTAATATCAATACTCACTTACGTTTTATAACAGAAGTTCAAAACTTTGACATAACATAGAAAACACATATTTAGAAAAAGTCATGGACGGATGGACTCATATCTTTTACTGACATGAAATACCATACATTACTAACATCAGTGCCGCGGTTCAAGTGTTAAGGACAGAGCTGTGCAGCCAGGTGGTCTCTCCTCTCCCGTGCGCGCTGCTGCTCTCCCTGCTGCTACAGCACATGCAGTTCGGCCTCTCTCTGTCTCAAGTCCTGTAATGTCTCCTGCGTGAGGTCAAAGTGACATCCGTGGCGTACAGCTATGTTGTGTAGCACGCAACATGCCACAGAGAATGCACTGACACTCTGAGGGCTGTCAGGTCGAGTTTCCATTACGCGTGCCAACCGCCTTTGATCTGACATCAGGACAATCGATTTAGAAACTATAATTTATGTGCTGATTCAGATAGTTACAATAAATAGTGGTTTCTGTAATTATTTGTTGCATTGAAATGTGCCTGACATTCTGGAAACCTGCCTGTGAGGTTTCGGTGATGTGTGCGCACTGTGCGCCGGTCAGTCAAATTACCACTGCACAGAAAGTAAACCAGGTTGGAGCTGGCGAGCTCTCTATGCAACTTCAGCAGAGACTTTTGCTACGAAATTGTCACTGCGTCATGATGAATATGTCACACCTCCCCCTACTACGCCGCCACTCCCATCTCGGCGCACGTCCGTCTACCAAATTGCCAAAGTGGCTGCGCATGGTGTTGCACCGCATGAAATTACCACTGCGCGGGCTGCACCGGACGCAATTACCACTGCGTGGGCTGCGCCACGCTACGCCACGCTGCGCCACCCTGCGCCACCCTGCGCTGCGCCAAGAAATTAGAGCCCTACATGTTCAACCCCTTTGAACCATGCCCCATACTTTGCACCCGGATAACCCGCCGTTAAACTGTGAAAAATGGATTTACGCCCTAAATGCACTTGTGCCAAGCGATTCAGACTGTACGCTTAGATCGTTTAAATAGAGTCCAAATTGTCAATGATGGATGACAAATTTGTGACCAGCTCTGCAAATTCAACTTTTTTTAACACTTTCAAAGTTTTCTCTCTGATAAATTAAAGAAGCTAACCATCTTTGAATGAAAATGGGACCACTGAGCAACATGCCTTCATATTTTAATAAACAGTAATAGAGACTTCCAGACTTACTGCAACCTCTCATGCATATATTTGAATCACAAGGGATCCCCTCCCAAGCTTGATTAAAATACGCACTGAAAATACGTCTGGGGAAATAAATTAAAGCCATGTTGAGAAATATCACTTGAGATCGTTTTCTTTATGGGTTGTTTTTGCTGTCTGCTCAGCAACAAATCCAATACTGCCCTGAAGAGATAGATGCATCCTACAAAAGGCTCTATGTAAATGCTCTCCTCTGTTGCTATTTCCTGGCAATTTGGCGTGATTTCTTGCAGCCTTAAATAGAACTGTGATAAGGTGCTGCATTATTAACAAGCTTCCGCTTGTCAACACTGGCAAGTCTAATGGCTATTGAGTCGGGGTGCTTGTGGGGGGATAGGGGAGGGTGGTTGGTCGGTCGTAGGGATGGTGTACACCTTTGTGCAGTTATTTCATCCCAGACACCTTCCTCGAAAGTGGGGGAGGCGTCACAGCTCTAAGGCAGCGCAAACTGGCGCTAAAGCTGAACCACTAAAGCACAGGTGAACAGAACTGAACAGAATGAGGTCCTTGTGTAAAGATAGCACATTAACATGGAGGACTGAATTATAGGAAGGTTATAGTAGCGCTCAGGATGTGCTGGCTTTGGCGATTCTTGAAGCGCAGTTTATCTGCACAATTTATCTCAACCAATCTCAGCATTTTAAGGTGGATGAAAATTGCAACAAATACAGCCTCGAAATAGCTTTGTGCTTTGTTATCATATCATCATGTAATAGAGAAACAGAGAGAGAGAGAGAGAGTAAGTCTGTTCCATCGGCTCATCAGGCTGGTGCTTAATCTCGGTTTCAGCAACACGAAGCAACTAGGAGTATCGCCACTCCCCCTGGAAGGGATGCTAGTCCATCACAGGTTACACACCAGCTCTTGGTCAGGGTTCCCCGACAATTTGCAGGAAATCAATTGTACATCTGAGTAAAGTGAGGCACTGTTGGAGTGAAAAAATTCAATTGCTTTGTATTCTAATGTTAAAATCTGATCATTTCTTCTTCCTGTGAAGCAAAATTTGACGTGTGCTCATGTAAGCCAGTACCAACCAATTTCAATTGATAATATCATAACCACCCATCAATCATTCCGAAACTTTAAAGTGGCACAGAGCTTGCTAAGATTAATTAGTTGGCTAGCTAGCAACACCAAGGTATGACGATGTGTTTTGGGCGTTCTCCACCTCAAACTTTTCACATCGGACTGCTTTAGCAACTACCTGGAGTTTACGATGGGCTTCGCCTCCCTCTCCTTGAAGGATACTGCTATTCCATCAGTGTACACCAGGGCTCCCCAAATCCGGCCACTGAATCCAAATCCAGCCCGGGATTTCTGTCCTTCTGGGCAATTGTGTGAACAGTTACTGCCACTGATTGGCCAGACTGTCATCATAACTGACTTTCAGGTAAAGGGAGGGTGGAAACCAGCAGTCGTTGGCCCTCAAGGATTGTGATTTGGAGAGCCCTGGTGTACACTATTAGGGCCTCAACCACTTTGACAGTAAGTACCACACAGCAAAAAGTGTCTGTCAGAACAAGTCTTTTAATCTTATTATGAGACTTCTTATTTTTTCCACCTCAAGTGGAAATTATTAGCTTATTTTATCATGTGCTTGACCAATGAAAGTATCTATCCCATTGAAAAATCTAGAGATGAATCAAAATTATCTCATCCTATTGGCAGAATTTTTTTTCTTACTGAGAAAAAAAGGAAATAGAAATGTGTTTTCTAAGTCTAAATTCATTGTTAAAATGCTTGCTAAAATGAACTTATTTTTCTTTGTTTGCAATACTCTAGGCTAATATACAAATAATTTTGGCGTACTAGACTTCATGTAATATCCACTGGTTTTGTTGTCTTAGCATCGGCAAATGTTGTAATAATCTCCACGCTGTTATGACATTCCCATTTTTTCATGTTCAAATCAAATTCCTCCCGAGGTTATGTAACGTCTTCCTATCTTGTTTAACTCGGAAATTTATCACGATACTGAGGCTAGATTCTCTCAAAAAGCCATTTCAGCTGGACTTTAATTTTGAGGAGACTTGACAGGTCCTTCTTACAGACATTTAGACTCAGTCATATGAGCTGCTTTGCGCACACTGTTACTGGTTGAAGGTTACCTGTGACTTGTTAAAAATGTGCTGCAGAGACTGACAGGGTAAGTGTGAGCAATAGTATTATCTCACTGTATGCTGCATTTTTACATTTGAAGAGTTTGTTTCCAAAATGCAGTAAGTCCCAAAATTACAAAAATTGAGATAATACCATAGAGCGATAGCCCTGTGCTTCTTACACATGGTGCAAAAATCTGTTTTTAGAAATTCTTATTATAAGACACATTTTTTCATGGTCAAAGTTTGTGTTTTTCTATAAAATACAGTAAGCGCGGATATAGAAAAGGCTGATTTACCCAAAATGAGTAAAATGGATATATTGCATTTTGGAAACAAACTCTTCATTTCTATGTCAATAGTTTCTCAATCCTGGTGCACTGTGCTCAATTTTATTGTTCAGAATGAATTCATTGTTTCTCTTTGCTTGTTTTGAGAAACAGACTCCTTTGCACAGGGATGAATTAATTGTGTATTTATCTGTTTGACTATCTCTTTGGCTGTCTTTCTGTCTCTATACTCAAGATAAGACACATGACATGAAGAATTGGTTGAGGGAGACACAGCACTGTATAAATACAGCAGCTGCTGTTTGCCCAAGGCATGTATACCCTGCTTCACTGCTGAAGACGAGATAGATGCGAAGGGTGGGTTAAGTTTATCCCCAGACATACTGATCATTGGCCAAAATGTTAACTGACAATCTTGCTCCATGCGGCTCTCCCACACAAAAGGGTAATGTGTTAAAATGTCAAGTTCAAAACATACCAATGATACACAGAATGACAAAAATATGGTTGGAATGCATTCAATGCTATTATTCTCAACATTTCTAGGTTTTTCTGTATTAAGTTTTCTAGTTAAAGTCCACATAGGTGGAGGGCAGAGCCTCACGGTGGGCCGGGATGGCCAGGCCTGAAATTTCAAAGGCCACCCCTGGTGCCACGCTAAAAATCTAAATTGTGATTTGCTATTAACAGGTGAGAGGCGGGACCATATCAAGCTTCCACACAGTAGTATGGGCCTTTAAGGTTTTAACCAAAACTAGTGTGAGCATTACAAACCTGTCCCCGCCCCTTTCTTCATTTTAAACCAATGTAACTAAACCTTAAAGGGACTATGTCAGCCGGGGCGCATGTGAGCGACGAAGCGGAGCATCTTGAAAACGTTGGTACGACTATTTCAAGTTCATAGTAGATGTAAGGTGTAAGCGTTTCAATCTGTTTAAATCGCGTTCATCCTTGAGAAGTTTATTTAAATTTTAACCATAAAACTATCTTTATTGATCGTAGAGCCTATTCGTAGCATCAGTTTGTCATAGTTTGGGTTTTTGTAGTGTTATTATTGCCTTTAAATCAGCCTGCGTTGATTATGTCGTCCTATGGCAGCCGTCGAACTGGAAGCAGTCGCAAAAGGATCTATGACAGCTGCATGTCAGACAAAACATTGCGACAAACAGGTTCTGCGAACATTAAAGACAGTTGCTTGATAAAAAAAAATTCCCCAAACTTTGCAAGGCCCATTTATCCTCCATGATATAAGAAACAACAGTTACTACGTCCACAAAAACAATTGCTATGTGTAGATATATAGTATGAGTTTCATATCATTATGTTCTAGTGAGACACATTTTTATGTTCATATTATAGTGTTTTCTGTGCCACCTCAAAAAATGACCAACTGGTCCCTTCCTGGACTCCACATTGAATATTTCCACCACAGCACATGGATAAATTGGAAAACATAGGCATCAAATTGTGAGATAAACAAATAAAATTTACTCCGTTCTAACACTTTTAGCTCGTTAATTTGCATCATACTATACACCATTCACTGCCAAGGATTTGATGGTTTATATTGTATTATTTGGTTTGTGCTTGCTCAGAAGCATGCATGAGGTTGATCTGTGCGTGAAAAGGCATGCATCATCGTCATGCCGTCTGTATTATTTACTCTGCAGTCGGACACAGCGGTGAATAATCTATTAAATCTTCAAGCTACATATACCTCTCCACTGTACATGCTGTAATGGTTTAGGGTTTTTTTTTTTTTAATACGGCAATGAAATGCTGACACGCATGAATCTCGAAGAAAACAGCAAGGTGAGTCACTTGGCTTATTGGTCGTAAGCATCCCTCTATTGAGACCACTGTTTAGTCAATTATGCAGATTTGCTGATCTGCAGTTTTTATTTAAAAAAAAACAGGGGTCTCTTAAATCACACATTTTCTCAGAGGTGGGATATTGCATCTGGCCAGTGAGGAATACACTTATTTGTGGGCCCACAGTTAACTCACCGCCTCATTTCTGGGGCGTAAAATTGCAGCTCTTGCTGTTTTGAAAGAAAAGCCTTAACTTACTTGCGGGAGGCCAATTATTCATGCTCCCTCCTTCACTATACCCACAAGCACTTGGCTACTAGGAGTCACGGATATAATAAAAGCAGGCATACATGTCAGAGCTTTCAATAATCAAATTTTTTAAAATTTTGCTGTATTCAGGCCATTAATAGCATTGTGTGGTTGTGCTGATTGCTGAATTAAGATGGAGGTCACATCATGAAAAATAAGGGTGAGTGAGCTTATGATACCTTGTTTGCGTTTTTCTATGTGTTTATTTTTTTTTTTATAAGTGAGCGCCAGTGAATTTCCTTGTCAGGCTTCTACACTTGCATGCGGGCAGTTGTGAGCCTGTGTGAGCCTGTGGATAATCCACTTTCGAGAAGTAAATATCCTCCTCAGTAAAATGTTACAGTTACCTGTATTTGTTAATTTGCCTATTCTTCAGCCAGCCAGTCAAACTAATTAGTGAATTCAGGTGGTTGAGTTCAAGGGTGGGAGAAACACACATGGCAAGACTTTAATTTTCTTATTGTTGTATTTTCCTCCTCTATATGTGCATTTGTCCATTTTGGAGTAAAGTATTTTTGCATGTGTGTGTAAATGATAAAAACTGCTGTTACCAGAAAGGCAGAACTGTCATTAAGTGTATGTGTGGGCGTGCGTCACAACTCCTGTGTCTCCTCCATAGACAGTATAAAAAGATGGACGCAGCACCCAGGTCTGAAAACTGAGGCCAATGCGGAAATCTCAGAAAATTGCATTCTATTTAATCGCCAGTAGATGGCGACATCGGTGGTTGCAGAAAGAAGTTCAATGCTATAGAAGTCTATGAGAAAATGACCCTACTTTCTCACCTGATTTATGATTACAATAATGATTTTCCACATTATTTTATGGTATCTATCGCAAGTTTCAAGTCTCCATCGATATATCAAGATATTCATTAATGTAAATGATGGTCCCAAATAGACGAGAATAAAGGATAACGCCAGATATACTTTATGGGGGCGTGCCTATCCTCTGGTCCTCGACAGATGCGGTCAGATCCATGTGTAGATCCACTCCTCGCTCCTCCCTGGATCTTCAACTCACGCTATCGTCTGATAGAAATCACATCACATTCAAAATGACAAAATGGCGCTGTTCAAATTGCCAAAATCGAGGTTTCCTAAATGGAATGCTGAAACTAATGGGTGACATCATGGTTGCTTTGTCTATCTTTTTATACAGTCTATGGTCCCCTGCTATCTAGCAGCTCCCTTGTCAATTAGATGTGTTGTCTCTTTCGATTGGTTTACGCCCCACGTGCTTTCCTCACCAGCTAGATTGCAATCATGTTTCCCTTCCCTCAAGTGTGTTGGCGTAGTTATACCGCTTACTTTAAGTGTGCAACTTGCTGGATTGTCTCTCGCTATATACCCTTTAGCAACCAGTCAGGATTTCCTCGTAAAGGTTGTTGTCTTTGGAAATTATTCATAACCTGGAATGATAGTAAATACAGAAGTTCCTATTTAATTGGAACAAGCTCCCAAGCCTTGTTCTCAGTCTCTAGGATTGGGACCACAACCCTATCAATCTAACCTCAGGTTGTTCCTCTGCCCAGTTTATTTGGAACAACCTCCCAAGCCTTCTGCAATCACCAGGATTGGGCCTGCGTTCCTGCTAAACTCCATAGTCCTTCCATTAGTTCGCCTCTGGCGAAGCATGCACTCCACGTGGAAGTTGTTCCGGAAAGCCACTGGGCGGGCACAGACACGCCCTCTCACCCTAGCCTGTACCATCTGAACTGAACTGTCATTTCACTGTGGGCTCTATCCCACTGTCATACCATATTACTATCAATGAACTCTATTATTATATGACGTAAGAATTGACTCTATCCTGATTGGTGGAGGTGAGCGCCGCTGATCACTGTAAACAGTGATATTCACTGCGTGAAAATGTGCGAGAGGTGAATATGCGACCTCAAGCTAAAAACAGATCAGGCTTCCCCACAGGAGCTCCTGACAGTGTTCGTATTTCGTGTCAGTTCGTCCCTGTGAGGAGCTTCACGTTAGAGTTGTCACCCTTCTCTTATTTTATACTCTCAAGTAGGGTCATATAATAAAACACTTAATGACTTCACTTATTGGTGGTCCAATGATTTGTCTACCTTGGACCAATAATATACAATATTACAATACAATATCACTTGTACAAGGTGGATAAATCATTGGGTTTAACCTTAACTGAAGTCAATAATTGTATATTATTGGATTGTACTCTGACTCCTCATTTGGTTACTGGTCTAGATGATAACAGGCATTTACATTTGTGCAAAACGATTATAATATTGGAAATAGAAGGGATTTTCTTAAAAGGGAGGTCTCACTGGATGTGTTGATGCCTGTGTGCTGGTGCGTAAGATTGCATATCATTGGAATTAGGGGAGACTTTCTGTAACGAGAGAGCCTGTGCTATTAGAAGTGCTGGAGAAGTTAATAACACTGTTGCTGAATCAGATTATTTCTCAGGGCACTATTTCCCTGTGTCTCAGCAACATTACAGAAAATAATCAAACGTTCACTAGGAACGGGACTCATTTTTCCTAATAGATTCTAATATTGGTAGAAGTAATAGTCATATTGACTTGTAATGCAATGTACTTTTTAATAATCATTTTTAAAAATGAATTATTGTGCAGCCATTGCCTGCAAAACACAATGAATACGCATTTGCGCCGAAGCTGGAAGGTTGGTGGTACTTTTATAAAGACCGGGAGATGAGGAAAATGAACTTCACTCAGGAGAAATCCGCTAATACAATCATGCGTGCGCATGCTGGTTCACAGAAATATTCTGCAAGATCTAATAAAACATCTGTCGATGGCTTTCGGGACCATGCGGCTTATTTATGTTGACTCATCACCTTTGCTTAATCTGTTTATATCCAACACACTATTATATGCTACTGCTTTTACTTAGGGTTACCCTTTTTATTACTTCATACGTATATTTCGTCAAAGTTACTACTTTTATGTTACATGCACAAATACAGACAATGTTTTAGTAAATTAAATTTGAAAATCCTTTTCAAAAAATCTAATTGAATTTTTAAATATGAATGCAGACTGTGCATGAAGCTGATGTGGAAACTCCTGGGATTATAAAAAGAGTCGTAATCCGATATGGAGATTTATTGCTTTTTATTGCAGTTAAAAGTTTATAGTTTATACCAGTGGGGAAAAAAAATGTTCTGGTGGGAGTTTATGAATAATTTATAAATGAAAAAACTTGATTCCTGAGAGTTCCCTAATTAGACAGTGAAGCACTCACTTCTAATCGGGATTATCTCTCGCCGAATTGGCTAAGCTCCGCTCAGAACTGTTTTTGCGTGTCCTTAAAATTGCTTGCAGTGGGAGCGGTATGACCAGAGAAATGTCCATGGCGCCATCACTAAATCACAGGGGGACGAGGGTATCTCCCTGCCACCAGAGCATGTCCTGCCCGCTCCATTCCAGGAGATCAATATACATTTTCCTCGCCATATTTAAGGTTAGGGCTGAGGGAACGTATTTCAAAAAATAAATGTGGAAAAATCCCCCAAGCCTGCTTCTACAAGGTGCCAGCTCTTTAACTTTGCTTAACGCCATCATCAATCTGCACACATCGAATGGCCGCCCTACAGCAATCAATTAACCAGCAGTGTCTGCAGTGTTTTTCATCAGCAATGTAGGGGTTCGGAGAGGCAGGCTCGGTTAGGAGCAGCGTACAGACATCACCCGCGGTCGCTTTCACCTCCAATGCTTAAGGTCATTCAGTCCTGCCCTCTGTAAACACAGAAGGGCTTTGTCTCACAAATGCTATTGCACAGTTTTGATGCCCATTTTACTCCTTTGTACACATTCACTGGGGTGATGAGAAGCAGAGAGGCCGGTAAGTGCAGCATCATGATTGGGAACAGACCTGTACAGACATGCATGGGACAGACCTGTACAGACATTCAGATGCACAAGCACACACGCACAGGTGCACATTACATGCTCACACAAACTGTCTGCATTCAGATACACTCACACACAAGCACACACTGGCATTTGAGCACACTGCACGTGCATGTACACACACAAAAACATGAACCCATATAAACACAACCATACAGTGCTATAAAAAAGTATTTGCCCCTTAACGATTTCTTCATTTTTACTTATAAGTTCTATTTAAATGTCTCAGATTATCCGACTAATTTTAATATTAGACAAATGTTATGATCCAGACCAGGAACCAAATGCAGATTCAGGGTATAATCCACAATGAAGTATTCATTAACAGGAATTTTACTTAATTTAACCTTTATTTAGCCAGGGAAGTCCCGTTGAGATTGAAGTCTCTTTTTCAAGGGAGCTCTGGGGGTTGAGGTGGAGAAGGAGAGGACAAATTGCACAGCCAATTAGATAAGGGGATGATTAGGTGGCAGGTCGAAAGAGCCAGGTTGGGAATTTAGCCACGACACCGGGGAACCCCCTACTCTTATCGAAGAGTGTCATAGGATCTTTAATGACCACAGTGAGTCAGGACCTTGGTTTTAACGTCTCATCCGAAAGATGGCATCTCCTTCAGTACAGTGTCCCCGTCACTGCACTGGGGCATTGGGGATTATTCTGCCAGAGAGAAGATCGCAACCTACTGGCCCACCAACACCTCTTCCAGCAACAACTTGGTTTTCCCAGGGGGTCTCCCATCCAAGTAATAACTAAGCCCACACCTGCTTAACTTCAGCCACGTGGCTGGAGCAGATTGAATAGTGGTATGGCTGCTGGCTGAGGTGATAGGGGAGGCAAAGGCTGTGGCCCAGAACAGAAGAGAGGGACAGTCCAGCTAAGCTGGTAATGGCTGGAGAGGGTAGCATGTCTGTGCCCAGGCAGGTGGCTGTCCCAGGGCTGAAGCCAGGTGGTGAATCCCCCTCACAGAAGCAGGGCTGCTAGCCAACATGACCATAGGGTTTAGCAGGAACACAGTCCCAATCCTGGAGACAGATTTGAGGCCTGGGAGCTTGTTCCTATTAATTAGACTCTGAAGAACAATTAGATATTTTTTATTATAAGTATACAGAGACACATGGAAAAAGAGCTTACCTCAGTACTAAAAGACACAAACTGACCGGAAGGTTTAGTAAAGTAAGAACCATGACAATCCAGCAATCACACTGTCACAATGAAATTATATAGACGGGACATTCACAAAAGGGGCAAAGGACACAAATGATAACACCGGGAAGCAAGGGAGGAAAGAAGACAAAATATAAATTAAGGAAGACAATAAATCAATTAAAGGAGACAAATTGTAAAGACGCTTGCGGACTGCTGGAACAGGCGAGAAAACAACAACACATGATGGATGTGACAACAAAGACAACATGAGTAAACACATCTGCATCTTTTAAATGATCATTTCATTTATTGAAGGTATAATGTTTTTCCAAACCTAAATGACAAACCCATGTTAAAAAAAAATTGCCCCCAAAAACCTAATAACTGGTTGTCCACTCTTGGCAACAACGGCTGCAAGCATTTGCGATGACTGGCTGTGAGGTCTTTTAAATAGCTCAGGTGGACTTTCAGCCCACTCTTTTTGAAAAATTGTTTTAATTCAGCCACACTGGATGGTTTTCAAGCATAAACTGCCTGTTTAAGGTCATGCCACTGCATCTCAAGACATTGATTTGACCACTCTAAAACCTTCATTTTGTTTCTTTTTAGCCATTCAGAGGGGGACTTGCTTGTGTGCTTTGGATCATTGTCCTGCTGCATAACCCAACAGGCTTGAGCTGTAAGTCACAAACTCATGGCCAGACATTGTTCCACAGGATTTTAAGGTAAACAGCAGAATTCATGGTTCCATCAACTAAGGCCAGTTACTCAGATCCCGAAAAAGCAAAGCGGCCCCAGTCCATCACACTACCAACACCGTGTTTGATTGTTGGGATAATGCTCTTACTGTGGAGTGCTGTGTATGCATTACAGCAGCACTAACAGGACAATTTTCTTCCAAAAAGTTCAGTTTTTGGCTAATCAGGCCACGTGGTATTATCCCAAAAGTCTTGGGGGTCATCAGTATGTTTCTTGGCAAATGTGAGACGAGCCTTTGTGTTCTTTATGGTCAGCAGTGGTTTTGAGATAAGATGATCCTTTTTTAGTTCCGCAACAAGGAAACTTGCCATGTTACTGCAGCAAATTGGATAAAAAGGAGCATCAGAAAAAAAAAAAAAAAAACCACGAGTAATAAATAAGCAAACATAAAAATACAGACAATATAAAGGAGAAATATGGAGAAAAAATGAGGCCTGGTTTGCCTTGCTGCTCTCCCATGGAGGCCGTATTTGCCCAGTCTCTTTCTTATTGTGGAATTGTGAAAACTGACCTTAACTGAGGCAAGTGAGGCCTGCAGGTCTTCAGATGTCAGTCTGGATTCTTTCGGACCTCCCGATTGAGTCATTGATATGAAGAGTTGGAATGCAAAACCCACATATTATGCTGAGTAGAAAAAACTCAATTTAAAACAAAAGGGGTTGAGTTGACTTTGTGGGTTTTGCATTCCAACTCTTCATATGCTCTCTGAGGAATTTGGGAAGGCCAGCCACTCCTGGAAAGGTTCACCATTGTTCCAAGTTTTTTTCCATTCATAGATAATAGTTCGCTGGTGTCCCAGAGCGTTATAAACGGCTTTGTAACCCTTTCCTGATGGATGGATGTCAATGACTTTGTTTTTCATCTGTTCTTGAATTTCTTTAGAACATGGCATCATGTGCTGCTTAGATGTTTAGATTCAACAGGGATAGCAATTAGCATGTCTAGTGAAATTTAACCCACTTATCAACTAAATTTGTTTAACTGGTTGATTAGTAACTAAGGGGGCAATTACAATTTTCACATTGGGCCAGGTAGGGTTGGATGACTTTTTCACATCAATGAATGATGTTATCTTTTAAAAATGGCATTTTGTGTTTATTCAAGTTATTTTTGTCAAATATTACAAGTGTTTTGATCATAAGAAACCTTCAAGTCTGGAAGATATGCAAAATTAAAAGAAATTGGGAAGGGGGCGAATACTTTTTCACAGTACTGTATACACAAAGACATGACACACAGATGTCACACAATCAAGATTCACAATCAAGTATCTAGACTAAAACATGTAACATTTGAGACAGTTAATTTTTGTAGTTATGGATTGGCTGCTGATTGGATAAACCGTGTGATCTTCTGCAACCCTGCAAGATGAGAGATTTAGCTCTGGGCCCATTTAGAGAGAGGTGCTCAGGGATTGCAGGGAGAAACTAGGGTGGGATTAAGAGGGGGGTGCTTTTATACAGCTGATTATTGACATGCAGGAGAGTGCCTGGGTTGGGTCGGGTCTCTTGACGGGTAAGCTCAGGTCAGAATCCCAAAGCAGCCGGAGTTGAAAATAATTTTTATTCTTAGCAGTATCCTCCCCGGTCACTCAAACGACAGTGACATTTTGCCTTAAAGTCAGAGGATGAATTTCATATCTGCTCCCATTTCGGTGCGATGGGGGTCATTTGTCACAGATCACTGCTACATGAATCATTTAGTACTGGTGCTCAACCCCCCCCTCCATTCTCCCCATCTCTCTCTAGAGTGACCCATCCACGTTTCCTCCACCTTTCACCGCAAAATCATTGCCCTTCTACTGTCTCTCACAAAATCATTTTCAACATGGCACCTACTGTAAGTCCTCTCACTTGCAATGCCTCATGTACAAGTCCAAATTGCTGGGATGGTATGCTAAAGTTGAAACCCCAAATCAGAAAAAGATGGCATGGTATATAAAATTAAAATTAAAACCAAATACAGTGGATTATAAATTTCCTTTCATCTGTATTACATTGAAAACAACACTGCTTTATTTGATGTTTCGCCTCATGAATTTATTGACTTTTCAAAATAAACACATTTCAATTTTGATTCTTGCAACCTACACTGCCTGTCCAAAAAAAGATGCCGATTGGACTTAAATAAGCAAATTCAATCAGGAAAGACTAGAACAAGGTGACGATTTGAAAATATTAACAATGTTGTTTATTAGTAAACATAGAGCATGATCTTTGGCGGTTAGACCCCGGCATGAAATAAGTATATGACATTGTTGATGATTCCATAGATTATATGCTCTATATGAGTAATGAAATTCCCCCCGGGATCGAAACACTGGTGGTGGTGGTGAGGAACTGCTGATGGGACGACTCCTGAAGGCCGACTTGATCGAGGAGCCGGTAGAAGAGTTTGGGCGTTCTTAGAGGATGGTGTTGGGGTGGAGGAGGGTCGCAGAGCGTATCAAAACTGGTAGACAGCTGAATGACTGCAGGGATGGAAAAAACTTTTAAGATTTGACGGCAAGCAGATGATTGGTCCAGCAACGCCACGTAGGATTCTGATACGTTAATAATGCGCAAGTGTAATTTAAAGGACACGCTGGAATCTATGCTAGAAACTTCGAGAGCATGTGCAGGGAGATAGTCTTCCTGCTTGAATTTTCGCTAAGCGGCATTACTCAAGTGCCTATGATTGAATCATTATTGAAGTGAGGAATATGTTTTATAATTGTTATAAAAGTGGCAATAATTGTTTGGTCACACTTTAGATGAAGTGTTGCTCATAAAGGTTTTATACAGCATGTATAATGCCTTCATAAATGAGACATAATGTCTTCATAAATCATACAGAAGCAAATGTCACGCTTTGTAAAGGGTGAAATAACACATCCTTATTCAGCATGTGATGCCAGATGTGACAATGACAAAGTCACTTAGCTGACAATGTCAGCCCTTTATAGCATTTAGCCACCAGCTAAATGTTATTGTCAGTTATATCACATCTGGCATCTCATGCAGAATAAGAAAGTGTTATTTCACCCTTTACAAAGCATTACATTTGCTTATGTATGATTTATGAAGACATTATGTCTCATTTATGAAGGCATTATACATGCTGTATAAAGCCTTTTTGAGCAACACTTCATCTAAAGTGTGACCAATTGTTTTAATCCTGACTGATTCAGTACATAACTTCTAATTTCTTAAAAAATCAAGTCAGAAGACATATCTCCTGGTTGTTGAAAAAGAAGTGTTTCAAGAGGGGCATATCATTGGCCAGCATCAAGCAAAGAAAACAGCTAAGGAGATGGCTGAAATCACTAGAATTTGGTCATGAACTGTCCAATAATTTATTAAAACCTGAAGGATATTAGTGAACTGTCAACTTCGCGAAGGAAATGGGTTGGAGAAAAATCATGACTGTTCCTGATCTGGGATTACTACATTGCTCGATGAAGTCTCATCATAAAAACATCAACAGCAAAACTCATGGCTGTTTAATTATGAAGACAAGAGCCACAAGAAAGCTACTTGTTAGTGAGGTTAATTGGGAAAAAATGAGTTCAATCTGCAAGAGAGCATAAAGATTGGACTGAGGAGCAATGGAAAAAGGTCATGTGGTCTGATGAGTCTTTACCCTGTTCTAGAGCGATGGGTACGTCAGGGTAAGAAAGGAAGCCCATGAAGTGCCTGAAATATTTTCCATGGTATGGCGTTGCAATTGGCGCCACAAAGGCTCCCATACAGCGAAGCAAATCTCGCCTTGCACCGCTTTTGGTGCAATACAAAATTTTACCTCAAAAAAGCAAAGTTTTTTTGAACAAAGATTCAAAACATTATACTAATATTTTCCCCAAGAGGTGATCGATGTTCTAAAAGATCGTTGTCTTTCGTAAGCGGCGCCATACTTTCTAAATGTGCAGTTGAATTACTGACTTGTAGAGGAATAACTGGATAGCTGACGCAATAGTAAACTGCGCTGGAAGGTTGAAGCAACCGAGCAGCCATATTTGTATGCCCAGTAGTAATCAGCCATCACATTGAATTCTATGGCAGGGCTGACCCCAAGTGTATCTTTCTAGCGCAGCAAACATTTATCAAGGGATTTGGCCAGACAAATGAAACGCAATGAAACTATTCTTATGTTCAAAAATATCCTTCCACCCTTCCCTTCCATTAGAGCCTGCCACTATTTTGTAGACATTATTTATTGGGTGCATAACAAAACTGAAAATCGGAAGTAAAGGTTATGGTCTGGGTGAGTCAAAATGCACACAAGGTCTGAGATGGGAAAATTGCACATTGCCAGTTGTATGCATTGACACACTTCTTCTTGCGCTGTCTAACCCCTTGAAATGCACTAATTTTATTGCAGAATACTACCAAACTGGGCGAAGGTGATAAATATGCCATTAACCTCTAAGAAAATTGAACATGATGCTACCTTTTGTGAAGACACAAAAATAGAGCCCTTTATGTGCATGTTCCATACTGTCCAAACTGTTTCCAAGCTGGAGTTGAACATTTTATGGTACACTTTGCTCCAAAAATTACTTTTACAAATGTGGCCCACTCTTTGTTGCAGCAATTGAATTTCTGACCTGTAGTTTCTACCAGTACTGCCCCATTAACCCTTTAGGCGTGAGATCACAAATATGGAACCAGACTCTTCCTAACTGAACATTATAATAATAATGTACAACGTAACAATCACTACTAACAAATGAAAGAAAAACAAGCCCAAAAACCCCACTCTTCAAAGGCTTAATAAAGCCAAGCAATCTCTTTCATAATTTAATCTGAAGTTTGCAGTGTTGTAGCTTTAATGAAATGCAAGTAGTTATTTTAATTCATGAAACTAGCTCAATTATCTTTACAACAAATTCATGCTGATCTCTGAAGTATTATTCATTGATGAGTCCCATTTTTGTGCTGCATTGAGACTGAATTGCTTTAAATGGATTTCACAGCAGCATGTAAATTCCTGTATCTCTTCCAGCTTGATGCATCAGTGTGCTGTTATGATCCCATCATGGAAAAACTATCTCGAAATTTCATCATACAGTATAACCCACAAGTTCATTAGTCAGTGAGATTGATGTTACTGTATGTGAGAGAAAATGGGAGAGATGAAGAAGGGGAAGGTGTATTTCCAGTCACGGTTTGCTTTGCACTGTTTATTTTATTGTTTTATCAGTTTATGGTCTAAGTGGTATAAGTATCTGTCAAAAGAGTGGTCAAAACAGCCTGGGTGCATTTCCCGAAAGCACAGCTGCTAAATTACACAGTTGGAACTACTGAATGAGAATGGATGAACTATGCAAGTTTCTGACTTAGTTAGCAATTATGCTTTTGGGAAGCGCACCCCTGGACCGTTTATTTAAATACAAGCCATGGGGAAAATCTTTATTGGAATCAGACCAAAATAACAGGAGTTGCCATTTCGGAGCCAGATTTGTTCAAATCAAAGTTAAGTACAACACACTTTCCTGTTGGTCTGGACCAGGCTTACATTGCAGTGTGTTTCCAAAAAAAAAATCTACCTCAGTCGCTCGCTCAGCTCCTCTGTCACTCTCTCACACACACCAAGCAAGAGAGGGGAGCAAGAGCATTGTATTTTCAGGTGTTGTATCTTCGTTGAAGAGACCAAATATTACATTTTGTCACTGTTTGCTCGATCAATTTCTTTTGGCCAAACCTCTGAAAATTGAGCTGCCACTTGGAGTCAGCACAGGAGAACCCAGAGCCTGTCAAAACAAGCAGGCGTCAGTTCTGCGCTCCCCTCACCCTCTGCACTGCAGCAACACAGACCTTTCACTGTAAAGACAAGAAGTTCCTCACACTAGCTGCAGATGTTCTGCCTTTGGCTGTACCACTTCATTAATATTCATGATGAAACGGCCAATTGGGGGTGCTGCTAATTCCTAAAAATGAGCTAAGACAGAATGATTTGCATAAATGCACACAGATAAACACATTTTGAGTAATTCTACCACCTGCAGTACAAATGGGATCTCTCTTGGGAGATGGAGTTTTCTGGAGTAAAATCTCTGGATAGCCAGGTGATGCTGACTAGGAGCAGTGGTGTTTTCTCCTGGGAGCGAAGAAAAGCCAGGCTTCTCCAGTTTTTCTCTAGGACCGTAGCTGTCACTTTAATAACTTCCGTTTGTTTGACAGCTCCGGCAATTCAGTGCTGTTGCTGCC
Organism: Gymnothorax javanicus; assembly: GCA_029692085.1. Lineage (NCBI taxonomy): Eukaryota > Metazoa > Chordata > Actinopteri > Anguilliformes > Muraenidae > Gymnothorax > Gymnothorax javanicus. Next base: position 22,559,332 of record CM056206.1, read on the forward strand.
GCCTCTTTTCCATTTCTTAAGGAGTATTTAACAATTACTGAAACAGCAACCTTCTAAATGTTACATGGTGAATTTGGGTGAAAACTGTATTTCATTCCTACTGTAGACTAATGTCATGTCACCAAGGAAGCCAAGAGAAGTTGGCATCCCTTTGTGGAAAAAAAATAGAAGGATTACCCAATCAGATAATGCTATTATCATGCCACTACCAGATTGTCTACCGACTGTCATGCCACTACCGACGAGGTGAAAGACAGATTCTACGAGGATTTGAAGGATGCCATCTCCGCTGTACCCAGGACAGACAGCTCATCATCCTTGGTGACTTCAGTGCCCGAGTCGGTGGTGACCACATGTCATGGGAGGGAGTGCTGAGGAAACACGGCATGGGAAACTGCAACAGCAACAGACTTCTCCTGCTGGAAACCTGCGCCGCCCACAATCTTCTCATCACCCACACAGTCTTCCGTCTCCCCAACCGAAACAAGACGTTGTGGATGCACCCGCGTTCCAAGCACTGGCACCTACTGGACTACATCATTGTCAGGCAAAGGGACAAACAGGACGTGAGAGTCACGAAGACCATGTGTGGAGCAGAATGCTGGACGGACCACCGTCTGCTGATCTCCAAGATGAACCTCCGTATCACACCACCCAGGAGGCCCTAAGGCATCAAAGTGCCCAAGCGACTGAATGTCTCCAAGCTCAAGAGTGACCTTGTTGGAGGAAAACTGGTAGACTCCTACAGAGCACAACCTCCCAACACAGACCCAGATGCTGATGTGGAAACCTCTAAGAAAGAAGCTGTCTCACGCCCGCCACCTCAGGCCAAAAAGAACTACCCGTAAACAATCCGGGTTCGCGACTGCATGCAATCTCTGTTGGAGGACAAACACAGCACTCCACAGAGCACTTCTCAGGCCTCCTCACCTCAGGAAGAAGCATTCCGCCAAAAAGAACAGCACAATCAGTTACCCTGCAAGATGAATGGCTCTCAACGAAGTCCCAGGCCTATGCAGACAGGAAGGACTTTCCAGAGCCGTCTCACGGTCGTCCAGATCGTCCCCTCTCCTCAGTGCTGATGGGAGCTCGCTGATCTCGGACAAGGAGAAGATCCTCGAACGCTGGACAGAACACTTCAACAGCGCCCTAAACCGACTATCAACCATCAACGACGAAGCCATCACTAAACTGCCGCAAGTCCCAGTCGACGACACACTGGCAGATCCCCCCACTGAAGAGGAAGTAACAAAAGCCATCAAACACCTGTCCAGTGGAAAAGCACCTGGTGCTGACTCCATCCCAGCTGAAATCTACGCTTCTGGCGGACCAAAACTGATTGAGAGCCTCACAAGCCTGTTCAACTCCATGTGGTCTCAAGGAAAGCTACCACAGGAGCTCAAAGACGCTTCCATAGTCCACCTCTACAAGTGCAAAGGGAACAGGTATGCATGCGACAACCACCGTAGCATCTCTCTGCTCTCCATCGCCGGGAAGATCCTGGCCCGCATCATGCTCATCTGCCTCAATGCACACCTGGAACGCGACCTGCTCCCTGAGAGCCTGTGTGGATTTCGCACGGGACGCAGCACTGTGGACATGATTTTTGCAGCTCGGCAACTAGAAGAGAAGTGTTAGGAGCAGAACGTTGGATTATACACCACCTTCGTGGACCTGACGAAAGCATTCGATACTGTCTGCCGAGAGGGGCTGTTGAAGATCATGGCCAAGTTTGGATGCCCCGCCAAGTTCATCGCAATGGTCCAACAGTTCCGCGACGGCATGAAAGCGAGAGTGCAGGATGACGGCGAGTACTCCCAGTCTTTCCCTGTTACCAATGGAGTAAAGCAGGGTTGCGTGCTGGCCCCCTCCCTGTTTATCATGATGTTATCCGCTATGCTAACTGACGCCTTCCGAGACGATGACATCGGTGTCGGCTTTCGATATAATAAAGATGGCAAACTCTTCAACCCTCGGAGGTTGCAGACAAAGACCAAACTGCACAAAGACACAGCCCGCGACTTCCTCTTTGCCGATGACTGTGCACTGAATGCCAGAACACAGTCAGTCATGCAGGACAGCATGGACCTGTTCGCCAAAGCCTGCAACGACTTTGGTCTCACAATCTCCACCAAGAAGACTGAAGTCCTCCACCAGCCAGCCCCATCAGCTCCCTACACAGAGCCCCACATTAGCATCAACGGCCAAAGACTAGCAGCGGCAGACAAGTTTGTCTACCTTGGTAGCACTCTGTCACGCTCCGTCAACATCGACGAAGAGGTGGCCTACAGAATCGCCAGAGCCAGCACAGCCTTCGGCAGACTGAAGGACAAGGTCTGGGAGCGCAGAGGACTGAGCCTTGAAACCAAGCTCAAAGTTTACAGAGCGGTAGTCCTAGCATCCCTGCTCTACACCTGCGAGACATGGACAGTCTACAGCCGGCACGCCAAGCAGCTCAACGCCTTCCATGAGCTCTGGTGGGCTGGCCACATTCACCGCATGGACGACTGTCGCCTTCCCAAAAGACTATTCTATGGCGAGCTGTCTACAGGCAAGCGCTCACTCGTCAGACTAAAGCTGTGCTATAAAGACTCACTGAAGGCGTCCCTCAAGCAATGCAGCATTCCCCTCACTATCTGGTAAGAGACTGCTGAGGACTGCCCTGTCTGGCGATCCCTCGAAAGATCTGGTGTGGCCGACTTTGAGAAGAGACGCATCAGGGAAAAAGAGCAAAAACAACAGAGAAGGAAAGACAGTGAGAACTCCACCTCTCGGCCTGGTTCAGCCCCGCACATTCCCTGTCCCCACTGCAACAGACTTTTCCGGGCGAAGATCGGCCTGATCAGCCATCTCCGCACACACCCTACCCCCCAGTGATACAAAGAAGTCATGGTCATCTTCGCCTGCGAAGGACGAACATCATCATCATCACCAGAGTGCCAGGACAAGGCCAAGGGAAACCAGCAGCAATTTTGGCTTAACTGGCACACTAGTTAAAACACAGCATGTTATCAACATCATTGAAATTAAATAACAAAGATAATTGTTATTGTTATCTCCATTGGCAACATTAGCTAGTGCAGTTATGGAAGGTAACATTAATTTTAAATTGACATTTTAAGTCTTTTTTATAATTTAGCATTGACACAATTTTTTGATTTTCTGAACCCCAATTCCAATGAAGTTGGGATGTTGTGTAAAATGTAAATAAAAACAGAAAGCAATGATTTGCAAAATCTCATAAACCCACATTTTATTCGCAATAGAACATAGACAACGTATCAGAAGTTGAAAGTGAGACATTTTACCACATCATGAGCCAATTTTTAATTTGATGGCAGCAACATATCTTAAAACAGTTGGGACAGGGCCATGTTTACCATTGTGTAGCATCCCCTCTTCTTTTAACAACAGTCTGTAAACATCTGGGAAGTGAGGAGACGAATTGCTGGAATTTTGGAAGAAAGATGTTGTCCCACTCTTGTCTGATGTGGGATTCTTGCTGCTCAAAAGTCCTGGGTTTCTAAGCCAGATTTTTCATTTTATAATGCAACAAATGTTTTTTATTGGTGAAAGGTCTGGACTGCAGGCAGGCCATTTTAGCACCCAGACTCTTCTACTGCAAAGCCATGCTGTTGTGATGAATCCAGTATGTGGGTTAGCATTGTCTTGCTGAAATATGCAAGGCCTTCCCTGAAAGAGATGTAGTAAAACCTCTATTTACTTTTCAGCATTGATAATGCCTATCCAGATGTGTAAGCTGCCCATACCATAGGCACTAATGCATCCCCATACCATCAGAGGTGCAAGCTTTTGAATTGAGTGCGGATCACAAGCTGGATGGTCCCTCTCCTCTTTAGTCCACATGACACGGCGTCTGTGGTTTCCAAAAAGAATTTCAAATTTTGATTAATCTGACCACAGAACAGTTTTCCATTTTGCCTCAGTCCATTTTAAATGAGCTTTGGCCCAGAGAAGACGCTGGTGTTTCTGGATCGTGTTCACATATGGCTTCTTCTCTGCATGATACAGCTATAGCTTGCATTTGAACAGATTGCACGGCGAACAGTGTTCACAGATAATGATTTCTGTAAGTGTTCCTGAGCCCATGCAGTGAATTCCAGTGCAGAATCATGCCTGTTTTTAATGCGATGCCGCCTGAGGGCCTGAAGATTACGAGCATCCAATATTGACCTTCGGCCTTGTCCCTTGCACACAGAGATTTCTCCAGATTCTCTGAATCTTTTGATGATATTATGTACTGTAGATGGTGAGATATTAAAAATTTCCACAATTTTACATCAAGAAACAATTTTCTGAAAACTGATCATGAGATGAGGGGTCCAAGACGATTGAGGGTGAGCGCAAGTACCATTTGATGCCGTCTACGTGAGCAAAACATGCGTGCACACGGCCTCTACAGAAAACCCATTTTTTGCCCATCAACAGGAGTAGGAACTCTTCACTTCTGACTGGGGGCACCTGCCTCTGTGTAATTTTTTGGCACTTTGTTTCCCTGTTTCTGTCTGAGAATGGAAAACAGGGACTATCGCTGACCGACCACGGTAAGGGCAGCCATGCGTAAATGGGCAAAAACTGTGTTTTCTGTAGGGCCCGTGTGCACGCATGTGTTGCTCACATAGACGGCATCAAACGGTACTTGCGCTCACCCTCAATCGTCTCGGACCCCTCATCTCATGATCAGTTTTGGTTGCTGTCTGGAATCTGTCACGTACAGGCTGTAACCAGATGTGGCGCTCTTGAGCTGCCATCGTCACTCGTGGCTGCCCTAAGCGGGGTCGGTCAGTGACTATGCCTGTGTTCCATTCTGGGATAGATAGCCGACTGATTGTTGCACGGTGACAGTGCAAATGATGCACTACCTCTCGGCGGCTGAGATCTGCCCGTAAAATGCCAATGGCTCTTTGTCTCTCTCATGTGCCACAAGCCGTTCCATTTTCTTGATGCAGTGGCATTTTTCGTTTTTTTTGTTGGCTTTATGACCACACCAAAAAGAACAAGTCAAGTTTCACTGTACACGTCTCGAACAGCTCAATGTTTGTTATTACTGAAGTGCTTGGCGCGTGCACGTGGTGCGCGTCAGGATTACAATACCACGCGCTTTTCTTTATTTCCTCTCGTGCCTCACTGGAAAAGCAATAAAAATCAATCGATTCTTCAATTTGCCGCAAATACAGTACATACCTCAGCAGTGCGTTTTTAATGGCGCTGAGTATATCTGCTACTACTACTCAGCGGCAATTAAGAACAGATGGTTGTGGTGGATTGATGAGTGGAAGAGCGGTCCGGTTCTTAATTGGCCGTCGTACTGGACCGCAGGTGGCGAGGCCTGACAGCTACTATATATTCAATATACTGGTATACATTGTGAATATGGCTGGACTGACAAAAGTGATCACGGGTTCTAATAATGAGAATTTTATTTAATCTTACCAAATGAAATTAGGTTTCTGTGCCTGCAGAAAAAAAATAATTCAGCTGAGATACCTGAAAAAAAATTAGACAGAAAAATTGTCATATTTATAATTTCACTTTTTTTCAGTGTATAGCGTGTATCTGGAGGATGAAAATATGGCCTCAATATTACGTCTTAAACTGTTCTGACTGGAAATTATTAAACAAAGAAAACTGCCCTCAGTGGGATGATTTGTGAGAGGAATTAGGGTAAGTAAGAGGATTTAAATGTCATCCAGGGCTGTCTTTACACTTGGGAAGAACTCACTGTCTTAGGAAGAACTTATTAATCACATCTGAAGACATGCAGAAGTACACTGATGAGAACATGTTTATGATTTCTTTGGTCTAGTGCAGAGTTTCATCTGAAATCAATGGCATCCACTGGACCATATTAATATTTTAAAATATGACTTCATATAGTCTCTTAAAATGTGGCCAGAAATCTACCTTTCAAACATCCTTAGCATTCTTTGGACCATGTTTCAGAAACCCAGGGTTTAGTTTTGGTCGGAGCTGAACTAGAAATGGGTCAAATTTGTGCTTAGCCACACAACTTGACAGGGCAAAACAAATTTATAATTGCACGCAAATAGACTGCCTGTAAAGTACTTGCAGTAGCTTACTAAGGGAACAGTTAATCATTGTCAAAAAAAAAAAAATAATGTATTTGATGAGCCAATAAGAACTAAACTCACACGCAGAGAAGGCATGTTCTTTTATAAATAGATTTGTACGTGTCTTACAGGTGATGGGAAAGCCAAAAAAAGACAAAAAGTAAATTTGTTTTGATGATTAAACCAAGGAATGATTTTTTGTTGTTGTTTATCATTTTTTAGAGCAAACCTTACACTGCAGATGTTGGCATGATTTAAAGGTCCGGAATGCTAATCACCCTCAACTGACTGGAAATGCCATGCATTTTAAGCCTTTTCCCCCATTATTCTATCTCCAGACAAAGAGTTGGGGATAGTATGGATCAGTGATTGTTGCACCGTTTCTGCCACGTGTCTGTAGAGATTTGCTTGTGAGCGCTCTACAGCCCACAAATTTCAACTGATTCGTTTCATATTGGGTGTGGTCCTTGCATTTGTTCAGGTCACAAACCAATCGAATTTTGGACTGATTTCTTCAGGGGGTCCAGGGATACATTTCGACCAACGAGTGACCAACTGTCTTTTTAATTTCTGTAGCGTAAAGCACAAACCACAAATATGTAATAAATGCTAAAGATCATAATATTATCAAGAATCTGCATATCACTAAAAAGATGAAGTTAATTTTCAGTCTTCATAGTGCAACAAAAAAAAGAAGTGCATTAAAAAATATTTGAGAACATAAAAATGTTTGAGATCAAATATGAATTGGTCAAAAAATTAAGGGCAATCAAAAATATATTTGGGATCAAAAATAATTTTGAGATTACATATTAATCAGTCAAAGCAAAATGATTTTTTTCTTTGAATAAATAAACCATGTACAGCGGGGAAAATAAGGATTGAACGCGTCAACATTTTTCTCTGTAAATATATTTCTAATGAGGCTTTTGACATGAAATTTTCACCAGATGTGGGTAGCAACCCAAGTGATCCACATGTACCAAGAAATCAAAACAAATTTATCCATAAATTAAGTTATGTGTAATAAAGTGTAATGACATGGGGAATAAATATTGATTTTGTGTTTATTCGTGATGTCTTTGTTTTATATTAAAATGTGTTTGACGATCTGAAATATTTAAAGGAGGAGACAATACGTCAGCAAAGTATATTTCAGCGGAAAGTAGAATACTTGAAATGTCTAAAATGCATAGTTTAATATAAATTTTAATTCGGTAATGATCCAGTGCAATGCATTTTTAAACCAGCGAGTCTTCAAATTGGCTTCAATACCAGGGGGCAGACATTTTGACTGGGGGAATCTTCTGATTTTGAATTTGATCTTCGGAAACCTCACCTTTAAAAATGCTTAATAACCTAAACCTCTCGCAATTCACGTCTCCCGATTAGCCACAGTTGCTCAGACTAATTGGTAGAAACTGACGACAGTCTAATTTACTTTTGATAGCATTGTTATGCGTTGCACCACAAAATTCTGCACATAAATGTCTTCTGCACATAAATGACGATGTAACATATCAATATGTCTTCATAATTTCAGCGCTCATTAAGAAGCACAGATTTGCGGAAATTAGTTTGCGTGGCTGCGGGAATCCGTTCTTTATTTTGAATGTTGTCACGGCTAAAGGGCGCTGTAAGGTTGCACAGCTGTGTGACAATCCCAAGGACAGCGAAAATAAATGCTGCAAAGTCAGCGAAAGTTTTGGATTTACAATGCCATATCAATTATATAAATGTAGGCAATGGGAATTCACCTTTCATTACCATTTATAATTATAGGTCATGTATTGGTCTTGGTTGCTCAGTCGATAAATTGTTTGATTGTTAATCAGGCCAGCTTAATTAAAAACAGCTTGCGGGCAGCCAAGCCGTAAAGGGAGAGCTTACTGAAGGCCCTTTGAACTACTCCATGGCCCGGATGAAGGGAAAGAGAACAACTGGCGTCATGTAAGAGAATAACTGGACGACAAGTACCGCTGGCACTGGCGTTTGATTGGATAATGCGTTCGAAATGCACACTCACCCACTATATAGGGCACTGTGTAGTGAATGTTCTACATTGAAAACAATATAGAGAGTGAGTGAGCGAGTGGACAAGTGTGCATTCCGAACGCAGTCTTATATTCCCCAAGTAAAAATGTCTGCCCCCTGGTATTGACGCCGATTTGAAGACTTTCCGGTTTAAAAATGCATCGCACTGGATCATTACCAAATTAAAATTGATAAAACTAAGCGTTTTAGACACTTCAAGAATTCTACTTTCCGCTGAAATATACTTTGCTGAGGTGCTGTCTCCTCCTTTAAATGTGATGAAAATTAGAGGAAATGCGGGAAGAAGGGAAATACTTTTTTACGCACTGTACGTAGAATAATTAGGAGGGGTAAGACAGCAGAGTTTGGCCTCCAAGTTGAGCTGGGGAGCTGAGTGCCCCCAGTTTCTGTGGCAGTACAATTTGAAGAAAGGACCCGATGAGCAGAATGAGTCTTAACTGACAGCATCCCACTACAGCACAGTAAAGCAAAGCACAGAAATTTGCATAGTAATGGAGCGAGAGTACCGGGAAGCTCTGCAATCCTAATCCACCCTCCCCAGACCTCTTTATCTATCGGATGGACTAAAAAGGTGGGTTTTAGCCTACACACTCTAAAACCGTCAGTTTTCAGCCTGAAAATTCAAATGGCCTTCCGTGAAACAGCTCTGTCAGTGAGCTCTCTGCCTTCTGTTATAATTTCTTATTCACTCTATGGACTTTGAGATTGGCAGCAGCTCCTGAAGAAAGCAGTCATGCTGGAGATTAAATGACTGATAAGTAATCCACTGAAATATTTCAGAGCAAGATCATTTTAAAGTTTCAAACAAGAGCAGAAGGACCTCATAAACTGTTCTGTTCTCGTCGAGTGCCTTATTAATTTTTATTGATGATGAGGCATGAACACTAGACTGATGTGTGTACATATCTAGGGTTTTGTTGTGTCTGTAGTAGGATGAAGCTAGTGTCTGCTCTAGCTCAGAAACCAGGACTTGAATTTATGCCGCTCCACTGCCTTCCTGAAGGATACATTGCTGGGGCCTGTAGCCAGCAGAGACAGTAAGCAGCTGGGTCTCTGTTCCACCTCAGATCAAAATGCCAATTGCCTCGCACAGATTTGGCCACCAGGGATTTTTTTCATGTCATAGACCTCAAGAACAATCATCCAAAACCGTGGGTCAAGCTGCAAGCTTGCCTAGATCGGTGGTTGAAGCATTCGTTTTGGTCCAGAACTTGAGCTGATAGATGAGGTGGAAAAGATGAAGTCAAATAGGTTCCTCACACTCTTGGACCGTCAACATTCACCAGGAATGCTTTTGTGGGCTTTTCATTGCATGTGACATCACAGCACATTTATGGAAAGTGGGAGTGGTATCTCATGGCAGCTGGTCATATGTTGATGATGGAAACTTTTTTCATTATATCCCACCAAAAGATTCTTCAAAAATACGTAAAACTAGGGAGGGCAATATGGAGTTATGAAATAAAACTGCTGCTTGCGCAAGTGAACTGGATGATATATTTCTTACAGAATACATAATCTGCCCACTATTTGACGTCACCATTGTGATGATCAAAAAAAAAAAACTGCACGAGCATGTAGTTGGCATTTTTTGACCCTCGTATGTCAGGGCCACCACACTGGCCCCCTCTGCTCCAGCCTACCATTGTTAGGCATTGTTGGTCCTTACCTGTACCTCAACCTCATTACCAGCCTTATCACTGCTTACAGTATGAACCCTGTCTGTAAAGTCTGTCAGCAGGTTGCATCAAGGTTTCCTGTTTGGGTGTTTCATTTGTGGTTTCTGCAACCTTCTGCGGTTGTCGCTTCATCTTGCCTGTCTTTCTTGTACGATCATTTTAATGAACCTGGTTTTGACTCACCATTGTGATGGGATGGTGGATTCTTTACACCATAGGAGATTACTGTGATGTCCAGTGCCCTCCACTAACATAGGCAACCTTGGTCCACAGCAATGTCAAATTCCAAAGTGCAGACCTTCCTAAAACTTTTGATTAATGAACTGCGACACATCGCATACATGCCAACTCTACCGCTTTTGGCAGTAGACTACCGCTTTTGGGGAGTTTTTTTCAGAATGAAACGCCCCGAAAGCGGTAGAGTTGGCATGTATGACATCGGAAGAGCCACTTCAGGAGCGCCATCTCGTGACCCTTGTCCACAGAGTGAATGCGCCTAGTAGCCTTGCAAGTTTGTAGTAGTGGGTGTCTGCACATTATAGAATGCTATCTCTTCTCACCTTTTTACGTTTTCTTCCCTTTGAGACCTCATCCAAATGTCCTCCTTATCTAGTCAGGACACAAAGAGGACATGCAGTTCTGGTCTCAAAAGAAAGAAAAAGTAAAAAGAGGACGAGAACAGAAAGCATGGTAGTGGTTTGTGGTACAGATATTGACAAATTAATTTATGATGATTACTGTACTGTTGCTCAGCGCTTGATGGATAGCTCAGCTGTAGCTAGTGATCTAACAGTGAGCCAGAGGATGTGGATGATGTGTATGTGCCACAGACTTCACCCAGTCGTTGGATTCAAAGAAAATGTGACCAAATATGAATAGTGATTATTTTACATAATGTTGAACTTTCCAAAAAATTTTTTATCCACCTGAAAGGGGGGGGGGGGCTACGTACAAAAGGTGCTGTCAAACTGTTCATCCAATGTGGACCAAAAAACACCTGTGGAATCCTTTCAAACTCAAAGTGCGAGAATACAAAACCAAGCTTAAAACTGAGTCACTGCCCAATAAATGATGATGCAAAGATGTTTTTGAATGCCGCAAGTTTTAAATGTATAACGTTTATTGTAAATTACAATAGACAGACAATGGGTGATTCCACTTTCTGGCGTGACGTGGCGATTTGATATAATTATTACCTAGAGATACTTTTAGGGTTAGAATGCTTGCAGTTCTAGTGATTAATTCACTTAGTCACTAAGATGATAAACTGGTATCACTTTGGTCTATTCTGTCTGAGAGGGAAGACATCAACCCCCCTCCCTCCTCCCTCTTGGCAAATCAACTGAAATAAATTAGCATGAAACATGAGAAAAACTCTCGGAAAATTCAGTTGAAAGAGTTACATCACGCACGGTCGCCTATTACTATGACTTCTGTGCAAAGTAACAGCAACTGAAAACTGTTGCAACAGAGCTTTTCCAGTGTAAGCAAACTAACAAACTAGCTGTCTCTGCCATTTTATATTGCAAGTAACAGCAAATTATCCAACTTAAATGGGAGGATAAAGTAGTTGCTGGACTACACTGCCCTGGTTCCAACATTACGCCAAAATAAACTTCACTGTTAGATTTAATTACCTGTCTAGCAGAAAGGTTGCAACCTCCGCGTCCATTTTCAAGTCCCTCTCGCTCATGAGTTGTCTCCACCTGGGAAAAGCAACGCTGATGTAGACTCTCATTTTATCCTGGTCATGTTTTCCTTTTCAATGGTGTGTGCGCCCTGCGATAGATTGGCAAGCTGTCCAGGGTGGGTCCCTGCCTTTGCCCGTAACTAGCTGGGATAGGCTCCAGCTCGCCCCGCGACCCTAGTGAGGAATAAGCGGGTATAGAAAATGAATGAATGAATGTTTTCCTTTTCGGCAAGTATATGAACCGCAGGCGATATTTTTTTCCATACCGTTAATGCGTCGCTATTCTGGAATTCTGGTCCCCCCACGTTACTTTCGTCCCTTAACGCGCGTCAATTTGCGTCATGATTGCGCCGACAAAATAAGGCTACAGTTTGCATACAGTCTTACTCGCTAGCGAGCTAGTTGGCTACCTAGCTGGCAATAGTTTAGCTTGCGCGCCAATGTATTTAGCTACATAGCCAACTGGCTAGCGAGCTAAAAAGGCTGCAGTTCGCTTTCAATGACCGAAGTATTCTCAGAAATAATTACGCCAATGAAATAAGGCTACAGTTTGCGTACACTATCATACTTGTTAGCGAGCTAGTTGGCTTCCTAGCTATAGTCCATGAGCCAGCCCCAATATTTTGACGTTTGACAATCAAATTAGTGAACAGACCCAATCATGATTTTTGGTTAGCCTGGTCTCTAAAGTGTTCGAAAACAGGGCTTGGACGTTTTGGTTCGGTAGCTTAGTGCCCCAACGGCAGCCATATTTAAAGGTCGTCTATATTTTTTAGCTATATGACATCTGGTCAGATGTTTGGTCATAACTTTCTCATAGGCAAACCAATCTTCATGGAATCAGTCTTATTTTGTTCAGAATTACTTACTGCAGATGCTCATTATACATTATGTAACTTATTGCTGTAATAAAATTACATGTTAATGCTCAAAACAGTGTTTTATGCCAAGCTGACAGAAGTTGCATGGAATTGCCAGTCTAAGTTTGAAACTATAATACCAATGATGGGTAATTTCCATATAATCTGCAATCTGCTATCAATCATTGGCAAGGTATTCCGTGATGCTGGACTACGAGACTTGGCAGTAGAGTCGGGAGTCATAGCTGAGGGGTCGGTTGATAAAGTGTTAGATGGCAAGCAGTACAACAGGGGAGTGAGACTTCACAAGCTTGTGTACGAAGCTCTGATGAGACTTGCATGGACACAGTTCTTGGAATGGCTGGAGACCAACCACAGTCAACATCGCCAAAATCTTGATGAAACCTTGAGACTGGTAAATGATGTCCATGAGAATCCATGTGAAGGTACCCTTGCGTCCTTTCTCAATGATGAAACGTGCCAGAGAGTTTTGGATCTTTTCACCATGTACATGGATGAGTTGCGGTACAACGGGACAACTGGCTTCACTCTGGGTGATGTATTTGGACCTGGTTGAAATTCTCCTTGGGCTAATGCGAGCAGATCGAGAGGGTGATTGGTTACTCCACTTGGCCAATATACGGAAAATGATACCCTGGTGTTTTGCAGCTGACAAAACCAACTATTTCGATATCTCCCAGTGTACTTCTTGCAGATGGCATCGTTACAGGGTACTTCACAAGAACTCTACAATCATTTTCTGAATGGTGGGTTCTCTGTTCAGCTGGGTGAATCCAACCCATTTGGTCGACTCCCCACAGACCAAACCCTTGAAGAGACTGTGAACAGGGATACGCAGACAAGTGGCGGGACAAAGGGGTTCAGTTTAAAGCCAGGTGCAGTTTCCAGGTACTACTTAACAGCAGAGCATAGAGCAGAGGCTTTAAGATGACTTTGAGAACTTATTGCAGTACAGAAGCCACGCCTGGGCCACTCAGACCTTCAAGCATCCCGTATAAACCGAGACGAGAGTGATGTGTCAGCTATTCTTGAATTGCTCGAAAACAGTTGGACCAATCCATTTTGCGGTGATCCAATGGACCTTTTGAGCATTTCAACGGGCCTGACAGCACCCCATGACGAAAGCAAAGGACTTGCTGAAGGCTCGTGGAGAAAGGAGAAGCGGCTTATGCTGAACAGCTAGTGAAACTTGGAGAAAGGTACTGGGTTTTATGATCCGATCAAGAAGCTGAATTTGAAAACGTTCTCCAGTCTGAAGAAAGGAACTGTCATTAAAGGAACAGAGAAGGAAATTGTGTTGAAGGCAGACAATCGTGTCTTTGGTCACATGCTGCTCATAGCACAAAATCGGAAACTTGATATGAAACAGGTCTTGTGCTACCCCCTGGGTCCAACACCGTGGGCTCTGGGGAATGCTGATGGAACTATAAAGAAGACCGCAAAGGCAAGCCTCAGCACACATATTGAAAAAGCAGGCTGCTTTTGTTGACCTACCAACTGGTCCACGGGCAGCAATCATTGACCTTAATGGGAATAGTCCAGAAAATTCATGGAGACAATTGTACATTTGGGGAACTTTCTGGACAGATCTTGAAGAGCATTCTGAACCACAGTTGCAAAAGTCAACGGGTTGATGTAGTATTCGATGTTTACACTGAGCGATCAATAAAGAACGCTGAAAGGGATAGCCGAGGGGCTAAAGACAGCTTGCTCTTCCACGATATGAAGTCGGGACACCGGATCAAGAATTGGAAGCGCCTTCTTGGGGAACACGGAGAGCAAGAACAGGTTGACAAGGTTTCTAGCGGAAAGCTGGAAGGAGGAGAAGGTGAGAAAAAGCCTTGGTGAAGTGACATTAATCATTAGTGTTGCAGAAAAGTGCTTTGAAATTACGAAGGACGCTGTCAGAGAGGTTCCTGAGCTGACATGCTCACACGAGGAAGCGGATACAAGACTGGCTCTCCACGCAAGGCATGCAACAGGCACACATAGACATGTGATAGTTATTTCGGAAGATACGGACGTGTTTGTGATGCTTTAGCCTTCAGCACTCAGATAGGTGGACACTTACTCTTGAGACGAGGAAAGAAGAACAAAATCAGAATCACTGATATCTCCAGATTGGCAACTATCATTGGTAGGGATGCGTGCACTGCTTTGTTGGGTGTTCATGCTTGGACTGGCTGTGATTCTGTAAGCGCTTTCTCTGGCCAAGGAAAGATCAAGGCAGTTAACTTGATTCGTTCAAACGCCACATTTCGTGAAGCATTCTCTCGTCTTGGGGAAGAGTGGAATGTTGCAGATGAGGTATTTTCAACCCTTGAAAGATTTGCCTGCAGCATGTATTCACGCAGTGCAAAGAGTACAACCGTGAACGACCTGAGATATGAAATATTCCGGTCCAGAAATGGTGATGTGTCTTCAGGACAATTGCCTCCTTGTAAGGATGCTCTCCATCAGCACACCAAAAGGGCAAACTACCAGGCGGCCATTTGGAGCGATGCCTTGAAAACTTCGCCCACGATTCCAGAAGCTGCAGATGGACATGGATGGAAAGTTGAAAGGGATGGGCAAATTGGCATTGAATGGATAACAGGAGCACCTGCACCCGACATAGTACTTTCACTGATGTCATGCAAATGTGTCAGAGTGTGCAAAGTTGGCAGTTGTCCATGTATTGACAATGGGTTACCTTGCACGCCAGCCTGTAAATTGCAGGACTGTGACAATATGAGAGAGGAGGATGAGATGGAAATAGTTCCCGACAAGGATGGAAGTGACTCCGATGATGACGTTGAGTAAGGCCTGAATGCAATTTCAGGATACAGCGGATATGAGTGGTCTAGGTCTTAAATGACTTTTGTGTTTCCCTAAGTCGTACTAGTGGCCATAACATCATTGCTAATTGTTTATTGATGCTGAATGAATACTTCTAGATATTTCATGAATAAAATTAATCATTTTATGACCATTTACTGTTTTACAAATAAATTTCCCATCAGAAATAGTGTTGAAAATGCATTTTTCTTACCTAAAACGTTAAATTTTGAAAGTTATAGCATAACAATTGTATCAATTATACATGAATGTCTGTGGATTTTGATTCTGAGTAAAATAAGACCAATCCCATTAACATTGGTTGATCCGTTTAGAAGTTATGGGCAAATTTCCAAGTACATGTCGTGTGAGCTTGAAAACGTTGGCCATTCTTCAAAATGGCTGCCGTTGGGGCACAAAGCTACCGAGCTGAAACGTCCAAGGCCACTTTTCATATACTTCAGGCATCATACTAAACAAAAATCAAGGTTGGATCTGTTCACTAATTTGATAGTCATATTCGGTCTGGCTCATGGACTACTAGCAAGCCAAAGTGATATCGAACTGCGAAACGCGTGTATTCACGTCTTTGCATTGACTTTGAATGTAATCTGTCGTGCGAAAAATTCATTTCGTGTCCGGTGTGAAAGCAACTTTTGGATGTTAAATTGGCATGCTAGCTATAACATTACAGATATCGATGTCTCTTTATCTTGCTAGCTACGTAGCCAAATAGCTCGCTCGCGAGTATTCCATTGTAAGCAAACTGAAGCCTTTTTAGCTCGCTAGCCAGTTGGCCATGTAGCTAAATACATTGGCGTGCTAGCTATGACACACAGTTCGATATCACTTTGGCTTGCTAGCTAGGGAGCCAACTAGCTCGCTAACGAGTATGACAGTTTACGCAAACTGTAGCCTTATTTTGTCAGCGTAATTATTTCTGAGACTACTTTGGTCATTGAAAGTGAACTGCAGCCTTTTTAGCTTGCTAGCCAGTTGGCTATGTAGCTAAATACATTGGCGCGCTAGCTATACTATTGCTAGCTAGGTAGCCAACTAGCTCGTTAGCGAGTAAGACTGTACACAAACTGTAGCCTTATTTTGTCGGCGTAATCATGACACAAATTGACGTGCATTAAGGGACGAAAGTCACATGGGGGGACCAGAATTCCAGAATAGCAACGCATTAACGGTAGGGAAAAAAATATCGCGAACCGCAGGGCACTTTCACCAACAAAGTCGTCTTTGCTTGCTTCTCCCTGCCCCTGACAACACACGGGGATTTAAAGGTAAAACGCGAAAGGCGTACCAAGTTTGTCCCCTTTCAGTTACCGCATTCAAAGATGGCGATGCAACATGGCAGCCTCCGGTGGGTGCACTGCCACCCATGTATTTGTAAACAACTCATTCGAAGCTACAAGAAACCTTTCATTTGTATGCGTTTGTGATTAGACTTCGGTAAATACGTATTTATGAAAGCAATATTTGATTTTTGCTAATAAAAAGCCAAATAAGTTACACACTGTACCTTTAAGTTTGGTGGGATGGCTCTGTTCTGGGGCCTCCCCGCCCTACCACGCGTATGCATGAAAAGCCAGTAAGCAGGGAGAGCCAAAAACCTGCCCTTCCATGCATACGCATGAAAGCCATTGGCGGAGAGAGCAGCAGCAAACCCCCAGGGGTACAGAACAGAGCGAGCCATCAATGACTGTGTCGTAATTGACTTAAGTCAGATAAACATGTAAAGGAGGAGCTGGGGATGGAGGCGGCTTGTAAATGAGCAGAGAAAGCGGCAGTAGTAGGCAGGCAAAGCATCTTTAAATAGGGCGCCTTGTTTATGATTTGCCAATTGAGTGCCTGAAAGGAAACAGCTGAGCTTTCAGCTGATGTGGGCTTGGCTTGCGATCTGTACCATCACTAATGAAGGCAGGCTGGTGAGCTAGGCGTGACTCCATGGCCTGCCTGAACTACCAGTGTGCTCAATTTAGACATTGGCATCTAAGGTTATTGCTCATCTGCAGCAAGGGATTAAGAAAAAGAAAAAATATCCCAGAGGATATTTTCAGAAAAGTTTATACGCTGAGACATGTATCCGAATTTCATATCAAACATTGAATTCAACATAATTTTACCTTTGTGTACAAGAAGACTAAACAAGTGAAATTCTTTGTTTCCTGCTTTTTCGCCTAGCAGTTCACTGCAGCAAAATTTAACAGGCAAATGGTGGCACAGAAGGTCTCACGAGTGCATCTGTTTAATTCTTGCTAATCCTCTGACCAGTGATTTGTTGTAAAGACCATTAAAAGCTTAATACGTACTTTGCCATTTGGGAGATTGGGCCCATTTTTAGCAAGTGACTTTTTATCAAGGAAAACGGTTTGTGAACTGTAGTATAGCTCACTGTGATTTGAATAAAAAATTTCCCACACCAAATCACTGAAGCCCCCTCCTCCTAATCATAGCAGTCTAGAATTGGGCCTGAGGCCAACTTAGACACTCCAGACTGCATCTAACACTCAGCATGAAGCGTAACGCAAGTGTCTTTGCTACTTTACGACCGATGCAGATACCATTTTCCAGTCCAGCATCAACGCTGCATAAATAGCGAATGCATTTGCGTGTTGGCCTTAGAATGAGGTGTGGTCAGGCGCTCTGCTGGCGTGTTGCTATCTTGAGGTAGCATAAAGCTCATGCGCGATTGACCATCAAAAACCTAGTCTAAAGTCAATAGTCAGTTTTTAACTGCTATTTTAAGGGCACATCATTAAGATAGTATTATGTGCCTTTGTAGGCAAGCACAAAACGCATGGCCCCTCAGGTTTTTACACACACAGGGACCAGCAGCAGCACGCAGACATGCAAACGATTGAAAATAAAAAGACTACATCGTGAAAGATTATTAATCTGTACATTAAAATATTTTAAAAATTGATGTCATAATGGCGAGTGTGATCTTTTGCACATCCGTGCAACTGTGTGCCTGATCATTGAATGCTCTGATTTAATTAAACCGTGAGGCAACCTAGTCCATCCACATCCAGGTGATTTGCGATTCAACGTGCAAGATTACACATTTAGGTATTCGTAAATTATTCAGGATAAAGCCATGACTCCTTTATACTAGCAAACTCTGCCAGTGTAACAGTTGATGGGTCCTGTCACTAGAGATGCCTTCTAATAAGAACGCTCCCTGGCTACCTTGCCAACGAGCCTGGCTCTTTGGTGATGTGGTCAGCGCATGTGACTCTTACCCAGGAGTATGGAGTTCAATCCCCCGCCTGGGTCCTCTTTCGGCCTGCGACATCAGGTTATTTGTACAAACCTCTGGAAAGAAGTCATCCACATTTCGTTTGTTTGGGTGGAGGAAGGGGAGATTCTGATGATTCTGGTATTATTTGGAAGCAGTGGCACAAGCATAGGGTCAAACAAGCAAAGGATATTTGGTGTAGATAACGAAAGTGTGTACAGCAAAAAACCGACCTAAAATGTTTTTGTTGCACAGAACAAATTAGTTGAAGATATTCAACCATGAGCAAAAAATTCGCACAAAAAACCAGCCAGGACTGGAAACCTATGTAGTCCATAAGCCTACATTAGAAACGGCGTTCATAGGTGCAATCACATCTCGACATGTTAGGGAGCCTGCACCTGAAGGGGAATTGTCAAACCAGAATGTTTACACTGAATACCTGCAACCAGTTAACCAGTTGACCAAGTTAACCAAGTTATTTTATTTTCGATCTGAAAATGCGGCTAATGTTTCTACTGATGTAGTGAACTGTGTAAAGTTGATGTTCATTCTGGGTACAGGCACCCTGTAATGCAATCAAATACAAATAGTACAGTTCATGTGGGTATTTCCAAAAATGTGAGAAAAGGCATCTAAATCTCTTAAGGGCTCTAAAGGTTAATTAGATTGCCTTGGTAGGAGCAACACAGGATCATATCAGAAACATTTCCCTAGGTTGTTGATTTCATTTGTTTGTACGACACTCTCTCCCATGTCATGGATCTGTCTTGACCAGCCCAAATGTTTGCAAATAAATCTCTCTTGTCGATTTTGTTGAGGCTGGCTATCAAACTAGACTGCTGAAGGAAATAAAATGTCTTGACCTCCGCTCAAAAAGAGACTCAGGTGGCATATTTCACCCTCCTCTGGGGCGGAACGCCACGCATGGAAATCTAGGCTGCTTTCAGCTGTTGAGTATGGGGAGTTTTTTTTTTTCATGCTCCACTTTTGAATGGACAGTGGCACAGAATGGATTGACCTGCCTGCATTTCTTTGGTTAGTTTTAATGCATCTATTAAGCAGCTGGAAGCAGGAAGTTAATATTTTAATGGGATCCACTGCACACTATCAAAATCATCTGCGGTTATCAGCCGAGTCAGAGAAATTGAAGACGCGTCAAGACAATCATAGGAAGAAACGTGTTTGTGGCCCATTGTGTCTAGCACCTCACTCGGCTGCAAGGGATGATGGGAAATAGATCAGCGGGCGACACCGATACCCCGAATTGAGAGGCGATGAGGGTTTTTTTTCTTCTTCATTCTCACGATAAAACCTTTTATGCGAATGAATTATCTCAGACACAGGGGCAGCAAATCACATTGTCTGAAATTTTCTTTGCCCACCTCTCTCTTAGACTCTCTCTCGTCTCTTTGTCGGCCCGGAGCACAAAAAACTCCGCTGGAGGTAATTTTGCAGGGGAAGAAAGCGAGGGAGAGAAATGTGCTTGGCGCTGCAGTTAACAGGGGCTGGAAACGATAGCAAGTGAGCGAGAGAGGGAGACGGAGAAAATTGAGAAAGGAGCAGAAAGGGGGGAGGGGGGAAGAGGAAAACTTGCTGAGCCGTGAAAAAGGAGGCCAGTGGAGTACACTGCAATGTTAATTAGAATCTCCAGCCGATCTCGCCTGAAATGGTGCTGCCTACAGAAAGGGAGGGAAAGACAGGCCCGCTCACTTTCCAGGGCAAGGAAGTGCTCTGCGCATTGTGTAGGTGTCAGTTTCCTGTCCTGCAGAATGGACAGGTCCATGGGAAATTAAAAAAAAACTTTAATGAACTGGATTATATCAGCTTTAATCAGCAGCAATGCTCAAGAAACGCTGAGATGTCTGAAGTGAGGTATCTCTGAGGGTTTTTGTAATTACCTAATGGTATAAAATTGCAGTGATGAAGTGGATAAATATGACACTGCATATGAAACAATTTCATATTGTGTCTGTTGTGATTTTTTTCTGGTTTGGTCATGTAATTGTAAACACAATGTAGAGGTATATTGCTGAATTATTGTTTCAAAGTCTTTGCCCCCTGCATGATAAATTGCAATGCAATTTCTTTTATTTTCATGTTGTTGGAACTTAAGGGTTATGCAGATTTACTAGGCTCTGCTAAGATATCATCTTTTTTGCATGTATTTTTTTTCCAACAAGGTTATATTCCAGCATAGATTTGCTTGTGTTAAATCTGGACACAGTCATATGCCCCCTCAAAACCCAAACAATGACAGGTGTTCTTTACACAGTTACAGTCGTCATGGTGGCAGTCACAGGCCAAAATATGAGGTATTTTTGCATTTAAGGAATGAAGGCTTCTGTTGATGCTAATGTGGATTAAGATGTTGCTTCATTGATTAATAATCATGTCAACCAGTCTCGCAGAAGCGCTTACATGGCGCAATCTCCCTGTGACTCACTCACTTAGGCTTTGCAACAGCTCTACATTTTCATCGCCTGAGGCACATTCCAGTATTAGGGGTCTGCCATCCATGAGAGTCTTTCTTGATGATTGCACAGTTTACATGTCCCACAAGCCAATGTTTAATGCCAGCCCTCGATGCACTGCTTTGAGCAAACAACTGGGATTTATGCTTAGGCTTTTCACTGGTAGGCCTTCTTCATAATCTGACTTTAATAGTATTTTATTAAAAGGGTCAAGGGTCAGCTTGTGCTGTTTGTAGCTTGGTTCCTGTAATGAGCACTCTGGACTTTCTAAAGCACACCTGTCCTCCATCTGCAGCCAATTACATACAAATATTGCTGGAAACAAACAAGCGAGCCAATCAAAGCTGCCTTGAAGCACACTAATGGTATACTTTGAACATGATCTGTGGTAGTGGAGCCACTTTTATTAAACAGTCCCTCCAGGATTTCGCGATTTTTTTTTTTGATTTTTGCGATCAAAATTACTGATTTTGTGGCGGCATTTTCTCGAAATTTGCGAGGAATTTTGCGATTTTTTTCCTTTTGGTGAACCCCATCAAAGGTCTAAATAGGCTTAAGACACACAAATGAATGAGATAAGAACAAAATTGACAGGCAGACGCATTGATGAACATTGTTTTTTTTATTTTCTGTTTTTCAGTCTTGATGCAATTACCTTAATAACCAAGATGTATGGACACGGACACTGCCCACATTATTTCATAACTGTTAAATGCACATGTAATGCATAGAATATGTAATGTAATGCATAGAATATTCAAAATAAGTAATTCTGAAAAAAAAAAAAAATGTAAATGTAATAAATTTTCAAGCAGAAATGGTAGACCTACATCAAATGACAAATCATTTTGTCTTTCCTCATTTGCCTCAAAAAGGTGCACTTTAATTTGCGGGGATCAGCAAACATAGACACAATCCCAAACTTTCCTCAACCTCTGTCAGATCTTTGTTTGAAAAAAGAGTGATCTGAATTAAACTGATAAAAAAAAACCTCTGTATGACCAGACACTTGTAACACTTTTGCTGAAAAAAGCATAACAAACATGAACAAACACACGCTCGCACAACATGTGTACCTTAAATGATGACTTTACATCTCAGTTTCAGCAAGTGACTCATCATCTGATTCCAAAAGACCACACTCAATTCGCTGATTATAGTATAGGAAAACTAGTGCCCTCAAGTTACTGCATGATGTGGAGCGCCTTCTGCTTGACAGAACAAGCTTGTAAATACTATTACTGCGCTCAGCATCAGCCGAATTGGACACTTCATCCTTGTACCTCAAAGCCAGTTTGCTCATGATCGGGGAGTCTTTCTAGTAGACCATGCCAAAAGACATCAAGGTCGACAGTCCAACTCGCAGCAGCTTGAAGTGCTGCTGGTCCCAAGTTGTTGAAGTAGTTGTTGACCTCTTCAGATGGCACTGAACAGAAGCCAGGGATGGCAGAGTAGCTGTTGGGACTATTGGGCATGAAAGGGATCCATCTTAGTTGGAAGACCCTGACCTGCTTCAGAAATGCAATGCAAGGTTGTCCGTTGGACATGTATTTAGTCAGCTTCTCTTCAGCAGCGCTGAATGCTTCTTCAACCTGGTTGAGAACTTTCGATTTCTGTTCCCGAGGCAACGGGAGTTGAGAGAAGAACTGAGCACAGACATCTTCACGGAGCTCTTTGTTTGCAGCTAGGTTCATATGCAAGTCTTCAAGGTAATCAAAGACCTTCGTTGTCACAGGACATCTGCTTTGAAAAACATCCAACATTTGCAACATCACTTTGCACTTGTCTGAAACAATGCTCAACTGGACCTGCAGACACTTGACTTGCACAGGATCTTCAAACATTTCTTGAAGCTTTTCCAGTGAATGTGGAGCACTACGATCACAAACCTGACAGAGAAAAAGGCAGGAAGACAAAATTATTTGTGATGAGATTAAATAAATACAACTGATTGAAATTTCACTTGTTTGCATTCTTGAGTATACTGGGACAAGCATAACTCCGTATGTAACCAGCTAGCACTGAAGTCCAAAACAATGTTCCAATAAATAAAATTTCTTTTCTTATCACTAATCATGTATGTAATGTTGCCGTTTCCACAGGTGTACAATTTAGTTAATGTTCTGATGTATTATGGATTTACATTCATGCATACCTGCATTTCTGATTGAAGAAACTCCCCAAAGAGAGAGAAGTGTCTTGTGTGGTATTCTGCTGCAGAGAACCAGGAGTTCCAAGGGGTGGCACAGGGATTGGGTGCCATTGTTGCTTTGCAGCCTCCCAGATTGGCTGCCAAGTGAGACAGGAACCTTCTTTTTCGCCACCCTGCCATGAAGAACATCTGACTAAAGTACATCATGAATGCATTAAGTTCAGTGAAAGGTTTGCGAAATGCACCTCCAATCAAATTCATGATGTGTGCCATACAGGTTATGTGAACTGATTAGTGGAAACAAAGACTTCAAAGCTTCCCGAAAGGCTTTCAGCATGTAGGCTGCATTGTCTGTGTCAAAGACAATGACATTTTCATTGGAGATGTCATACTCTTGAAGTGTTTTGACCACTGACATCGAAACTGTGGAGTGGTGGCATACATCCAAGAAAATTGTGTCAGCAAGATAGGCTAGAATCCTTCCAGAGTCGTCTTTTTCCAGAGGTGCAATCAAAATGTTGAGCACACACCTTCCCTCAACATCTGGTGTCTCATCAAAGATAACAGCAACTGGTTTCCCCGATATCTTTTCTTTCAATTCTGCCTTTTCCTTTGAGTAAAGATCTCCCAAGAACTTATCTTGTAGTTGGTGAGAACCGGGAATGCTGCCACTATTTATGACTTTCTCTGCCAGAAACTGCCTCACCAGGGGATGGTCAGTTTTGGAAAGAGGTACATTGAGTGCGGTGCACATGCGGACCCAATCTTCACATGTCTGCAAAAATACAAAACTCATTTCAGTGACATTTCCACTTCACCACACACCAGCACACCATTTTGGTATGGGTTTGCATTAATTTATGAGGCATGGATGAGCCACCAAATTAAACTAACATCTTCTACATAAGATTAAAAAACATCATTAACCTTACAGTTGTTCACTAAATAAGTAATATTTCTGCCATCATTGATGTTAGGCTAATGCAGGGGTCTCCAACAGGTAGCTCATGAGCTAACAGTAGCTTGCCACCTGCTTTAAAGTAGGTCACCAATGGGTCAAAGGAAATGTATATAAATCTCATATCATAGTCACAAAAGGTATTAATCCTGTGAAATCTCTATGACATTCAAACACCCTGTCCTGTCTGGTACAACATGATTTTCTCAGGTCAGAAAGTATTTTTGTCCCCACAAATTTAGATGACATTACATTTTACATTTATGCATTTAACAGACGCTTTTATCCAAAGCGACTTACATTTATCAACTAACAATTACTTCAGGGCCAGTTTCCCCTAGAGCAACTTATGGTTAAGTGCCTTGCTTAAGGGCACAACAGTGGCAGCCGGTATTCGAACCCACACTTTCCAGGCTACTAGCCCAGCTAGCCAGGTTCCTGAACTGTTACGCTAACACCGCCCAGATGACACTATAGATAAGTGTTTGCACTGCGCAATAAGTGTATAGGAAGGTAAAGGATGCAGCATTTATCTCCAGGACTATCAATAACACCGTAAAATTGTAATATTTGTAAGTAGAGTAAAATAACATTAGCATTAGCTCTGCAACCTGGACGAGCTCACTAGCATAACAAACCGGCTATGTTCACATATCACCGCTGAAATTTCATATAATATCTACCAATGACTCGAATAACGTTATGTCTTACCTTTATATGCTCAGCTGCTGCCACGGTGGTTCTTGTTTCAATTTCGGTCATCGTTATCTGTCTCTGCATTTTCTTCGAAGTCTGCACTGCCTTGAGGTGCTTCTGACCATGCAGGTGGATATTTATGGACGATTTCCTGCGATGTTCGAGAAATTTGTTGCATGGAGTGCAAAACAATTTTCCTCCACTTTCGTGTAGGACTGAGGGATATTGTTTCGCTTCGGTCCTTTGCGGATATAAAAGATGGTAAATGGGATTTGTTGGACTTGCTAGCCATTGCCAAACATTGACACCATTGCTTCCATGTGACATGAAGAGCGGCTGTGACTGCAGAGAAGTGGTAGGCTACTGCGTGCGTGTGAAAATACACGCCACCAGCAGGGTGTGTAGAAGAGTTGTGGTTTTCGTGAAGGATTTTTGTTTTTTTTTGCGGAAATTATGCGGCATAACAGAAAATGTGTGGCTATCGCAAAAAAAATTGCGACATATTGCTGATTTTGCGGGATTTCATGCGATCGCAAAATCGCAAAAAACTGGAGGGACTGATTAAATTAACAACATAATGCAAATATGAACAGCTCATGGAATTGACTGTCAGGAATGGCAGGGAGGAAGGGAAACAAGTGCAAGATGCAGGAGTAGCAAAAGCCAGATTTTCTTAAGACAGCCAACAGTCCAGGGCAGAGACACAACAGCCAGGGCAATGCGGGAAACACAGATCATAGTCAAGGGGCAAGCGAGAGTCTGACAATGGCAAACGGAATTCAGGGGGTGAGCAGAGCAAATTTGTTGATCTATTCCTGGGTTGAAACAAAAACGGCTGTCCAAGAGGGAGCGGGAATGGCAAGGACTAGAAAGATTGTGGCAAACTCATACGAACACAAAGCGGCTGATACAGGAAGGAAGAACTAGGAATCAGGATCACTGAGAAAACATGAGATAGCAGGCAAAAAGCATGGACAGAAGCAAGATGATCTAGTCCAGAACAAAGAAATTGGGGAACAGATGTACACCCAGATGAGTGAGACTAGAAACAGGTGTAGGAAAAGGCATGAGGAATATACAGTGGGATTGACTTGGTAAAAAGACAGTCAATTAACAGAAACCCATACCAAAATGACACAGAGGACTAGAAAAGCAAGAAACGCAGTGAAACACACAGAAAACCACAACAATGGCTTTTAGGCGTATAGGGCTGGCAGGATAAAAATGCCTCCTTCTTTGAGTCATCCCTACAAAGCCACTTCCCTGAAAAACATGAGTGCACAAAGCCTACCTGGCAACCGAAGACGAGAGAATGGGGAGAGGAGTGGTTCTTAGCATATCATTAGTTTTCATCACAACCCTTATCTAACCACTTGATATGTCATTCTCATACCAAAATAATTCACGTTATTACCTATATGTAAACAACATAAGGATTAACAATATGAACAAAATAAACATCAACAATAAATGCGGCTGAAGTTATCCTTGTAATCACAGCAGTTACGCTGGCTAGCAAGGGGTTATTGTCACACCCTTAAAGTTTCTGTAATTGTTTTCCCTGCAATCCAGCCATCTGTTTCCATTACAGTGTTGTTTTGCTTAAATAATTAATTATTGTCCTGTTTCACCCCCCAGCCCTCCACCCCCGTGTGTCTCTGCATGCTCGCGCGCCCGTTTCCCAATTGTGGTCATTGTTGTAGTGTGTATTTAAGTTCCCTTGCTTTGCTTCCCTTATGCAGGATTGTGACTCTTTAATATGCTTCAAGCTGGTTCAGTCTCACTACTATGAATCTTCTGTCTACGTTATTAAAGAAAAGTAAAAAGTGACACCAGTAACTATTCATTAGGGATTGTTTTCCCTGTGTTTAGCGGCTCTTAGCGTGGCAAATTCACCAGTTACTCCAAGCCTAGGAATTTGAGAGTGTGCACAGCCCAGCATGCCCTGTTACCCATGGATTGTCTTCTCGATATAGGCCTCAGAGCTGTCTCTGACCACAGCTTGACCACACTCCCAGAATCCCTTTTGCCTATCACCTGACTCAGACTACCCCAATCACTCTTCGATTTAAGCCCCGTTTTGAGCTCTTATTCCAATGTTATTGCCAGTGAGGCTTTAAAGAATTCTTTATTAGTGTCACTAGAGGTTTTTTCTGTCGATCTGTGCCTGGTTCCTTTCCCAAAGGTCGTAACAGAACAATCCAGCTACCCATGCAACCAGTGGATCACACTAATCCAACAACTGTCATCCATTTCCAAGGGATCAGCCTGAGACAACAAGAGGCAGGGCTTCGCCAGCTTCATCAATCCAATGGTGCCATCTCCAGGCAACTTGTCTCCATCATAGTCATCTCCTGGGACTCAATGAGAGCCCAGTCCAGCATTGCTGTGTTGGACTTACATGATGGCAATCTCCATAAATCTCCCACAGCTACCTGACGCAGTGTTCTATTATCTTCGATCTCCAGCTGTCATCTTTCTCTTCAGAGTGGTCCAAGGTTTTACTATCACATGTCTGACTGGGTGTGCCCGTGGCTGCAGCGTGCTGGGAAGCTGAGGACCCAGTGGAACTCAACTTCACAGCTTCTTTGGAGGAAATGAAGAAAATCTTTGTGTATCTCTACCTGTATGACTGGATGCTGAGAGGAAAGATTTGCTTGGTGTCAAAAAACCAGAAGCCTGATGCCTCGTCCCAACTTCATCCCCTCTCTCCTGAGGAGGAGTCAGCGACTGACTGTTGCCCTCCAGCCAACACCAAGTTAGAGGTGGAACACATCAATGGAAGAGGTTCTCAGTTCCAGTCCCACTCCCTAGGAGTGCCTAGACTCTTTGTCCTGGAAGGAGTTAGGGTAAGAGTCCTTGCTTGGGTCGATGCCTCTTCCTTGGCATCCCATCGCAGGACCTCCAGTGCCTTATCCCTGGTCAACCGCACTTTTGGTGGCCTACTGTCCGGTGGGACATCCAGGAGTATCTTGCCGCCTGTGACACCTGGGCCCAATCGAACTACCAGTTACCAGTTCCCCAGTGGTCTTCTCCAGGCTCTTAAGGTTCCCAATAGGCCATTGGCATGCATTGTCATGGACTTTGTCACCAGGCTGCTTGAGTGTGACAGTTGCATAGTGTTTTTAATCATTACGGACCATTTTTTGAAGGCAGCCCACAATATCCCACTGTAGTGTCTGTCCATGTCTCAGGAGCGGGTGGAACTCC
The DNA here is from genome assembly GCA_029692085.1 of Gymnothorax javanicus. NCBI lineage: Eukaryota > Metazoa > Chordata > Actinopteri > Anguilliformes > Muraenidae > Gymnothorax > Gymnothorax javanicus. Next base: position 22,587,283 of record CM056206.1, read on the forward strand.
TTCTACACCAGTTGACTTCATGGTTTCTCTTGGGAGGTGGTCTGTACTTGTGGGCCGCAATTCGCCAGCCACTCCTAGAAGGCTTTCTGCATCCTCGTGGGTGCCATCCCCTACCTCTCCGCAGGATTCCATCCTGAGACTAATGGTCAGGTGGAGAGGTTGAACCAGAACTGGGTAAGAACTATCTCTCTGAAGGTACCTCCTCTGAGCGGTCACAACTCTTTTTTTGCATCGAACTCACTTACAATCCCCTCCTTGTGGCAGGTCTTATGATGTCCTCCTATGAGTGTTGTCTGGGCTGCCAGCTCCCCCTTTTCCAGGTCGAGGAAAGAGAGTCAGAAGTTCCTTCGGCTTTGTCCTGGGGCCGTTGCGCCCACCAGGCCTGGAGAAGAGCCCATGCTCTCACATGACATCACGGCCTTCTTGAAGCAGCACAACCTTTGCCATCACCCGGCTCCCAGCTACCGAGTGGGACAAAAGTTCTGGCTGGCAACCAGGGGCATCCCCCAGAGGGCAGCATCCGTTTGGCTCCCCCCCCACTCCCCCACTGTATCCATCCTGTCTTTCGTGTCTCCCCCAGTAAACCTGTCTGTGTGATGGCTGGTTATTCGAGACGCTAAATGCAGTGGCTGAAACGAAAGGAAGCACAGCAATACGAAGAACACAGAAACCAAACAAAACAGGAGAGAGAGGCTCGCGCTTCCAAAGTATATATCTCGTCCGAATAAAATAAGGTGCCAACCAGTGGCGCTACTCTTCAAGCGGCAACTTGACCGCCAATAACTCCCGGTCACCAATGCTGCAATTCCGTTCCGCGGCGAACAAAGACTGGGAGAAGTAGGCGCATGGGGGTAGCTTATTGTCCCAAAGGGGGTGCTGGGACAAAATAGCACCCACCCCAACCTCCGAAGCATCCACCTCCAACACAAATGGGAGGGAGGGATAAGGCAAAACCAGAATGGGCTCTGAGCTAAAATGTTTCTTTAATTCCTGAAAGGCAGCCTCAGCTGCTGGAGACCAAAAAAACGCTGAGGACAAATTCTCTCTGGTGAGCGCAATAATGGGGGCCACAACCGCGCTAAAATTACGGAGAAACCTCCTGTAAAACTTAGCAAAGCCCAAGAAGCGTTGGACCTCCTTAACACTTTGAGGGGCAGGCCAATTCCTGACCGCAGCCACCTTGTCCGAGTCCATACTGACCGACACCTTGGAAAAAATGAAGCCAAGAAACGAGATGGTTTAGGCATGAAAGGTGCATTTCTCTGCCTTGACAAAGAGCTTGGCTTTAAGGAGGGCCTCAAGCACTTTTTTGATGTATTGTTTATGCTCCGAGAGAGTTGATGAAAAAATCAGAATATCGTCAAGGTAGACAAAGACGAATCTCTCCAACATCTCTCGGAGAACGTCATTGACGAGCGCCTGGAATACAGAAGGGGCGTTAACCAATCCGAAGGGCATGACCAAATATTCGTAGTGGCCGTCATGCGTATTAAATGCCGTTTTCCACTCTTCCCCTTCCCGGATTCGGACCAGATTATAAGCATTGCGGAGGTCTAACTTAGTAAAAAACAATGCCCCCTGCAGACGCTCAAAGGCAGAGTTCATCAACGGAAGGGGATATCGGTTCTTGACGGTGATATTATTGAGACCCCTGTAATCAATACAGGGTCTCAAACCGCCATCTTTTTTGCCCACGAAAAAAAACCCCGCACCTGCAGGAGAGGTAGACGGCCGAATGAATCCGTTTGCTAGAGCCTCCTGGATATACTCTCGCATAGCTTTACGCTCAGGCCCTGACAGCGAGTATAACAAACCCCCAGGGGGAGTGGTACCAGGGTGGAGATTAATCTCGCAATCATACGCGCGGTGAGGAGGTAAGGTCGAGGCCCTTTGCTTGCTAAAAACCTCAGCGAGGTCAGCATAATCCTTAGGAACATTAGAAGGCAAACCAAGTTCAGGGTGGCCCCCAAATCCTCACCCTGTTCGGAACCTGACGTCTCGGTGACTGACTCAGAATCGAAAAAATCCTCTAAAAGGTAATCGTCCTCTGGCTGTCGCCAATCAAATTGAGGATCCCATTCCAACCCCTCCTCTGCCCCTTTTTCTAGTTTAGGAGGGTAAGGTGAGACAACCTCCTCACGCTTGCTCCAGGCATCAGTCTGCCCCATAGCTTGATGTCAGGGAAAACAAATCACATTCTCCCTACAATGGGACCTACAATTGGTACCCCAGTGGACAATAGGATTATTCTGTTCCCCCCGAGTGATGCAAGGCCTATGCTCCCGTAGCCAAGAATGCCCCAAAACAATGGGAAAATCAGGGGAACTGATAATAAAAAACCGAACCTTCTCAGAATGACCCCCAAAAGAAATAAACATATTTAACGGTTCAGAAACTTTGGTTATAAATCCCGTTCCCAGCAGGCGACCGTCCAAAGTTCTAACAGAGTGTGGCTGTGAAAGAGGACAGGTAGGAATGGAGTGCCTCCTAGCCCAATCAACATCCATAAAGCAATTCACGGTGCCCGAATCCACGAACGCTTCAATAATAACTCTCTTGCTCCCCACAGTCAGTTCAACAGGGATTAGTGTTCGGAATGGAAATTGAGTCTGCCCCTCTAGCGCCCCCCATACCGCTAGAGGGATTTCCCGTTCTCCCTGAAGCTTCGGGCAACGTGGACGGGTATGACCCGGTTTATTACAATTAAAGCAGATTATTCTTCTGCGAGCAGGTTTATGAGTCTGACTCTACAATGAGCCATCAACCTGCATAGCCTCAACCGGAGTGGAATTTTCAGTGGGTGGAATAGGAACCACACACTTGCCACTAGAAGCCTTGGCCCCGTCGCCAGCAAGCAGCAATCTGTTTAATTTCTCCCTGTTGCGTTCGCAGATGCGATTGTCAATTCGCACCGCAGTCAGACCAAAGAATTAAAAGTTGAACAGGGCTCCAAAGTAGCCAACGCGTCTTTTACCTCCTCAGTGAGGGCATGACTAAACAGTCATAAGAGGAGCTTCCGGCCAGCCTGTCTCTGTCACCAGGGAGCGAAATAAAATTGAAAACTCCGCGACGCTTTCATAGCCCTGTTTCAGATGCATCAAACGGGTAGGCGCGTCCTGACCACAAACATCCTGATCAAATACTGACAACATTTCCTTAACAAGAACCTCCACAGAATTCACGACCGGTGAATTAGATCTGATAAGGGGGCCGACCCAAGTGAGTGCTGTGTCAGTCAACAGGGATAAAATAAATGCAACCCGAGAATCCTCATTAGTAAACCGTGAAGGCTGAGCCTTAAAAAATATCACACATTGGGCAATGAAATCTTTACATTTTCCGGCCTCGCCGCTATATCTTTGGAGCAATTGCAACTTGGGTTCTCGGGGAAGATGTATGGATGGTGCTTGTGCAACATTTCGTGAAACTTGTGTAGACAGGGATTTAATACTCTTGGTTAAACTTAACAGAACGCTCTCTTGTTTCTGCAAAGAATTCTCCTGAAGGCGGAGTCTCTCAGCCAAACCAGCCTGCTCTTGCCAAGGCTGGAAAGCCCTTCGCCGAAGCCAGAAAGCATAGCTTCCTGGCTGGTAACAACCTTTTCAATTGCGGCCACAGCTGAAGTCTCCATGTTGGCTAGAGTGTACTGTAATGGCTGGTTATTCGAGATGCCAAATGCAGTGACTAAAACGAAAGGAAGCACAGGAATACGAAGAACACAGAAACCAAACAAAACAGGAGAGAGAGGCTTGCGCTTCCAAAGGACATATATCTCGTCCGAATAAAATAAGGAAGCAAAGCGAGCCAGACAAAACAAAACAAAGGAAAGCTCTCGGAAACCGAGATCAAAAGATTAAGCACCAGACGGTGCACAAACGAGGAAGGGAGAGAAAAAAAGAGAAATAAACTCCCTAGCAAACTAACACTTTCCTCTTTGCAGCTAATTCCTAACCAACTACCTAGCTAGAGAAGCTATGGGCTACAGTGCGAACGTAACACTGACACTCTAGCAAAGGTAGCGAGGCGAAACTTGGGCTTAAATAGAGTCCGGACGCCACCCACAATTAATGCCAGCTGGTCAAAGAATTCGATGTGAGCAAAACGATATTGTCCCGGACGAGAGCAACAAAGAATGCTCCTAAGCAAACGCCAACCTCCAAAACCATGACAGTCTGTGCCTCATTACAGCCCTTGCCCGTGCTCCTTGTCTCACTCCCGGCTCATTGATGGTGGCCCCTCCTACACAATGCATCACATCCTGGATGCCTGGCACAGGGGGTGTGCACACCAGTTTTTGATGGACTGGGAGAGGCACGGCCCTGAAGAATGTTGCCGAGCGCCAGAGCATAACATCTTGGACCCCTCCCAGATCTCGGACTTCCTGTGATGGTTCTGCCCTGCAGTCCCTCCTCCTCCTGCTGTCTTCACCTCCACTTCAACGAGCCACACCTGTTGCTCGTTGAAGTGGAGGTGAAGTTTAGAGTATTTAAGAGCTGCACTGCCAATTGGCAGCGCAGCTGCATTCTGGCATTTTAGCTCCATGTTTGTTGCTGCTGCTCCCCTGTCTCTGTCATTTTTTAAAGTATATTTATTAAATATCTTTCTATCTTTTGTACCAGCTTGTGTGAGTGGGTCCCTTTATCAGCCTTTGGGTACATGGTCCCAGTGCCCGCCGGATTGCATGTTGCATCCAGCAGGACTAAACCATGACAGAATGCAGCTGCCAGCTTGGGACCCAGCCAGGCTGGTTGTGAGGGGAGCAGCAGCAGTTTTTTTTTGTAGGGGAGCAGTGTTCCAGGTCCAGCGGAGGTGTTCTCCAGTGTGCTCCGGGTCCGGCGGAGGTGTTCTCCAGTGTGTTCTGGGTCCGGCGGAGATGTTCTCCAGTGTGTTCCGGGTCCGGCGGAGGTGTTCTCCTGTGTGTTCCGAGTCCGGCGGAGAGTGTTCTCCAGTGTTCCAGGTCCGGTGGTGCCATGCGTTCGGGGTCCGGCCGGTGCCATGCGTTCAGGGTCCGGCTGGTGCCATGTGTTCTGGGTCTGGCTGTGTGTTTTGGGTCCGGCTGGTGCCATGAGTTCCGGGGTCCGGCGGCGCCATAGTTCTGGGTGGCCCTTTCCTGGCTCGCCAGGAGGCATGCCTTGGGGGGAGGGTACTGTGATGGTTCTGCCCTGCAGTCCCTCCCCCTCCTGCTGTCTTCGCCTCCACTTCAACGAGCCACACCTGTTGCTCGTTGAAGTGGAGGTGAAGTTTAGAGTATTTAGCTGCATTCTGGCATTTTAGCTCCGTGTGTGTTGCTGCTGCTCCCCTGTCTCTTTGTCATTTTTTAAAGTATATTTATTAAATATCTTTCTATCTTTTGTACCAGTCTGTGCGAGTGGGTCCCTTTATCAGCCTTTGGGTACATGGTCCCAGTGCCCACCGGATTGCATGTTGCATCCGGCGGGACTAAACCATGACACTTCCTGTGTGGGTGTCTGTATTTGACTACAGGACTGCCAGGTAGTATCCCTTGGAGGGGTACTGTCATGCTCTGAATGTTTTCTTAATTGATTTTTTTTTTGCCATAGTCCAGCTGTCTGTGCTGATGCTGATCAAAATGTTTTTTTTCCTTCATTGATGATTTATTGTGTTGTTTCACACCACTCCCTCCGTGTGTCTCCACACACTTGCGTGCCCCCTCTCTCATTTCTGGTAATTGTTGTAGTGTGTTCTTTAGTTCTTAATCTTGAGCAGTGACAATTTAATAGGGATTGTTCTCCCTATTTTAAGCAGCTCCTACAGTGGCAAATGCACCTGTTTCTCTAAGCCTTGGAGTTTAAGAGTGCGCAAAGCCCAGCATGTCCTCTTACCCACTGATTGCCTTCCCAAAACAGACCTTGGACCTTTCTCTGACCACAGCTTGACCACTCCCCTAAAATCCAGTTTGCCCATCACCTGACTCAGACTGCCCCTCACCACTCTTCTGTCTCATCTTGTTTAAGTTCATATTCTTCTGTTAGTTTCAACTGCGGCTTTAAAAAATCCTTATTACACGTCATTATTAAGAGGCTTATTCTGTAGATCTACGTCTGGTTCCATCTCTGAAGTTTAAACAATAGCATGCAAAGTTGATAGAAAATTAGTTTACAGCAAGCAATACTAGGCTGGCTACCTAGCAGTGCCTGGCAGCAGTAATATAACACAACTAGCAAAGCTAAAATGAACATGGTTTGGATATTACATTGCAAAAGTATATTTAGTATTTGTTGTGCAATTTACCCTTAAATGCCATAAATCAACTGTAAGTAGATACCTACCGTTTTAACTTCCTAGCTACGCAGCAATTTTATTATTGTTCATCTGTGACTTGTTCACAGTGTTTTTTACAATGATTCAAACATTTTTGAGCTTCACGATGAGATCAATCGGCTCTGATCCCGAATTTAACCACTCAAGAACCCAGCACGTCTGGTCCAAGAAGACCCGGGGTGGGGGACTTGCAACAGGCAGGGTTATCATCCCAAATTACTGTTGGTTGTTGTTTATTCCTCTTTTGTCTTTCTTTTCTGGCACAGTTTAGCATAGCAGACTGTAGCAGATACAGGTAGAACTGCTAACTTTGGCTGTACGTTCTCTGCCATGTCTGCCAGTCCTGTATGACAAGCTCCTAGCTTTACGAATGTTGTCTACGTAGCCTCCAGGCATGCCCAATGAGCGTATGGGCTAGGTGCTCAGGAGTGTGCGAGTAAATAAGTCAGTCAGGCGCGTAGGCCGTCCAATCATTTCATTCAAACCGAATGAAATGATGAAATGGGCTTATTTCAATTCTTCTGCAAAATCTTACCTACCCTGCCCTTAACCATGTTCTAGATGGTACTGATCTACTGTGGCAACTGAGCGGCCAGCAGAGTTAGTTGGAATAGCAGAGACTGTTAGTTCTCAGACCAGGCAAAAATTCTGCTGCAATGACATTTAGCAGCAAAAGCAATTCTATCAAGAAGAAGCAAGGAAAGAGCAAACACTCATTATGTAGCCAGCATCAACACTTAATATCTCAATAGCTATGTCCCAACACAGCCTGCAGACACACAACAGCAAGGGAATCTGGGAAAATGTGAAAAGGCTTTTTTTCTCCAAAGGCATCCTGGCTGGAGTCTGAACAGAGGAATGGAGATGCCTCACTAATTACAGGCTTCACAATTGCATCACAGAGTGCAGCCAACATAAAATGTATGATATTTAGCGTAATGCAATTAGGAACCCCGTTACCAGATGGCAGATGGCGAACAACGATCGTAATACAATCGCTGCCCGCGGTAATGTTGATTGATTGCGATGCGGCTCTTAAGACAAAGGCCGAAATATGTGCTGTAGCCATTAACATAAGCCAGGCTGGGCTGAAAAATATATATTTGAAGCAAAGGCATTGATAATCTCTAATTGCTCCTTGCTGTGTTCCATTCAGAGACTGAATTTGCAAAAGTGATCCTAATTGCTCCACTTCGTAATGCATTCCATGCATTTAAACATGTATTTTAAATGGCGGTAAAAAATACAACATTACGAATATAAGATTTATGTACATGTTTTGTAAATTAACACAACACATAAGGTACACATTATTACCATGTTCTTGCAATATTATAGTCAAGATATTTGAAGCATTAAAAATATAAAAAATCAACCAAATTATATTTTGTCCAGTAGCATATGTAAATCCAGGGAATGCGTAGGTCCTTAGGATTAAGTTTCTGTGATTAAGTGGCATCGCAATGTGTAAATGATTAGTTAGGAGTCATTGTTTAAACGGCTACTTCGTGGGGATCAGGGTTCAAGCGTGCAGTGCTAGTGAAATAGGCATTCGTGGAAGAAGAGGAGACTTAAGGGGTCGAAGTTGGGACAGCTTAGTGGAACCGTACGGTACAGATTGACCATGCACATCCAGAGCCTGTGCAACAACAGCCTCAGCTGCAGCACATGCTTTGGATATGAATGCTTGTTCACCACAACAGCTGGAAAATGGGCTTTTAGCACAACAAATACATTAGGACAGTCTCTTCTGCGCATAAAGCAGGTAAATATTTTTTTTAGTGCTACCCAAGGACTGAGCTGCAGCTTAAAAATTGGCCTCAGTCAATCTTTTGCTCTGGTGCGGTAGTCAAGAAAAAACTCACAAATCTGTGTGCGAGTCCTTCTTTGCAGCATTTGTGAGATATTTTTTACCACAATATTTTTTGATATGTTAACAAAATGAAATTAATATAACACACACAAACAAAATGCTCCTCTTGTTTTAACAATTGGTGACATAAACTCACCGACCACTTCATTAGGTACAGCTGTTCAACTGCATGTTAACTCATATATCTAATCAGCCAATCACATCACGGCAACTCAATTCTTTTAGGCATGTAGACATGGTCAAACTGATCTGCTGAAGTTCAAACTGAGCATCAGAAAGGGAAGAAAGATGACTTTAAGTGACTTTGAATGTAGCATGGTTGTTGGTGCCTGATGGACTGGTCTAAGCATATCAGCAGCTGCTGATCTACTGGGATTTTTATGCACAACCATCTCTAGGGTTTAACAGAGAATGGTCTGAAAAAGAGTAAATATCCAGTGAGCGGCAGTTCTCTGGGCTAAAATGCCTTGTTGATGCCGTAGGTCAGAGGAGAATGGACAGACTCGTTCACTCGTTCGAGCAGATAGAAAGGCTACAGTAACTCAAATAACCACTCGTTTACAGCTGAGGTATGCAGAAGAGCATCTCTGAATGCACAACGGGTTGAATCTTGAAACAGATGGGCTACAGCAGCAGAAGACCACACGGGTGCCACTCCTGTCAGCTAAGAACAGGAAACTGAAGCTACAGTTTGCATGGGCTCACCAAAATTGGACAGTAGAAGACTGGAGAGACATTGCCTGGTCTGATGAGTCTCGATTCCTACAGCGACATTCGGATGGTAGGGTTAGAATTTGGTGTAAACAATGTGAAAGCATGGATCCATCCTGCCTTGTATCAACAGTTCAGGCCGGTGGTGATGTAATGGTGTGGGGGATATTTTCTTGGCACACTTTGGGCCCCTTAGTACCAATTGAGCATTGCTTAAATGCTACAGCCTACCTGAGTATTACTGCTGACCCTGTCCATCCCTTTATAACCATAGTGTACCCATCTTTCGATGGCTATTTCCAGCAGGATAAAGCGCCATATCACTAAGCTCAAATAATCTCAAACTGGTTTCTTGAACATGACAATGAGTCCACTGGACTCAAATGGCCTCCACAATCACCAGATCTCAAACAAAAAGAGCACCTTAGGGATGTGGTGGAATGGGAGATTTGCATCACAGACGTGCAGCCGACAAATCTGCAGCAACTGCGTTATGCTATTATGTCAATGTCAACCAAAATCCCTGAGGAATGTTCCCAACACCTTGATGAATCCATGTCACGAAGAATGAAGGCAATTCTGCAGGAAAAAGTGGGTCCAACCCTGCACCAGCGAGGTGTACCTAATGAAGTGGCCAGTGAATGTAAGCTGAGTGGAGTACATAAATGATAATAAATATTGAAATAGTTCCACAGTATTAAATTTGATTGCCTCAGGAATTGCATTTCTTCTTTCATTTGCATCAAGTAGTAACACTGAGGATTTGCAATTATTCACCTTATATCCAGATATATTGCCAAATACTTTCATTAGTTGTAATGGGGCCGGGATTGATTTTCTTAAATTTGAAATTAGTAAAATTATGTCATCCACATAAAAGGCAATCCTATTTTCTTTCTACCCCACCGTTCTATTTCACGATATTTATCATTGTGTTCATAAAACGTTTGTTTTAGTCTTATAAGACTAGCGGCAGCTCTGGAAGCAGACAATTTTTCATACTCTGCTCTCAAATCGGGAAATCATTTTAGATTTGTGGATTACTTCTCTCGTTCAGTTTTTCTTGAATAGTCTTTATTTGATTCTCCAACTTTAATCTCTCTTCACATGCCTTTTTTGAGCCCATATAATTTATAATGTGTCCTTTAAGGAAGGCTTTAAATGCTTCCCACTTTGTACATGCATATGTTCGTGTTGTACTAATTTCAAAGAATTCATTTTTGCCAATTTTTATTCACATACGCTAAAGAATCGGGCGCATGGTCTGAGACCACAACAATAACAACATATAAACAATCATGAATTTTGGACCGTAACTCCGAGGAAAATAAAAAATAATCAACTGGGAATATTTCTGGAGAACTGGAGCAAAGCGAGAGTAGGCTTTGGCACGTGGATTCAGTTCTGTCCATAAATCCATCAACTTCAATTCTTTTATAAAATTATTTATAACTGTTCTTCACCTGTTCTGTGATTGGTCTATACCTGTGGATCTATCCTTGCTAGGATTTAAAGTCCCCCACTATTATTATTAGTCGAGCCCCCGGGGGGGTTTGTGAGACTATTGTAATCACCTTGTGAGTCTGTCTGTCTGTGTGTGTAGGTGTGTTTCCAGGCAGATATCTCCAGAACCACTTGACCGATTTCGCTCATCTTTCACATGGGCTGACCTCACGGCATGACATAAATTTCGGGCTGTTGGGCGAGACTATGAATTCTCTGAATGCTTGTTATTATTATTATTTGTCCCACTAATGTTGAAAGAGTACGGAACAGCTCTACGAAAACATCTGGATCATCTAGTATATCTGGATCGAACAGATTTGCTAAATTTCAATTTTCTGATAATAGAGTGCCCTGGACTATGAACATGTTTGTAACCTAACTTTTGTGAGCAGTTGCAGACCTCTGCAGTTCCAAGAAATAAAATTTAGATCTACTCCTTGAGACATTTCAAACGAAAAGCTAGATTAACTTGTAGCATGAATAACGGGAGCGCATTACAAACCTAAATGTTAGAACTCACGACAGTTCAACACTAAGAGAGGATCAGTTAGTCCACCCTTCACTTCCCGCTGACCAAAACAAAGTATCCTCTGCTCACTATGACAGCAATTTACAGTCATCTGCGACATATGTAATATCTCTCTTTGCTCTAAGATCTTAACAGTTTAATACTTAGTCCCACTATAGATCCCACATGTTTACTAGTAGCAGTTTTAATAGTATTTAGCACAGTGGTTCAAATCATGCATACCGTCACGTACAAATGGTCTACTGTTTTAGTAGTTTGCATTTAGCTTTCATCCACTTAACAAAATCTCGTACTTCTGCTGGTGTTTTAAAGGTATACGTTCAGTCTTTACGAGTAACTAACAGTCTTGCAGCGTGAATCACTCCATGTCGGATCCCTAGGTTGCGCAATTCCTGGCGGACAGGGTCAAATTATTTCCTCAGTTGTTGTGTGGTACTGAGACACAAAGCATGGAACATCTACTGAGGTACCTCCATTTAGAACTACTGTCCATCATTTCAGATTTCATGGAGGACAATGAAACTGCCAAGGAATACATCCAGTTTTGGCTGAACTATGTATGACCTTGTGCCTTGGACTTGAGGAGAGAGTTGGTGCGTTACCGCAGCTAAGTCAGAATAAAAATATTACCTGCTGGTTCATATATCATACTTTTTTCTTGGCCCATGCTGCGAGAATGATTGCCAGCTTGTCCTTGTAATGGAAAAACTTCATTATTCATGTTTTCTGTGGAGCCTTGGTATCCCTCATCAGTCCAATTGGGTGCAGCCTTTCACCGAGGGTTGCAGAGTTGCTGCATCCAGTGCTTGTGGAATCCATTTTTCCAAAAAGAGCACGGATCCTGTCCTTCGACACCCTCCAGTATCAGATTATCTGGTTTTCAAGTCAAAGTGCTTATTCTTTAGAGGTTTATTATTTGACTACAGCGTGTGGAGTTCAGCTTGCAGGCTATTTACCTTGTCCTCAACGCTTGATATCTAAAATTTAGTCTGCGATACACGTTCAGCGCAGTTGCATAACTCATGTTTTCTACAGACTCAACAAAAACATTAAATCTTGACAAAAACTCTGTTTCATGGAGTTTAAAGCAGCCAGTATTGCACTCACCTTCTCACCTCCAAGTTTTCCCGATCTTTACTGACTGCCTCTGCCGCCTTGTTCTTGGTAGCTTTCTGTGTTTCACCGCGAGCTCGAAGGTCATTTAACTTCAGCTGCTTAGAAGTTTTACCCTCCTCTTTGTTGAATTTACCGGCTTTTGGCATAATAACACATCAACTCTGGTAAGTTTTATTGCAGATGAGTGTATCTTAGTAGGATTTAATAGTAGTTCCCAGTGGAGCAGTGTAACGCGCATCTTCTCATGCAGTCACCATAACCGGAAGTCCCAAGTAAATCAATTTTACTTATTGGGTTACCAACCTCAATCTCATATTTCGTATTTGTGTATACATACATTAGAACTCAGCAACAAGTTGCTACCTTCTTGAGTGTGATTCTAGTGTAAAACAGGTAAATGTCATTGCCCATTAAATTTTCCAGCATCTCTAATATGATCCAAATGGTCACATGGATTAGACAGAAAATGATGCTCATCATGTGCGCTGGATTTACTAAACCTCAAATTTGGATGCTTTGCTGGGCTGTATGCTAACTATTTTTTTCTGCCCAACATCAGTACTCCTATTTAATATAATATATAATATATTTAATATGTATTTAAATATATCCAAGTTAGTCAATGTGCTCCTAAATTATTTTTCCAGTTTGTAAATATCATTTTTCAGAATCAGAAATGCTTCTGAAATAAGAGCATCGCAGAGGCCTGCATTGATAGAAGGACGAGTTGAAGGACGAGCACAACTGGATATTATTTCTTTAAAAAAGACTACACATGTGCCTGAGTGACTGCTTACAGTCAACAAATAATTATGCAAATTAATGCAAAGCTCTTTGCTCAGATTGTTTCAAGGTATTACATGATTTGTTTGGGAATTGGATGGAGGCGTCTTTGAATTTGAGCTCCAGCTGCATGATATTCTCCCCTCCTAACATCCACAAACCCAAGGACAGTATTCCAACATAGCTCAATCAGCACCAATCTGTGGGACTGCACAAAAGGCCAAAACATATCACCATCACCAGATGTGACATTTTTAAAGTCCATGAATCTAATAATAATATGTTTAATTAATTATAATGGTCTATTAATCGTCGTTCTTTACCCCACCTGTTTTTAATTAGCCTGCAGTATTATCCTGTTCTGACATAACTGGAATTCAATCGATGATGACCTTGGCGGATTCGTTAGGCTCAGAGCTGGATTTTGCGGAAAGTCCTGAAGAAGATTGGATTGGATTTGCGTGTCAACATGTTCCCGTGTTTGCATTATGCATGGCCAGGCCTGCATCTGTAAATAACACTATAAAAAAATAAATGCTTCCATCCTCAAAAAATCCCCCTAGTCCCACAGCATGTTTTCTTAAATTATGACCTGTTTATATTTCTTCCCTACGCACCCGCTGTGTGCGTGTGTGTGCGTGTGTGTGTGTGTGCGTATGCGTGCGTGTGTGTGTGTGTGTGTCAGTGTGTGTGTGTGTGTGTGTGGCATACCTGGCAGTAGGTGAGAGGCTTGAATTCATTAAAAAAATTGTGATCATAAAAGGATAAATCCGGAAACACGTGATACAAAATCCCAAAATTTTTTGATTTTCTTAGTTTTCAATTTAAAAATAAGTTTCTAACTGACACTCCAGTGTGCTATCTGCCTTAGATGCAACCATTGGTGAATCAAGAAGTCTTTGACTCCCTCCAAAGTAGTTCAAACAGCAAGCAGATGCGCCAAACTGCAGAAGTCCAAACTGCTGCTCTGCCATGTCAACCAATCCAATGTGGTCTCATCCTGACAGGTCATATAGTGATGCTTTTTGCCTAAGCATCGATATATAGAGCCTTATAGTGTCCTTATTTGATGCCATTGTTAAACGATTATTTTCATCCATGGAAACAACTTGGTTCGTTCAGGCGCTTAAACTACTTGGTTGTGTTTTGGGTTGAGGTCAGAATTAGGCTTAGGTTTAGGTTCTGGCACTGAAACTACTAGAGTATGTTTAGGGTTGGGGTTAAGATTACAGATAAGGTTACATTTAGGCATCAAACTTACTTGGTTGTTGTTTTAGGCACCAACACGATTCAGGATTAGGATTAGGGCTGGGATTGGCATTAGAAGTATAATTTAAATTAGGATGACAGTTATGGTTCGGGATAGAAAGAACTTGCACCACACAATTGGTAACTAGCGTAGTAGTGCACTGATTAGTACATACATCTCGTAAGTGGACAGGGCTGGGCTTGAATCTCATCAGATACATGTTTTCCTCATGTTTACCGATGTCGTCAAACACGGATGCGACCTTCGGCCTTCAAAAAAGTCTTTTCGCCTGTCTTTACTGATGTCCAGGGCATCTGCCCAAGCATCGCCTTATGATGCCTTTCCCATCCATCACACAGAGGTTCCAGCCACCGCAGAGAACAGAGACCTCAGTTTCCCACCCCGCTCTTCCAGGGGGGTCCAGGAAATGATGAATCAAAAACAGGGACGCCCCTGCAGTGCTCTGTAGGTCAACATCTACTACTCCCATAAGGCTTCCTGAAAATAATTTTAATAAGGAATGCTGAATAACCTGGTATAGAGGGAAGTGCCAGACATGGTAGTGAGCTGGAATAGAGAAGAGCACTCAGGTTGAGCACCCCAGCTGGACCCTCCGATACTCCTTTTACTTCCATCTGGGGCTCACAGCAAACTTTTCTAGTAGTAAATCAACACTAACCGAATTTGCATGAGTCCGCTGGGGACTGTGATGCACTCTATTAGAGGTGCAAGCACACTGTCAAAGTTCATTTTTCTCTGAATATTTTGCTGTGCGGGAAAGATGACTATAATGCGGAATATGGTAGTTCCCAATGTTTGCGTAGTCGACGATAACAGGGTACAAAACCGTCCCTTATTTTTGGCTGAGTGCACCAGTGAAACCCAGTTGTAGATATCCCTTGAGTACACTGCTTGTCTTAAAAAACAGTGCCGTTTGGATTTAAATAAGCAAATACTCAAGAGCCTATGATAGAATAATTTATGCAGTGATGAATATATTGTTCAAAAAACTTACCCGGACTAAGAAGGTGCAGGAAGACGTATTTTGAGCAGTTATGCGATCGCATTTAAATATCCTGATCTTTGTCATGTTAGTCTATTTCGATAAGACCGGTGTTTGCTTTCTGCTGTGTTGGCTCAAAAAGCCTAAGTTACGAAATCAGTGCAAAGGAAAATGTTCCTTCACCGCAAAATTGTCAAATGCAAAGTTGTGCGCTCACGCCCACTCCATCACATTACTGCTGTCACAGGAACATAAATGACCTGTTGTGTACGCGACCAATACTTTGTGCTTGTTAATTGTGTAACATGTTCTGTTCTTCATGATTTCTCTGGCACTGGTCGATACATGTAAAAAGCTTTCCGAATTCAAAATTACCCTGTCATAACTGTCAGCTTCAAATGTGCGTCTCAGCTGTAAGTTGGCCAAGAGTTCAGAACCTGAGAAGCTAAGAAGCAAAATGTTTTCTTGTTGATGATGCTACTAGCCTATACATGGTCTGAGGAATGCTCTAGTTCAAACTGTTCAAAATATTTGCCATTCTAGGATTTTTTTTTTTGGAGATTTGACATTTTTCTCATGTAGGAGTGCTTCAGACAGAGTCTGCTACACACTCAAGCAGCCAGATGACATCACATTCCCAAGATGCTTTGTGAGCTTACAAATATTATGGCCCCTAGAAAATTCAAACCATGACACAGCATTACTTCCAGAGTAAATAAAATAAAAACTAAAGGCCAGAGAGCAATGACTTTGCTGGAAAATTTTTATTTATAGTCTGACAAGTACAATAGGTAAGGCTTCTCTTCATTCCAGCGGTTTCCTTTTAAGGTTAGGTGTAACTCAAAATGAAAATTCCCTTAATTTTGAATAAAGACTGGATTTAAGGTTTCAGTGTTGATGGCTATGATGAAAGAAAGTATTTTTATAGAATTTGCATAATTATGCTAATTAGGTTGCATGATCCAAGATGGCCAACACCTGATATGTAGAAATACATCATTCCATTTTTCTCAAAAACCATTCCATGTATTCATTTGAATTTCTGTACATACTTTATGGACATCATATTGAAGGTTTTGAGCCAAAGATTTGGGAGATTTGACAACAAATAAAAATTTTAGGGGGTCTAGAAGGGGACCTCAAAATGCAGTCAGGCCTGAGGGGCTATGCTGAGGTGTCTAAGACACCCCAACATGGACATTACTGTTTTCTTTGGCTCAAAACGTGGATCAGAGTGAGATCTACTCACTCACATAATTTCATGCAGATATCTTCACTCATTCTCGAGATATCTGGATTTATGTGGTGGAAATTCCCTTACAGAGAAAATCCGTCTCAAAGTTAGATGAATGTTTTTTTGACCAAGTATCATCAATGTACCCACCAGATATTGTCAATGTTCAGTTATTATGCCTTCAAAAGCCACCAGGAATGTATTTTGAGAGGTGATATTGAGAAAAATTTTTTTCAAATTTTGGTGAATTTTAGGGTTACACCTAACCTTAAAAACATGTTGGAAGACGTACCTCATGGTTGTTGAAAAGATATTAGTATTTCAAGATGGGAAAATTACTGGCCTGCATCAAGCAAAGAAAACAGCCAAGGAGATGTTTGAAATCACCGGTGTGTCAGGAACTGGCCAACAATTTATTAAAATCTGGAAGTTAGAGGTTAATTTTCAACTTTGCAGAAGAAATGGGTTGGAGGAAAATCATGACTGATCCTGATCGGAGATTACAAAAATGCTCTGTGAAGTCTCATTTTAAAAAAATCAACAGTACAACTCATTGATATATTTAATTATGAGCGTAAGAGCATTTCCACATGCCTGATGCATGCAGAACTTGGAGGTTTAGAACCTAGCAGCTGCATGGCCACAAGAGAGCTACTTGCTAGTGAGGCTTATTGGGAAAAAAATGACAATTTGCTAGGGAGTATAAAGGACTGAGGAGCAATGAAAAAAGGTCATGTGGTCTAATGAGTCCAGAATCACCCTATTCCCGAATGATGGGCACATCGGGATGATAAGAGAAGCCTATGAAGCGATGTATCCGTCATGCCTAGTGCCCACTGTAAAAGCCTTTGGAGGCAGTGTTATGATCTGGGGTTGCTTCAATGCGACAGATCTAGGCTCGGCACTCTTCTAGAGCAATAAAATGAATTCAACAGACTACCTGAATATTCTAAATGGCCAGTAACCCATCAATGGACTTCTAAATTCCTGTTGGCATAGGCATATTCCAGGATGCCACTGCCAAGATTCATCAAGCTCAAAATTCATTTTCACTCATGAATTGGCCATCTAAGAGTCTGGACCTTAACCAGTTGAAAGTCTTTGGGATGCACTGGAGAGGGCTTAATGGAGTGGTTTGACTCACCCATCATCAATACGAATATCTCGGCCAAAAATGAATGCAAATTTGGTTGAAAATAAATGGTGTAACATTGTATTAGATTGTGAGAACAATATCACAACAAATGTGCGCTGCAATCAAAGCTAAAGGTGGCCCAACAAAATATCATAGTGACTTATTTTGGATGGGCAGTGTATATGCAGCTTACCCATCATAAATAGAAGATAAAATGGCCTGGAATAATTTCTGCTGGCCATCAGTGTTATGATCCTGACAAGGAGCCAGATGTGGAGTCAGAGTACAATCCAATGAAGGCGTTTATTGACAGGAACACAGTAATGGCAAGCAGGGATGAAGCCCAGATTTTCCAGCGCACAGTTCAGTTCAGATGGTGTTATGGGTAAGGGTATGGGGCGTGTCCACATCTGCCCAGTGGTGTCCCGGGACAGAAACAGGTAGTGTTCACACTCGCAAGAGCAGAACTGTCAGACAGCAGATCTGAAGGGTTTAGCAGGAACGCAGTTCCAATCCTGGAGACCAACGAAGGTTTGGGTCATGTTCCTAATAAACTGGGCAGAGGAACAAACTATTGAGGCCAGTAAACAGGAATGCAGTCCTACTCCTAAAGCCCAGGAATTAAACTTAGGAGTTTGTTCCTATTGATAAAACTTTGAAGAGTAATTTTTTTTTTTTTTTTAATACAATTTTTATTATCTTCTTTAAACAAAAAAAAATACATACAATGCAAGCATACCACATTACACAAACATAGAATGTAGTCTAAATAGGTGCTTAGAAGGAATGGCAAAGTTCACTAGATTTAGACATTCATACATTGATAATATTAAAGATAAATTTTAATAATAATGATAATAATAAAAAGAAAAAAGAAGATCAAATAATACATTTAAATTAGATAAGCGGGGGACAGAGAGAAAAAAAGGAAAAGGAGGCTGCTCAGAGGGATCTAAAATTGCTGGTGAGAGAGAAAGAAACAGCAGAAGGAGAAGAAAATATATAGAAAGAACAGAAGGGAAAAGAAGGAGGAGACTGTTCGAAGGGGTAAAGATGCAAACATGTTGGTGAAAAAATGCAAAAAAGTTGGTGAAAGAGAGATGGAACGGCAAAAGGAAAAGAGAATGTAAGTCAAGAATCTAGGAGAGGTTCCTCCGGGAGTCTCGACATATTATGTATATGTGACAAGAATGACTGCCATCTACCTAAAAATTTCCCGGAGGAGCCCCTAAGTGCGAATTTAATCTTTTCAAGTTTAATAAATTGCATCATGTCCTCTATCCATGAGTTTATTGTTGGGGGACTAGTGGACTTCCAATGTAAAAGGATTCTCCTCCGTGCTATAAGAGAAGAGAATGCTATCATGTTTCTTTGACTAGAGTTTAATTTGAGAGTAGATTTGGGGACTCCAAAAATGGAAATCTGAGAGCAGGATTTTAAGTTTATGTCCCAAATAGTGGATAGAGTCATTCCGTATTTTATGATTTTTATGATCATTTTCGAAGACGATAAACTCTTACATTAGAGGAAATAAACTCACTGGCTGCTTTAGGGCATATCAAGGGCAATCCAGCACCTCTGCTGGACCCAAAGTAAGGTTATATACACCAAAGGAACATAAGGAAGTGAGGCACACAAATGATTCACACCTGGAAGAGGGAGGCATGCAAGACACTAAAACAATTAAGGGAGTCGATACTTCTAAAAGACACCCAGGCTGCTGGAAGACAGGAGGAAAAAATTAAGCAGACAAGAGGGTTGTATTAGTAAGGGTACAACTCAAAGAAAGTTTTGACAAAGCACATTGTACTCTCACAAAACAAGTTTTGCTTGGGCTGGGTATTTTCAGGTAACTCTCAATAGGACATATATCATGATATTCCCAATCCAGCATACAGTAATTCTTGTCTGTTTATTATTTCTTAACAATTTCAGTATTTTTACGGCTATATGAGCCCCTGAGAACCATACCGGGCCTTCCCGCACTTTTGGCAAAATTGAGTTGAGGCAGTCAGCATGTGCAGAAAACAGATCTACATTTCCTAAATGGGTCAACCCTATCAGCCCACATGGATTGTTAATGCAAGCAAATGCCTTCTCTGCCACTGTACATATGCACTGCACTGCCTAAGCCATAGGGGGCCATCCCACAACTTTCCCGTAATTCATTGTAAACATGGCAGCTAGGTATCACACTGATGTGGAATTGCTCGCTATGATTGATGATGATGGTGAAATGGAAGATAATAGAGACCCAGAGTTTGTCCCAAATGAATCAGAAGATGATGCTTCCTCTTCAGAAAGAGGTAGGTTTCACTTTAAATTATGAATATGCCTCCAAAACCTGCATACGAAGTGCATGTACATAATTGTACATATCTTGAGTTTGTAACATATGCAGTGCCTTTTGTTGCCAGTTATTCTAGATGACACTAGAGGCTGGCAACTTTGAGTCCCATTTTCTCAAAAGTACCCCAACATTGGTTAGTCCAGTATGGTTCTTAGGGGCTCATATCATGCTATGCTCTTCTAAACACTTTTAGGAATCAAATCACGCATTATCAATAATACTCATGTCAAGCGATAGTTTAAAGTGCATATCCTGGACCAAATTTGTCTTTTTTTGCCTAAAAGATTGTGCCTTTATACACCAAATCCTAAGGGTTATTTTGCCAAGGGTGGTCAGTGTATAGAACATTTTTTGAAAATTACCAGAAGCATCTGGAAAAATCCCCAGGGAGTCCTTAGCCATATTGATCCAGATTTGTGACGTCACCTGCGGTTCCCCCATATCCAGGGCGCTGAGAGACCCAGTGCCTGCATGGATCATTTTTCCCCCACAGTCTTGTCTTTGGGGAATCTGTGGGTACTAACACCATCACGACTGGCGTTACTGCACCCTCCCGCAACAAACCTGTTGACCAGTCCGGCCAAATATTTAAAATGACGCCCAAAATTGCATAAACAATAACGTAACCTCCGAGTATATCCACCATCAACAGAACAACCAGCTTCGCTTATGGGCTGCAGGAAACGCACATGACGTCAGAGAAAGTCATTTTCCCCGGGAGGTTCAAATCACAAGCTTTTTTCGCGCCAGACAAATTCTACCTAAAATTCTGATGTTAAACCAGGTATATCTGATACTGACCGATGTGTTATATTGGTTAAAATGTGTAAAGTGACTAAAAATCCTATTTAGTCTCTCAAAATTGGGTGCATTTTATGTTTTAAATCAGCAAGGATGTTCACTTTTAAAGTCTCCAATGAGCCTATATGCATATCTTTGGACAGTGGGAGGAAACCGGAGTACCCAGAGTAAACCCAGGCAAACCCGACTTAAACATTTCACGTCCACACAAAGGCCCCAGGCCGGATTCGAACCCGCAATCTTTTTTTTGCGTGAAGCGGCGGTGCTACTACACAATGATGTGCAAAAGTCTTCAACATTTTAGGATTTTTTAAAAATAAATTTGGTCTTCAAGCCTTTGTTTCCTGTTTTCTTCATTAGTGTTTTCTGTAAAATAGAGCACATTTGATATTTGCAAACATATCCAGGTGATGCAGACAAAAAATGTAATCTTACAGTAAAACTACGGTCTTAATTAGAATAATTAAAAAAAACATATTTCTGCACAGTCTGCATGGTTTTCACAGCTAACAGCGCAACAGGAACAAACTATATTTGCATTTAAATCATACGCGTCCAAATTGGTTAAAGCACAATATGCTTTGTTTTGTCATGACTGGATGATAAAGCCGACTTATCACGGGACAGGGGGCTTTGCGCGGTGTAGTTTTTTTTCTACATAATTGATATGCTGACAAAATTTACGAGACAGCATATCACCTTGTGCATAGAAGTCTCAATGTTTTTGGCTGAATTTGCTGGTTTCGGCTTAACCTTCGTTCACTGTTTAAGAGGGGGTGGGGGTGTCATGAGAGCGATGTACAGGGGATTCCACGCATTAGGGACCCCCCCCCCGGAATATTGGCTAGTTGCACAAGATGGCGCTGACTACATTCTGAAATGCCCCTTGTGTGCTTAACAACATCCTGTTTGCTTCTGCTAGTGATCAGTCTACCTCAGATGCTGAGCAGATATCAGGCATATCATCCTGAAAATATGATTTTGGCTATAGCCGATATTCCCAAGATGTGGCTCAATTAACAGGGAATGATGTTTGCTAGATTTGTCTGGATTACCTGTAAATGTTATTGATGTTTGCACTCTTAATGAGACATTAGCTGCTCCAGCGAGAAACAAGGGGGTTTCTAACTAGCATTACATTTCCTGCCGTGCTCACTGAGTGTGATGAACTTGCTCTAAGTGACAAACAACAAATGTGGAAATGTCTGATAATTAATGTCTTAATATTCCATAATAATTTCTAAATGCCGTTTCATAAATCAAACATTCGGTCTACGCATATTTTAATATTATTGATCCTTTGTTTCCCCTCCCACTCGGCATCAGTTGCAATCTCAAGACCATCACTTCTGTAGCTATGGTTAGCTGACCACATCTAAGAAAACCATAAAAATGTGGAAGTACTAGCTAGTTGCATAATAACATGTACAAAACCCAAAACTAGTGAAGTTGGCACGTTATGTAAATCGTAGATAAAAACAGAATACAATTATTTGCAAATCCTTTTCAACTTATATTCAATTGAATACACTGCAAAGACAAGATGTTTAATGTTCAAACTGAGAAACTTTATTTTTTTTTTGCAAATAATCATTAACTTAGAATTTAAAGGCAGCAACACATTGCAAAAAAGTTGGCACAGGGGCCTTTTTACCACTGTGTTACATCACCTTTCCTTTTAATGACACTCAGTAAACGTTTGGGGAACTGAGGAGACCAATTTTTGAAGCTTTTCAGGTGGAACTCTTTCCCATTCTTGCTTGATGTACAAAGTTGTTCAACAGTCCGGGTCTCCGTTTGTCGTATTTTACGCTTCATAATGCGCCACACATTTTCAATGGGAGACAGGTCTGGACTACAGGCAGGCTTGCACTCTTTTACTACGGAGCCATGCTGTTGTAACACGTGCAGAATGTGGCTTGGCATTGTCTTGCTGAAATAAGCAGGGGCGTCCATGAAAAAGACGTTGCTTGGATGGCAACATATGTTGCTCCAAAACCTGTATGTACCTTTTCAGCATTAATGGTGCCTTCACATATGTGTAGTTGCCCATGCCTTCGGCAGTAATACACCCCCATACCATCACAGATGCTGGCTTTTGAACTTTGCGCCTATAACAGTCCGGATGGTTCTTTTCCTCTTTGGTCCGAGGACACGACGTCCACAGTTTCCAAAAAACAATTTGAAATGTGGACTCGTCAGACCACAGAACACTTTTCCACTTTGCATCAGTCCATCTTAGATGAGCTTGGGCCTAATTTTTCTGGGTGCTGTTGATAAATGGCTTTCGCTTTGCATTGTAGAGTTTTTAACTTGCACTTGCAGATGTAGCGATTTAACTGTAGTTACTGACAGTGGTTTTCTGAAGTGTTCCTGAGCCCATGTGGTGATGTCCTTCACACACTGATGTCGGCTGAGGGATAAGGTCACGGCATTCAATGTTGGTTTTTCGCCTTGTCGCTACGTGCAGTGATTTCTCCAGATTCTCGGAACCTTTTGACGATAGACGGACCGAGATGATGAAATCCCTAAATTTCTTGCAATAGCTCGTTGAGGAATGTTGTTTTTAAACTGTTCGACAATCAGCTCACGATTTGTTCACTAAGTGGTGACCCTCGCCCCATCCTTGAGAATGACTGAGCATTTCAGGAAGCTGCTTTTTATACCCAATCATGGCACCCACCTGTTCCCAATTAGCCCGTTCACCTGTGGGATGTTCCAAATAAGTGTTTGATGAGCATTCCTCAACTCTCTCAGTCTTTTTTTGCCACTTGTGCCAGCTTTTTTGAAACATGTTGCAGGCATCAAATTCCAAATGAGCTAATATTTGCAAAAAATTACAAAGTTTACCTGTTCGAACATTAAGTAACTTGTCTTTGCAGTGTATTCAATTGAATATAGGTTGAAAAGGATTTGCAAATCATTGTATTCTGCATATTTACACAACGTGCCAACTTCACTGGTTTTGGGTTTTGTAGAAGTAAATTCAATATGAAAACAAAACAAAGAGTTTCTGGCCTTGGGTTGTAAGAGCCAGCTAATAGCAAGCTGACTTAATTGCTAGCTCTCTAGCAAGCCTTGCGAGCTACTTAACTTTGCTACTGCTCAATGAAAAAACGAAAGCTAGCTTCAGATATTAATCTGATAAGGAAATTTCCTTCGAGCCACACCAAAGAAAGTTGCGGCTAATTGCTGAATGCACCTGGAAGCACCTTATATTTTCATCAGTGCTCTATGAATTTTCTCACTCTCTTAAGAACTCAAGTATTAAACAAATCTAAATGTTTTTATTTCATGCTTCGGAGATCTCTGGAGATAGACAATGAGCGTCGCGTTTAAGTTTCTCTCTCTAAGACAGTATCCACTTTAATACCTGCATATACCTCAGACATTGGTGCTTAAAGGTGCATTCAGCAATGCTCCGCAGATTTCATTGGTGTTGCAAAACCGAAATATCCTTATCAGACCTCCATGTGGAGCTAGGTTTCGTATTGTCATCAAGCAGTAGCAACGTTAAGTAGCTCACAATTTTGGTAAGAGAGCCATCAATTAAGTTAGCTTTTAGCTGGCTGGCTTTTACAACCAGGGCCAGATTTTCTTTTTTTCGTTTCTGTATTGAATTTACTTTTACATACCATCAAGCAACTAGCTAGTACTACTACCATACAGCTCACATCAAAACAGAAAAAATCACGAGAACTCTCCCTAACTTATCGCTGTCTTTCCATATTTGTATCGCTACTCTACCGCCAGACTAGTTGTTTCACAAGATTAATGCTGGGTACCATATTTATAAATGCTTTGTATCCCTGCGCTGCACTTTCTCAGACAACCTACCGCATTTCTACCCTCATGTTGCTCTGAAGTGACCGTTACCTTCTCCCGACCCTGCCGCGATAGAATTCCGTTTTGATGTGATCTGTACTGTACATTGTTTTGGTATTCTTAAATGTGCTTAGCAGATCGCAGCTACAGAAGTGATGGTCTTGCGAGTGCAAATGACGCCGAGTGGGTAGGAAAGACGATATTGATAATATTCAAATATGCATAGATCAAATTTTAAATTTATGAAATGGTATTTTGAAGTTATGCAGTATTTACACATTAATTATCAGATATTTTCACATTTGTTGTTTGTCACTTTAAGCCAGTTCATCACAGTCGCCAGAGCGAACAGCGAGAAATGTGTTGCTAATCTGAAACCCTCTTCTTTCTCGGCGGACCACCAAATGTCTCATTAAGAGTGCAATGAACAAACAAAAGTAACAGGTAATCGAGACAAATCTTGAAGCCATCATTCACGGTTAATTGAGCCAATTCTGGGGAATATCAGCTATAGCTAAAATCACATTATTGGGAAGATACACCTAGCATCTGAGATAGGCATAAGTAGCAGAAGCAAACCAGAAGTTGGCAAGCTCACCAGAATTTTTCAGAATGTAGTCAGCGCCACCTTGTGCACGTAGCCTATTTTCCTCAGATAAATGCTCCTCTTTCTCCCACCACACGGAAGATACCAACACGATGGGGAAGGGGGGTGTTTTGAACGTAATTGGTATCAGCTCCTACCTATCACCGAGATTGCATATTATTGCATTGCAGCGAGCGAGCTACGTTCGGGCCTAGGAAAAAAACATTCGGGGCTCAAGCCCCGAAAGCCCAGGGCTGGCAACACCCCTGACAGGCAGCAATGGATGTTCTGTCCACGGTAACACCTCCATGAGAATATTCATAAAATGCACAATGAGAAGCTTTTTCACTTGAAAATAGATCTCTTTATTCTAAGCTGAGGGAATCTTGGGAGTGGAATATGCGTCCTTGTTTTTTATTTTAATGTGGGTCACACCTCTGCTACTGCTCATAATGCAGTTTAAGTACTTGGACAGGGACACAGTTTTGTCATTTTGGCTCTGATTGCAGTGCTTGGCTGCCATAATGTCTGACTCCTGCTGTAAATCAGACCTAAATTGCACTATACTGCTGAAACAAAAAGAGTCTAAGCTTTCAAACAAGGCATAACTTGCCTATATTTAGGTCCACGGTGAACGTGAACATATGAGTAATGTTTGTTCTTAATTTTCTCTGGCACCAAATGGATTAGCACCTGAAGAGTTTAATGGAGCAGTTGACTGCCGCAAGATGGTACGTGTATCAAATGCAAAGGCTCTCTGAAAATGAATAGCACAAGAACTTTTTCAATTTACTCTAACACATGATATGCTCTTATTTCCTACAAAACTTCCTGAGGCATTTCATGGGAAAAAATAAATAAATTACTGCAGTGCAAAGTACTCGCCAGTTCCTCATACTCCCACCAGCCTACCAAAGGGGTGTGTTTAACTGAGGGAGACCAGGGACTCTATTCATCATGGGACAATATCACTGTTGACAGGCCACTAAAGTCTATTGTCCGTTAACTCCCAGAAAGGGCCATTCATGAAGGGAGATTTGATCTTATTGGCCCTCCTAACTGTCTGATAAAGGCAGGGAAATTGGCATATAACTCTTATAAAGAAAAAACACGAGATTCAAAACAGCGATGGAGTTGATTCATCTGATACAACAACCATGAAACTTGAGAAGAAACCGCATTCTTCCCATTTTTCCCTGCATTTGAGTGCAGTTCTGTTCGCCACTTTAAAGGACAAACATTAACTTCTGTGAGATATTCTCTCACAATTCCTCTTTCTTTGTTGGTAATCGAGGCATATTTCCTGTTATAGCAATACGACTTGGCCGTGCTGCCAGTTCGGTACCCTTGTGTTCTTACCTCATCTTGGGCAGAGCAACTTTGTTTTTTTTTTTTTTTTACAAACTAGTAAAGCATGTTTCTTGCATCTTCTTCAAAAGTATTTCATTTTGTTTTTCCCGAGCGGCTGACATTTGATTGAACATACAGAGGCAGACCAGGTCATATTCTTAAAATATATGGGAAATTTGCTGTTAGGTCCGCTAACTGCCGTTCATGAAAATACGCCTTGTGTTCTGAAAGTTAAAATCCTTTAGCTATAGGGACTTTAGGGATTATTGCCTCAAGAAATGACAGTCCCTTCATGAATAGGCACCCAGGCCAACAAAGCTGATGCATTTACAGTGCCCTTCAAAACTACTGGCAGGCCATAAAAAAAAAAAAAAAAAGGCAAGAAAGTGGTTATTGTTTGTGCTCATGATCTTTCATTCAAAATATGCACAAAAATCTATCCATTATGGAAGAGTAACATAAAAGAAACATCAACTTTTAATGAATCCAATGTTTTTCTGAAAAATATGACTGCCACAATTATTGGCACCCTTTCATTTAATATTTTGAGCAGCCTTCCTTTGCCGAGAAACTAGCGGACTCTTCTCCAGGAATGCGTGAGGATGGTGAACACATGGCACAGGATCTGAGATCATTCCACCCCCTTGATCCTTCCATTTCCAAGGTGAACGCATGTGGACTCTCGTTGGCACATCGGTTTAGGTCAGGGAACTATCATGGCAAAACCTTTTATTTTGATGGTGAATCTGTTAGAAGAGGTCAGGTGGACACCAGATGCAGGATCCAAAGTGTTTATTGAAACACCAAACACTAAGGAGAAAATAGGCACACAGGCCAGAAACAAAACACCGAGCACAAGCACTGAACAAATGGGAGAAACTAAGGTACACTGCCCAAGGTAGGGGGAAACAGAAATACACACTCCAAGAGTGGATAAACTAGAAAAACAAAAACTGAATCTAACTAAACTGACGGACACACCGGGAGACTTAAACACAGGGCAGACAAGACGTGGGCGCAGCGAAACAAAAGACTCAGGAATCATACAAAGGAAATACTCGGGAAGGCACAGGAGCAGAGATTTCACAGTGTACAGCAAAGCCAAAACAAAGTTCCGGCTGTCTCTTCTCACTTTGCCACAGATATAGCCATGGGAGGAGGCGGGGACTCGGAATGCAATCTCGAAAGGAAACAGAAACACATGGGATTAATAAACAAATTCACGAGAACCGGGTTAACAATAATGACTCGAGACAAGACGCTGAGACAATCAATCAAGCTAAACAGTTTAGATTAAGGTAATCTAAACGTGACGAGTAAAAAGCACCACGAGAGAAGCAAAGGAAAGCATAGCTTTAAACGCAGTTAATCAGGGAAAGCTCAAGAAGGAATTACAAAAGCTAGAAGCACTCGCTAATGAGTTAATTAAGGTTAATATTACGTGACAAAATATATACAATCACCCTCAAATAAGTGCTGGTTAGTATGGGTTAGTAATTATCCTATCAGAGAACGCATTCACTCAGAGTTTCGCGAGGCCCAGAATTAAGCACAGGTGGAAGCAATGAATGAAATACCGCAGCCGATTCCGAATGAGGAAACGTGATTGGACAACGAGACGCAGGCATGCTGAAAGCTGTCACACGACACCACTGGAGTTTGGGCAAAGAGAGAATCGAACATCAGACGGCGGGAATGAAAGCTGAAAAATAAAACGAAAGTTAAGCACAAAGGCAACACACATGAGGCAGAACCATAACAGAACCATTTTGTAGCTTTTGTGGTTTGCTTTGGATCATTGCCCTGCTGGAGGGTCCAACTACGCCCCATTTTAAGCTTCCTGGGAGAGGCTGTTTGGTTTTTATTTAAAATTTGCTGGAATTTGATTGAGTCCGTGATACTATGTAAAGACCACAATGGAAAAATGATCAGTCACATTTTCACATTGTGGAGAAATGATGAATTAAAAATTCAAAACGATCTCAGAAACAAAGCACTGAAAAAATATAATATATAATATTATTATATATTATTTTAAATATTATAATAATATATAAAATATACAAAAAATTCAATATTGATCGTTTTTCCTTTGTGGCCTTCACGTATCCTAACAAGATGTCCAAGGCCTTCGGCAGAAAAACAGCCCCAGAACATCTAATATCTTCATCATACCTCAAAGTGGGTGTGAAGTGATTTTCTGAGTGTCTATCTTTCTGTGTATGCCAGGTCCACCTTTGAGGTTTGTTGCCAAACTGCTTCTTTTTTGGTCTCATCTGACCATATGACCAAGATCCCTTAAAAATCACCACAACTTTAGCCAAATTTTTGATGCTTTAGTTCTTGCTGATTGACAGCAGAGGGTTTTTTGCAACCCTCCCGTACAACTTGTGGTGATGAAGGTAGCACTTGATGATAGTTTAGAGACTTTCTGACACCAAGATCCAATTAACCTCTGCAATTCTCCAGCTGTCTAATCCTTAGAGATTCTTTCGCCAGTTGAACCATCCTGCTCATGGTTTGTGGGATTAAAGGAGCAGTATGTAAGTAATGTATGTTTATTAATCATGAAATGGCCCTGATATATCACCAGACATTAAGGAGTGATGTGAATTTCAAATACTTATATCACTGACAACAGTAGTCCAGCCAGAATATTCTCATTACAAAAGCAAAGTTGCAGCCCACAACTAATGTTGATGTTGTCATTTTGTGTTTTGGCCTGTTGCACCGCCCTCCACCTATCCCCCAATCACGAAGTCAGTTGCATTTCGGCACCCAGGTTGCCAGTTACCACTGAGCTGCAGCTACCAGCGTTTCAGAGCTCAAATGTCTGACGTTACTAAACCTAAAAGGCCTCGTTATGATTCCGAAATACGTCGTGACAAAGTCAGAAACAAAACAAGGATCTGTATAGGACATGCCTTTGAAAAATGGAGACGGCTGAAAGCGGAGAAGAATTTGAAGATCGACGCCGAAGTTGCTAATTTTCTCCTGGACAGGTAAGATTCAGCTAAGTTTGGCTAACTTTATTCTATTTAATGTAGGCAGGGACATTTCAAATATTCTCTACAGTCGAATAACGTTATGTATGTTCGTTCATGGTACGTTAATGCGTATGCAGGTGGGTCATCGAATTGACTAGGTAACAAATTGTTTGAGAAATAAAAACCGTGACTCGTCATTGCTAACATTAGCAATGCATTATTAGAGTCCGTTTCTCTGGCATTATGCTGAGACGCTGTGGAAACCGTTCCAACATTAGCACAGCCATTATGGCAATATGTAATTGAAATGTAATTGAGACAGTACATTGGTCAAATGAGTCCTCATTCATTCTTTATGCATATTATAGTATGGACTTTAGCGGGCTATCCACACAGAAGAGTGACGAGCAAGTTGACCAATATGACCATTGCTAAAGTTAGTTAGTCATTAGTCTCAATGTTTTCTGAACTGAACTGAACACAATCCTATGAGAGCAATTCATTGGTGATATTGAAACGTAGCCATGGTTGCTCCTTGTAGTAGACGTTCTTGCTGGATCTGGCAACCGAGCTGGCAACCTCTCGTCTGGGGGAGAGGGGGAGGGGATACTGCGCTCTGCAGTATTTTGAATGTGATTGCAGTACCAGTTTTGGCCACAAACTTACATACGGCTCCTTTAATGTCCACAATGTCCTCTTTTAGGCTGATTCTTAACATCTCCTGTCAATCATCTTCTTAATTATTGCCCTGGTTGTTGAAATGGCTATTTTTAACAGTTTAGAGATTTTTCTCATATCTATTTTCTGATTCCCACTGGTCAAGTTTTTATCACACATCGTCACTGTGTTCTCAAGTCTTTCCTGTAGTGATGAATAAGCAAGGGAATTTGGCCTGGGTTACCTCATATTCATACCCCAGTGAAACAGGAAGTCATGGTTCACCACTTATTAGTTTCAAAAAAATATGTCATCTCAGATGGAGGCGTCCCAGTTAGACGAGGGGGTATTTTAGGCCTCATTTTCTTTAGACGTGTCCCAGACAGACGCGTCCCAGTCAGATGAGTGGGATCTCGGGTTATATGCCATTTTATGTTCTGGAAACTTTTTTTTTTTATTGGAAGCTCCACACCAGACAATTGGTACAACACTGAATAAGGACTATGGGAGAATTTATAAGCTAGGGTATGGGACCTACGAGTAGCGTCTAACTGGGATGTGTCTATCTTGGCGCGTCTAACCAGGATGAAAACGTTTTAAACAGGTAAACTTAAAAATGTAAAATGAGATTGGAAATAGTTTAATAATTTATCATTTTCAAGGGCTGCCAGTTATTGTGGCTCACATATTTTGGAGAAGAATATTTATTGAATGTCAATTTATTTCTTTCAACAGTTTTACTTCAATGGAAATATGAGATTGTTGTGAATATTTTCAGTGAAACACCAAGAAGGTCGACGGCAACACTTTTTTACAGCCCGTTTTGCTCATATTTACTAATGGTGGCAATAATTTTTGTATGTATTCCAGGTACAGTCTCCACATCATTGAGACACCTAATGTTAAAGGTCACTGTTCATCAGTTGGTGAAGCTACACTCTCAGATTTGGACAGGCAGTGTGTTTTTATGTTTTTTAATCTTATTTAATTAATAATTCCTCTGCATGCTGGATGCAATGTACTTTCGCACCTTGAAGGAAGTTTTTTTCTCACAGGATAGGCAATCGGCCGGGTTTTGATTTTCAGTGTGACAACCATAATTACCACCCCAGGAGAAGAGAAACTCCACTGCAGTGTGCCATTGTCTGTTTACTCAAGAGAGAGGCAGAAAAATGAGGAACAAAAGGTTGTTATCAGGAGTAGAGAATGGTGGGATGTAGGTGGATCAAGCTCTTTTGGGTACTTGGCTGCGACCATCTCCCTTTCTCTTCCTGCCTCGAGAGGTCGCAGTCAAGTACCCAAAATAGCTTGATCCACCTACATCCCACCATTCTGCTGTCCTTTCCTCCTTTCTCTTTTCTGCTTCTCCATTCCTCTATTCCTCTCCTTTCTTTCCCTCCTCCTCGTCTCCTCTCTTCCCCTTCTCTCTTTTTCACCCCATTCCTGTTTCCCTGTTCTCTTCTCCTCCCCTCTACTCCCCCTACTTCTCTCTTTTCCTCCTCTCCCTTCCCCACCATTCTCCTCCTCCCCTCCCCTTCTCTCCTCTCCCCAACCGGGGAGGCCTTTGGCTGGCACATTAACCCTTAGAGTGCTGAAATAAATTGAGCTCTTTTAAACAAGTTGCCACATGATAGGTTTTCAACAGCTTTGATGTTGATATCTCACATCATTGAGCAACATTATTTGTATTTAGCTCTCTAAGGGTCAAATCCAGGCACATTAGATCTCCGCCAGCTTTCAAAACGGCGCAGCTCACACTCCGTGCTCTGGGCGAGAGCTGTCACATACGCGAACCGGATGACCTCAGCTTATACTACCCACCTCTCTCCACGCTCCACTCCTGCTCGTGAGAGAGCCTGAAATTCTGAGGTGAGTCAGCACACCTTTCAGTCACAGCAGCATTCCTGTTTCTCCTTCAGATATGTTGCGGAGACGATGGCCATTAAATGCACTGTGCCTTTGTGAAATTAATAACGAAAGGATGGGTAGAGACCCCATGTTAGCAGAGCCTGATTCTATTGGACTTTGTATGGTGGACAAGCTATTAAATGCAGTCAGATCAGTAGCGGCTGGGGCAGCGACCCACAGTGACATGCTCTGGAGTCACACCAATGAGCTCCCTGCGGGTCTCTTTTAAACAAGTCGCCACATGATGGGTTTTCAGCAGCTTTGATTTTGGTATCTTACGTCATTGAGCAACAATAGCTGCATTTAGGGCTCTAAGGGTTAACATACAGAGGTAAAGTGCAGTTGAGCCTATTAATTAACACAAAACAGATTAATTTGTTCCCGAAAATCATCATGTCATATGCCATAGTTTAATTTGATTATCTGTAATTCTGTCATCAGATAGACTTCATGTCCTATAATATGCCTGCAATGGTCTGCCAGTGAATTTGGAGATTTACAAATCCATGGTTATATAGCAAGGTAGTTTGAATAACTTAACTATTGTCAGGATACTTACACATAAAATTTTGTTGAAAGGATGTTGTCTCAACAGAAATTCCAGCAATATTTTTGTACTGCCTCTGTTTGTCATATGTTTGTTCAGTTATTTAGAATTTCAACACTGTGTGATTATATCAAATGTACAGTACATAACTGTTTGAGTGAAAACTGCATGACACTGCTTCAAATGAATAGTTCCATGTTCACTACCAAGCTTCTGAGCGTGCAGCAATTAAAAAAATGATGACTGAGATTATGATGCAGTCGGCAAAATAGTAGTGGTGATAATTAATGTGAACCCTGCTAGTCTATTTAATTTCACCATTTATACGCATTCCAAATCCAAACTTGTACTAATTTCCATTGGATTACTTTCATGGGAAAATGAAAATGTAATCAAACACAAGATCACTGCCAACAGTTTTCTCTCTCCGACTTGAGTTTTGAGAAAAAAAGTGCGCATGCATGTGTACTGGCGGCTGGCGAACCGTAAATTCGTGAAGCACAACTTCCCTTAAAAACAAAGGTTGGTCTTGGCCTGTTTTCAATCATTCATTTAAATTGACAGAACAAAAACGATACAAACTCTCAAGACCATCAGCTGTAGCAAGTTCTCCACATAAAGATAAGACAAGAACTAATCATCTTTTCTCAATTATTTTATTATTTTCTTTGATTGATAAGTTTTCCAATGATAAGAGTGAACAATCAGCAGTTAAACCCACAGCTGTCTTGCAACAATTAAAGAGAAAATGTTTGAATACATGAAAGCGTCTTACAGCTGGGAAAACAAAATTTTAGCCCGGAATTTTTTTTTTTTTTTTTTGAGTTTACTGGCCATTGGCAGATAAATAAAGAGCAAATGTACCACCCAGCTTGAAGCAACACTGCTCTCTCTCTCTCTGTCTCTCTCTCTCTCACACACACACACCCACACACACACTCACACACACATACAGACGTTCCCAAACATGCACGCGCAAAAGAAATAAAGGATTCACAAAGGATATTGCTTGTTGCCTCCATACATTCCTTGGTAAACACATTCTCTGGATCAAAGTACCGAAGCATACTGTTTTAAAGTAATCAAATGCCTTGCGTCAGTTTCACTCTGAAGATTTCTTTATCATGCTTTTTGCTACCTAAACAATAAACAATCCACTCAGTCCAACCAGAACCCTTTTGCATTTTTCATAAGGCCCTCTTCACTGGAGAGGAAAATTAGCAGCTCAAAAACACCCGGCTGAATGAATACTTTAATTTATATGCATTAGACATTTAACCATTCATTCTGCATACCAAGGAATCCCATTTTATCCATTATAATTGTCATGACTTTATTATCCAATAATTGAGATTGCTCATTGAATAGCTATGAAATTATTTGTATTAATTATGATAGCCTATTAGCCTGATACGCTATATCAGCTGATATAATGAAAACATTCGGCCATTGGTGGCTGATCTGTGACTTAAACTTGTAAGATACATTTCAAAACATTCAGTAAGGTCCATCAGTATGTTATCATTTTGGCTCTCTACACCACCACAATGTATTTAGAATGAAAGGAGCAAGATATTTCTGAGGGTGGATAATGCGTCACTGAATAAGAAACAATACAAACCTTTTAAAAGTCAGCGATGTTGACAAATCATATTTTTTTCACAGGCAACAATATATGCCTCCTGACCAACAATAACACATATACACCACATCTCCCTTTTCTAAATTTAAAGTGAAATGTTCATCTATGCTTCTCTTTAACACTTCAGTGTGCAGAGAATTTACTTTTTCCTTTATGTCACTTTGTGTTTACATTCAGACAATTAACTGCAACCACGGGCATGTCTAGAGCTGGGCTTGGGCCTGAGTAATCATCTACCCATCCAGTGAAAACCCTTAAAATATCACTGTTAAAGCTGTTAGTTTTCTGTTATTTCGCCATAGGACATAAGAAGCTTTCGTGTTGGCTATTTTGAGGGCATGGGAGGGCTAAACCAGTGCTCCTGTGTTACATTATTACCAAACCAAGAACTACGGTTGTTAGTCCCTCTGTTTCACACATGCGGAGCACACAAGGGTAACTGAGCTGCGCAACTTCTCTGCAGCTAGCTGTCAAAAGCAGTTTAATTAAAAGAGCAAATACAATGGATAATTTTGCATTCTTTCCCATGGTTCTCATGAGGTATATTAGTAGTCTTGGGCAGTAATATTGTTGAATTTGTACATTTTTGCAAGCTGTGTGTTTCTAGTAAGTTACCAGCTCACATTGGTGGCCATTGGCTTAACTCAGTGATTAGTGAGCTAGTTAGTGAATCCAGGCAAGCGATAGCAGATTTGTTGCACATCACTGGAGTTGGCTCTCAGGTATGAAATAATTCCCTTGAAGAGTGAAAACTGATAAGATTAGTATTATTGAAGTAGCTGCGTAAATTTTTCTGCATGGATGGGTGGCTCAATAAACAAGACTGGGTCAAAAGTAACTATATAGCTGGGCCACGTAACTATATTATTGCGATCGCGATGCTAATTTCCATTACCGCCTTAATGGTAATTTCCATTAAGTGTCAGCATTGAGATAAAAGACTAAGCACTACAAATGTCTTGACTCTGATTGTAATTATTTCTTTTGGCACTGGCTAGAACCTGTTTGGGGGTGACAGAGATTACTCTATGCAGGAACTAAAACAGCAGAATACTCCCTTCATTGTGTGCAATAAATTTGGAATGATTTGCAGCACTTAGGTCATGCTGCGACCTCCAACGTGCACTGGAGCGGTTTGCAGCTGAGTGGATTATCCCCTTCAAGTGGGGGGTGAGTTTTTATCCCAAGTGGAGGAGTTAAAGCATCTCGGGGTCTTGTTCATGAGTGAGGATTGGATGAAGCGTGAGATTCACGGACGGATCGCTGGAGCGTCTGCAGTGAAGCGGGTGTTGTACCGGTCCGTCGTGGTGAAGAAGGAGCTGAGCTTAAAAGCGAAACTCTCGATTTACTAGTCGATCTACATTCCAACCCTCACCCATTGTCACAAGCTTTGGGTAGTGACTGAAAGAGTAAGATCGTGAATACAAGCGGCCAAAATGAGCTTTCTCTGCAGGGTGGCTGGGCTGACCCTTCAGGATGGAGCTCAAACATCTGGGAGAGGCTCAGAGTAGAAACGCTATTCCTCGGCGTCGAGAGGAGTCAGTTGAGGTGGTTTGGGAATCTAGTCCGGATGCCTCCTGGATGCCTCCCTTTACAGGTTTTCCGGGCATGTCCAACAGGCAGGAGGCCCCAAGGCAGGCCCAGGATACGCTGGAGGGACTATATCTCCCAGCTGGCTTGGGAACAGCTTGGGGTCCCCCAGGTAGAATTGGAGGAAGTGGCTGGGGAGGGGGGCACCTGGGCCTCGCTACTTAGTCTTCCGCGACCTGGCCCCAGATAAGCGGCAGAAAATGGATGGATGGATGGATGGACTTAGTAAAGTACCAAGGCGACTATGTCACTGCTACTTAGCTCCCCGTAGTCGGAAGGAAAATCCCAATGGAAATTTATCAAGGGGTTTGGATGCTTTCTAGCATTACTCAAAATAAAATTAATTTTATGAGCCAGCGAGCTCTGAGATTAACCTATGGGGTATACAGAAGCAAGTGCTTGCATCAAGTTTGTAGTTTTTTTGTCCAGTAGTTTATGGTCCAGTCTTTAGTACATATTTGGGAACTTGCCACATATCCAGCATGCAAACGCGCAAATAGCCTGTGATTTGTTCCCGGCCAATCAGCTACCTCTGTTTCAGCAAACTTTTATGACCATAATTTGACTGAAGCTGATCAGAGACATAAATCTGAGAAAACATCTTGCTGAAGGCAGCATATGTTGTGTTTTGGACAAGTCAATTCTGGTTACTGCTGGCTGTCCAGCATAAATTAGCAAAGCCAGGCAGGCTGACCTGCACAAACCAGCATGGCCATGCTCTTTCACGAGCTAAAACAGCATATACTAGCACTGACTGGCATGGAATTCATGCCGGTTGGATCTGTTTTTTTTTTTCAGCATGGTTGCCTTTTAATCCTCCTTTTGTGCTTCAGGAACCAGGTGGATCATGGGATGTGCAGTTTTTAGACTAACAAGCGGGTTTATTTATTTATTTACTTATTATTAAAAATTTACTATGCCGTGCAAACATACATAAATACAAAAGATAAGAAATACAAAATATGTGGCACAGTAGGGTCAGTAAGTTAGGCATAGCCTTTACAGTTTACTGCCCTTTAGAACAACAGATTAAAAGTACAATACATTAAAACCTTACTTTAAATCGAACGACAATGAGTACATCTGCAATAGCTGACCTAGGTGCACATATTGCTGACATTGTAAAATTAATAAAATTTCTCATTATAAAATTTAAAAACTTGAGCCTTAAAACTGGTGAGTGTCGAAGTAAGCTTAATGTCTGGTGGCAATTGGTTCCATATGCTGGACTGTTTTCAACCTATGTAGATTTCGTTTGGTCAAGCAAGCCCACGCAATGGAACAATGCTCAAGTTTGCTCCGAACAACACTGGTGTACATAGGTTTAAGAACACTGACATCTGTACAATTGCCCATCACTCTACGTACTGCATACCAGGAGCTGTTTGCAGAGTTGACAATAGGGTCAATATGTCTATTCCGTGTCAAGTCGGATTCTATAATGAGATCTAGGTCCTTGACCTCTTTAACCCTTTCCCGCACTGAACCTCTAAGGTTATAATTAAAAACAACAGGGTTAACCTTCCTTGTTATGGAAATTACTTGACATTTGTTGACATTAAAATTCAACCCCCCCTTGCTACTCCATTCTAACAGGCTGTCAAGATCACCTTGCAGCTCAATGCAGTCGGTTGGGTTATGAATTCATTTAAAACACTTTGTATCATCTGCATATAAAGCACATTCTGTCTGGTTACTGAGTATCGATGGTAAATCATTGATGTACATAGTGAACATCAGAGGGCCCAAGATGGAACCCTGAGGAACTCCAGAAAGAACAGGTTAAAATGTAGACTTTTCGCTGTCAGTGATGACTTACTGTTGTCTGTCACTCAGATACGACATAAACCACTCTAGAAGATTTCCATGCACACCAAAGGAACTTAACTCGTGACATAACAAGTCATGAGGCACGGCATCAAAAGCCTTGAAGATGTCTACCTGGTCACCCCCATCCAACATGTGACCTATTTTGTTAAGAATTTCAGTCAGCTGCATAGCAGTAGAGCGACCCCTACAAAATCCATGTTGGGCAGGGTTCAACAAGGGCTCAATAATGAGATAAATACAATTAAATAGGCATCTCTCCATCACCTTGGAAACCACTGAAAGAAGTGTTAGAATGTTCCCGGAAAATTAAAACGATGTAAATTATGGTTGAGTGCAGTCTAGAAAAACAGCATGTGTAGTTACTAGGGAATATGATGCAAAATATTGAAATCTATGGAGGCTTGAAAATAATGCAAAGTACTTCAAAAGCCATTTTTTAAAAAAGTCTATGGGTTAAATAAATGGGCATTTTTACTTCTGACACCACCGTGACATTGTTGCGTCAGTACTGGAAAAACGGTGTTAACGGATATAACCCTATTCCCACAAATATATTTTGAAACCCCTACAACCAATAACTCCAATGAACTCTACCTCGATTGGCGTTGCTGATAAAATTGTCCCCCAGGGAAAAAATTATCCCCTCACGTGACTTCCTTTGCAGAATGCATGTCAATTTCCATTACTTAGCCTATGTGATTTATGTATCTATCGGTGTGAAAGCAGCACAGTGGTAGGCCCAATGGTATTGCCTCATCATCATTTGAAACAAATAACCTACCAGTCACTAGCTAGCCAGCTATGGACATAATTGGCCAGTAATACCAGCATGTGAATGCTACGTTGCCACTAATTAGCAAATGTGTTCCCACAAAGCATTTTCCTAAGAGTAATGTGCTACGTTAGCTATAAAACAAAGAGAATTATAACAGTAGCCTGCTACCTAGATAGCCAAATACTGCCAAACAGGGCAAGCCAAAGGAAAGCATCCTACAGAGGATAAATAGAATTACAAAAACACTAGGAGCCAGCTTTTACTAATCAAAGGATAAACTGACAAAAACTAACAGACAGGAGCTAATAAGTAGAACTCCATCCAAGAGAAACAGACAGATGACTGATCAGGCAGAGTGAAGAACCAGCACTGAAGGTAAGCCCATCTGCTAAAATAGCAAAGGAGTGATGGTTGGGATGGAGCTGCGTTCCTCACACGGTTCTCTGTGCATTTCTCCCATGGACTGCGGTCCTGCACTGCCGACTTTATATTTCAGCACCGCGGACAGCGGCCAAAAAAATCAGGTGGTGATGCACAGCTGACACTGCTCTGTGTCTGACAAGCTTTTTTGTTCCGCGTCTGCCTGCTTCATGTTTTTTGAGTTTGGACTGCCTTTTGAGTACTTTTGATCTTGGTTGCCACTTTGTCTGGTTTTTTTAGGTTTTTCATTTCCGGATTGCGATCGTGTCCTGTATTCTGCCCCATTGGATTTTAGTAACGCAGCCAAATCCTCTCTGGCTTTTGACGCAGACTGTCTGACTACTCTAGTGCCAAATAAACTTTGGTTCATTTCTTATTCTGGTGTTTGCACTTGGCTCCATATTACACCCCCCTGACAAGATGAGGACAGGCTGAATAATCTTAATCTCTTCAGCCTCAGTAAAAGGAGACTTGAAGGTGATCTGACTGAGGTCTTTAAATATGTAAAGGTAATTATCAAAGTTAACTATGCAGGATTATTTAGGCTATGTCCTGTTTGCAAAAACGTTAGGTCACAAATAGAAGCTAGCCAAGGGTAAATTTAGCACTGATATTAGGAAGTATTTTTGCACGAGGAGTGGTCACATTGTGGAATATCTTGCTTGGTCGTACTATAGAGGCAGAAACTCAAGGAGCTCTCAAGAACAGGCTTGATACAGCACTGAATACCGTCCAATTCCTGAAGTGTTCAAAGTCGGAGGCTCACTGTTGTGATAGGAAAATGTCGAACCTTGTTTGGCTGAATGGCCTGTTATGTAATTCACTTGTCACAGCAAAGGTCCTCAGGTCTTTGGTCATGCCTGCTTGGTTTTGTTTTTGAGGGGTTTATGCAGAACTCGCCGAGTTAGGCTCCATGCATGGTTACATGTCCTCTCCACGTACCGCATATTTTCCTTATAACATTAGTCTCAGGGGAAATGACAGCATGGCTGTTGTCTTAAGCTCAGAGCACACCAGTCAAACATTCTCCAAATACAGGGAACTTTCTAATGTTGGCAGTTGTTTTAGAATGTTGTTTTAGAATATTTTTTAACTAACTGCCATGACCCAGACATCTCCAAACTATTTCAAACAAGGACAGACAGCCATGTCACACCAAACAAACATCTGTGTTAGTCTGTGTCTGTTAGAACATGTTTGATTGGTGTGCGCTGGGCATAATGCATTGTCTCTTCATATAGTACATTTCCTACTAGCTTCAATGGAAATGGCACCATGGCCTTTATCTTGTACATAGTTTCCATATATCGTACATTTTTCTTGTAATACTGGCCTGAAGGGAAATGTCAATGTAGCTGCTGTCTGACTCATTGTCTTGTTATATAGTATATTTTCCCTGTAATTTTGGCCTCTCGGGAAATGGCAGCATGACTGTTGCCTTACACAGTCTGATCATATACAGTGCTGAAAAAAAGTATTGCCCCCTTCCCGATTTCCTCGATTTTTGCATATTTTTCATATTTAAATGTTTCAGATCATCCAGCTAACTTTAATAGGAGACAAAGGCAATGTGAGGAAACACAAAATGCATCTCTTAAATGATCATTTCATTTATTGAGAGTAAACAGTAATTCAAAACTATATCACCCATGTGAAGAAATAATCCCCCCCCCCCCCAAATCAAATGACTGCTTGTGCCACCTTTGTTGGCAACCACAGCAGCCAATTGTTTGCGGTAACTGGAAAACATTGAATCTTTTACATTGCTATGGAGGAATTTTGGCCTCGTCTGCTTTGCAGAATTGTTTCAATTCAGCCACATTGGAGGGTTTTCAAATATGAACTTCCTGTTCGTGGTCATGCTACATTATCACAGTGGAATTCAAGTTAGAGCTTTGCCTTGGCCTCATCAAAACCTTTTTTTTTTTGTTGAGCCATTCTGTGGTGAAATTGCTTGTGCTCTTTGGATCATTGTCTGTTGCATAATCCAACTGCACTTGAGCATTAGGTCACAAAGTGATGGCCCATTACATTCCAGGAATGTCTGGTGGAGAGTGGAATTCATGGCTCAATCATTTTGGCAAGTTGCTCAGGTCCTGAAGCAGCAAAGCAGCCACAGACTATCATACTACCATGATGTTCTTACTGTTGAATGTTGTGTAAGCTTTTCACCAGATGTAATGGGACCCACATCTACCTAAAAGTTTCACTTTTAACTCATCAGTCCACAGAATATCATCGCAAACTCTCAGGGGTCATCAAGATATTTTTTTTTTTTTTTTGCAAAAATGAGATAAGCCTTTGTATTCTTTTTTTTGGTCAGCAGTGCTTTTCACCTTGCATTGAATGGATGCCACTGGAGGAACTTATTGAGTAATCATGAACAGTGACCTTAACTAAAGCAAGTGAGACCTGCAGTTCTTTAGATGTCTGTGTCCTTTTGTAAGCTTTGGGATGAGTTGTTGTTGCACTCTTGGAGTAATGTTCGTTGTTCAGCCACTCCTGAGAAGGTTTGCTACTGTTTCAAGTTTTCTCCACTTGCAGATAATGGCTGTCTCTGTGGTTTGCTGGAGTCCCGGATCCTTAGAAATGGCTTGGTAATCCTCTCCAGACCGACAGACATCACCAACTGTGCCTCATTGGTTCTTGAATTATTTTAGATTGTGGCTTCATGTGCGGCTGTTTGCCCACTTCTATTTCAGCGATGCTTAAATTCAACATGGCTTGCAGTAGTTGTGCTGGTGTGCGTCTAGTGGAATTAAACTAGATACACACAGGCATGACCAATGCCTTTTATCTTTGTCTAATATTAAAATGAATTTGGTGATCTGTAAAATTTCAGTGACAAATATGCAAAAATAAAAGAAATCAGGAACAGGGCACATATGTTTTCACAGCACTGTGGTATATTTTCCTTGTAATATCGGCTTCAAAGGAGATGACAACATGGCTGTTGTCTTACACAAAGTCTTGCCAAATAGCAGTTGTCTTACACAAAGTCTCTTTAAATTGTATATTTTCTGCATAGTTCTGGCTCCAAGAGTAATGACGGATAACGTTGGCTCACTTAGGATTCTACCTAAATTACATGGATTCTTCCATGCTACCAATCCTATCCTACTACCATAACTGGCAGCCAAAATTCAGACTATTTATCTTTTTACTCATTGCAAAATTATTCAGTCTTATTGAGCTTCAAATGCTGTACACCATTCTGCTTCAGCACTTTTCCTGCAAACTCACCACCACCCTAGCTCTAGTTTCAATTTCACTCTATCACTGAATGTAAAAACTGGATGCCTGGTCTTATCATGCCATAGCAATGTTATAATGTTGATGCAACGGTTGTACAGGTCAGTTCTGTTCCCTGGGAGTGTTTCTGCAGCATTCCCTGCATTTGGTTCTTTGACTAAAGCGATCTTGGCAGGACTACCTGAGTACAGATGCAGGCAAACCACATGATACACATAACTGCGATAATGAAAAATAAAATTATGAAACTTCTTTGGCGATATTTTAACATTCTGAAAATATAAATGGCCTGCATCAAGCAAAGAAAATAACTAAGGAGATTAAGCTGAAACTTATAAAACTGAGTTAATTTGCGCAGATGGCAAATTAGGATATTTATGTGTTACCCTATTTAAGGTTTTATAAATCAAGATTTGCGCTTCAAAGAGAGCAGAAAAATGGCTTAAATGAAACAAGATACTTGTAGCACCTAGAATTCAATGGTATTTCAGTTTCTTTTCATAATTTTAGTACAGAGTAAGGGCCGCAAACACAAAATCCTTATGAAAATTCAGCAATGAAATTATAAAAAAAATACTGAGAATTGGAAAATTGCTGGGAGTTAAAACAATACATTTCTGGGATCATAAATTCCTTGACCACAGGTGTATTTCATCTGACAGTGATATTCAAAATTATCTACTGTTTATGAGCCAAATAAGGTAGCTCTCCTAGTGAGTCTCCAGTAAGTCGAGTAAAGGTTGAAAGTTGATCTCAAGTGTGATATAGGCACTTGGAATCTGTTGCTATTGTGGCGAACCACCAGAAAACCAGGCACAGACTGGACAACAGGTTGGCGAGAGTCCAGCCCACTAGGCAGTAATTTTTTTACAGGAATACACCAAAATTCAATAAACTTGAGTGCTAAGACACTTGGGGAATTAGCTGCTCTCAGGTAGTAGTGTAGCAGCCAGAGTGAGGCTTTCTGGAGGGAGCGCAAACTCGGGGTTCCCCGTCTTTTTGCCTTTGGACTCTGATGGGGAAAGTACGGAACTTGCGACACGCTCTCCCAGCCAACCTGTCCCCGTCTGCTGCCTTGCAGGCTTTATATAGCCAGTTTTCCTGATGTTGACAGGGATCAGGTGTGTGGCCTCTTACATCATGTGGTGGGAGACCCGTTCTCATTGGCCATGCCGCGACTGGAGGGAGCCGTCCAGTGTAGAGCGGCGGCCAGGGGTGCCGAACTGAGGTCCCTCTGCTAGGCGCTGTTCATGGTGGTGCCGGAGGGGGACGATAAGGGGAGGGGAATCGCTGTTTCTAGGAGGTGTGACATGGATGGTGAGCATGTCTGTTGCCCTGCTG
The DNA here is from genome assembly GCA_029692085.1 of Gymnothorax javanicus. NCBI lineage: Eukaryota > Metazoa > Chordata > Actinopteri > Anguilliformes > Muraenidae > Gymnothorax > Gymnothorax javanicus. The sequence goes on from CM056206.1 coordinate 22,630,565, forward strand.
GCCACACTATTGACTCTCAATATGAAGTCCAAAGAGCTGTCACTGCCAGTGAAGCAAGCCATTATTAGGCTGAAATAAAAATATTTAGAGACAGCAAAACATTTGGTGTAGCCAGGTCCCATTGGACACACCCAATCTTGATTACTGCCAGTGCTATTGAATCAAAACATCACTGGAATAGAACCATTCCAGCAATATCGAGTAGTCAAAAACTTCTGACATGATCAAAAGAAGTTCCAGAAGAGATTATTGATCATCAAGGAATACCCATAAATACCTGTGAAATTGAGCTTTAGCGTTAGTTCAGTCAGGCACGGGAGTCAGGCTGGTTGCAAGCCTGTTCCTGTCCAATCATTTTTAACTTAGCTCCTCCCACCTAATTGGCAAGTTTTTATAACAAGGGAGCGTTCATTCATTTCTTTGGTGCCTCGCCCTTTACACCACTCCTACTTGGGTTATTTAGAAATCTGTTTCCCATTTCCCTCCACCTCCCCAGCCTCCTCCTTTATAATTACCTTTGTTCATTGTGAGCAGCATTTGTTCATATCATGTCCAATAACTTAAACATTGACAAGATTCAAAAGAATCTCAGACTCTGCCGGGGGGGGGGGGGGGCATTGTGATCTCAGGAACTGTCTGTGGCGTGCTTGCTCAGATTGTTCCAGAGCATCACTTGAGCAGAGTCACCGCCAAACTCAAATGCAGGTCATCCTACAATAAATGGTTAAATCTGATGTAAGTGTCCTGACTGAAATATGAAAAGTTTTGTAAGGGATATGTTTCCAGCAAACGTGAATGATTGCTAGGTTTGAGCGTTTTAATACCATTCTCAATAGAGGCAATATATTGCATGATCACTAAAACCATTCCAGAGAGAAAAAAGAAAACATTATTTCACTCTAGTGTTTTCTTCAGTTGTTATGTGCATTCAGTAAAAATGGATTCTCTCAACTGTTCCCTGCAGGAAATAAACCAGTAAGCCAAGAGCTTCAGATTTTTAAAAAGTATATATTTTAATGCTTTGTTTTTGAAAGAATAAATTTTGACCCAAACTCCACATGGGAGTGAAAAACATTTTTTATATGCTTTATGAAACACAGAGACAGGAATGCACATGCTGAGGGACAGTTTCTGGGAAAGTTCACTATAAATTAACCCTTAGAGCGCTGAATAAATTTTCAAGGAATTAAAAATGTAATTTTCCTGAGCTGTTGAAAATCTATCATGTGGCAACTTGTTTAAAAGAGCTCCCCTTTTAAACAAGTTGCAACATGATGGGTTTTTAACAGCATCTGATTTTGATATCTAACAACATTGGGCAACTATAGTTGCCTATAGCACACAAAGGGTTAAGCAAGATTATTTTTTAGTTTTTTCTAGGTCATAACAAAAATGAAATGTGTGGTATCGGAATAATTGCGTTGAGGAAGACGCTGATAAAGACAATGATGATAGCAATCAACACTGCTTGTCAGCTCATTCATTCTGCTGTAATTGCCCAGCTGTAAAATTCTACGATCGTCCATAAATCAGCGAGCTCTTCAGACGGGGAAACGCGCGAAACCATTTAAACCTGCTCTGAATCAGGAGCAGATTACTGCTATTATCACAATCATTGCTCTCCTCTGCCTCACTTACAGTGCTACTCTTGACCAAACATACTGAGACTCAGACTCACATGTATACAGATACATGCATAAACAAAGACACACGAGAGCTTAAACAGACACACTCGGACAAAGCAAGTGAATTAGCTACAGTACAGTGCAAAAGGTGTCCGTCTTAGCAAGTCTTTCACTTAAGACTTAAGGTCCATATTTTTCTCTCTCAAAAGGAAAATATTAGCTTATTTTAAGTTACCATATGCTTGGCAAGTGACATTTTCCAATCCCATTGGCAAATCTACAAATGAATCAAAAGTGTCTCACCTCATTGGCAAAAGTTTTGTCTTACACAGAAAAAAGGTAATAGAAATAATTGTTTTAAGTTTATATACACTCTGTAAACACTGACAAGTGTGGTGAACTCAAATGTTTTGTGGAAACCGATTACCTCAAAAAAATTGAGTATGCCAATTTAATGATCTTGTGATCACAGCTCTTAAAAACATGTAAAAAAAAAAAAAACTTCACCTTATTTCTTTAAGTTCCTTCCACACAATGCAATTTTTCCATTTTTACAGTGTATTTTCACACTACAGCCCTGACAAAAAATCATGCTCCCTTTTCCAGAACAAGGGTTTATCAGAATATTTTGCCAATTTGCATTTCAGAAAGCATCTCAGATGGTTAAGACAGGCAAGCGAAAAATCACGCTGAGGGTGTTTATTTGGACGTTTGGGAACACTTACAAATCCACTGATTCTGGGTCAGTTGTGTGGAGGCCGCTGGTGCAAGCATCGTGCCTCCAGCCAGGCCATTTTTATCTGGGTCATGTTCCCAAATGTTTATTAGCTATTCTCTTCCTTTTCCTGGAAAAAAAAACAACAACATTCAAGCTGCAAACAGATGAGGAAGTTGAATGAGAATCGAAAAGGTCAAGTCTGCTGATCACCGTTTAGACATTGACCTCAGGCAGGATTTCTTATGTGGGATAACATGAAGACAATCTGCCGGCGCGGGAGGGGGAATTTTTTTTTGGGGGGGGCGGTGACGAGAGAAGGAGAGGGTAGCTAAGCCGATCATCTCAACCACATTTCTCAAGGTGACACCACGCACCCAGGGGCTTGACAAGAGCCTTGTGATGCATTACAGCCCATCAGCAGTGTGTCTCCCTGTAACATGGTTTTATCACAAGGGTTCTTGGGCCCTCTATTTGTACAAGAGGGGTCCACCTTACGGCCCTATCTTTGTTTATAGATAGTGTCTACGGCAAGTACATGTATGCATGTGTGACCAATCTAGCAGGACGTTCACTGATTTTCTGACAATCCTTCCATAGCAGAGGGTGGATTTGTCTGCAGCCATTCAACCAGAAGCTAACCTTTATGCCTCACCTGCCATGATTGGGAGGATGAGGATACTGCAATGAGTTTAACTTGGCTTTGAACACTTTTTACTGAAATGCTTGTAATGAACTGGGCTCATCATGGCATGACTATGGTATCAACCAAGCCCACAAGAGCTTGTGCCAGTCACGTGAAGAGTTTCAAGAGATCTCAAGACTTTTCAAGAGATTTCCGACAATTCACCCCTTGTTGGCTGGGTGATTGTTTAGTCAATCCACCTCAGACTCGAGCTTGTATACATCATGGCATCACAAACACCTTGACCTTGGAGGTTGTGGTCTTTCATTTAACCTCTTAAGCCCTGCGCCTCTGGCTCGAAAATGACATGCCCGAAATGAAATGAGTATATCTCTGCAACTACTTGGTCCATTTGAAAAATCTAGGTATCATAATTAAGGTAACACCTTGGGGATTTTTATCATGGTGTAAAAATTAGTATGTATGTCACTGAGTCAGAGAAAATGAAGATGGAACACAACATAAATGAAAGATCTCATTTCTGCCATACAAAAATGTACTCAGAGCAAAATTAGAGAAGTTTTCAGTTCAGGAATGTCAAGGTGGCTTCTCCAAATTGCCCAAATGGGCATCTTTTTGAGTACTGTGTGCCATTGCAGATTTCTCAGGTACCAAACTGTAAAACTCATTTAATTTAAGTTATATATTACTACAGGCATTCGTCCATCCAGATGCAACCATTTTTTAATTTTTTTAAATTACTTATTTATTTTTTTATTTCTGCCAGTCCTGTATACATTTTCCCATTCAAAGAAAATACATACAAAGGAAATGAAGTTTGACTCCACTGGAGCAGATTTTTTTTTTTTCAAAAACAAGCATATAAACAAAATTGTAAATACAATTAAAGCTGCAAGCAGCTGTGATCGGGCCCTCGCACTCACACGCAACCGCGGGGGTCTGCGGCAGGCAAGTGCTGTGTTGTGAAGCGAGAAGAGAGAAAAAAATGGGAAGGAGCGAAGAAAGCTAATGTTTCATTCATCCACTAGGTGGCGCTATGAGCGTAACCAAATGTGGGCAGTTGCGTTCAGGGACGGACCCTCATCACACACGTGAAGTTTCAAGCGAATCAGACAAAGCAGGAAGGAGTTATGACAAGTTGATAGTTCATTCACCAGGGGGCGCTCGGAGCGTAACCAAACGTGGGCAGGTGTAGTCAGGGGCAGACCCTCTGCACAAATGTGAAGTTTCAAGCAAATCGGCCAATGTCAATGTAAAATATGGCATTTCCTGTTTCCACAAGGGGGCGCCATGAGCGAGATTGCCTAAGAGCGCATGGAGGCTTTCAGGGCGGGGCTCTTATCATGTACAGGAATTTTGAAGCCGTTTGGATGAAGTATGAGGGAGAGAGAGCTGCTCGAATATGAATGGCGAAGCATCAGAAATGGGCACGCCATAGCGGCCACGCCCATTGACCTACAGACATGCAGAGCACAACTTTTGATCAGCATGGTCTCTTGAAGATCTGTAATAAATCTGAGGTTGATTGGACAAAATGTCTAGGAGGAGTTTGTTAAAATACAATGTGTGGAAATCAGGCCAAAATGACACGTTGAAATCAAAATGGCCGACTTCCTGTATAGAGTTGACCAATGGTGCCAGAGACTTTTTTGTTCGTCTCGGCAACTTGCACATGTGTACCAAATTTCATCTTCCTACTCCAAAAAACCCCTATGGAGAGGGGTTTTTGAACACTTCAAGGGGGCGCTAGAGAGAAATTTGCCACCCTCCCAATGGGTGACGCCCTATCAAATGCAAGAGGTTGCCATGCTTGACCTGTGTATCAATTTTCATGAGGATATGAGTTCATTAAAGACATCAAAAACCCAAACTTATTTTCATGGCGAGGGATCCATAGTTGCCGCGTCACCACACAAACGCAATTACTGGTAGCTTCACAGCCTTCATAATGTAGCTTCACCAACTTGTTCTGCATATTCTAGAAGTGGAATGAAGTCGATGGGTTCAACTATGTGTCATCAAAATCAAAATGGCCGACTTCCTGTTTGGAGTAGACCAATGGTGCTAGATACTTTTTTGTGCGTCTTGGCAACATACAATGTGCACCAATTTTCATCTTCCTACTCTAAAAAAACCCCTATGGGAAGGGGTTTTTGAAAATTTCAAGGGGTCGCTATAGAGGCATTTTGCTCCCCCCATGGGCAACGCCCCTATCAGATGTAAGAGCTCGCCACCCTTGACCTGAGTATCAATTTTCATGATGATACGAGTTAATTAAAAACATCAAAAACCCAAACGTATTTTCATGCCGAGGGATCGATAGTCGCCGTGTCGCCACACGGACGCCATTACTCGTAGCTTCACAGCATTCATAACGTAGCTTCTCCAACTTGTTCTGCATGTTCTAGAAGTAGAATGAAGTTGATGGGTTCAACTATGTGTCATCAGTACAAGTGAAAGTAAAAACTGGTCACTTCCTGTTACCACGGGGGGACGCTATTAGCCAAGTGGGAAGTTAATACATCAGGACGTTCAGGGCGGAGCCATCATCATGTCCACTAAGTTTGAAGCGGCTTCGATCAAGTGTGTGGGCGTGAGAGCATTTTGAAATTTTTCGGCGAGTCGCAAAACTTTGTCACGCCCTAGCAGCCTCGCCCTTTGACCTACAGACATGCAGAGCACAACTTTTGATCAGCTTGGTCTGCCGATAATGCCCCGTCTCACATTTGGATTCCTCAAAGCCATATTTTGGCTGCAGGAAGTTAAAAATAACCAAAATTTCCTTCCCACGACATTGCCTAATAATTCAGCACTCTTCTTATATAAATATTTTGCGCAGATGACATGAAAGAAAGCTGGATTCGTTTAGATTGCCGCGCTCCCCCTCTGTAATGGCGAACGCTGGACTTTCCCATGGCCCACGGAAAAGATAAGTTTTGCGATTAAACTGCGCCTGCCCAGCTATTGACATAGCCCCTTTAAGCATGGGATAATTGTGTGATCACTACCAAGCAGAAGAGCTCGATATTCCGAAAGGACAAATCGCAGGAGATGGCAGAGTATCAGAGTATCATAACTTTCTTAAGAGCAAGCTGATTCATCAATGCCCGTTATGTTATTTCTTTCATGATTTTCTTACATCAGCAACAGCATCGCAAAACTTTCTTGAAAGGGGAACACGATTTGACAGGAAAGCAGAATCGCACACAACACCGGGCTCTGTAAAGTCCACTCGTTTCCTCTTCACAAAATCCAACCATGCTTTTTGAATTGTGGGGTTTTTTTGCGGAAATTTATGGACCATGATTCCTCTGCTTGCATCGGCCTTATTTTTGCAGGTGTAAACAAGGCAGATATTTGGCATTTTCCCAAGGAATAATCCACAATTACGAATCACTGAGCCCAATGCCATTGACAATGTTTTTTGTGCCGCTGGATAGGTTCCTCCTGTAATGTCATTGCCGAAGATGGCCAAAGATAAATTCTTTCCGAGATGATCGTGATTTATAGCGATTAAAAGACGAATAGATTTATAAAGGCTGATTAGAATTTGAAATGAGCAATGTACAAAGGATGTGTTTATGTTAAAGATTTGCGGTCCAAATCTTACTTTTGGATGAATAAGCACTTTAAATACGTGTTGATTGAATAATGACAGATCCACGTACCAATGAAATATCACCTTTCATTCTTAGTACACCGTGGGTAAATTAAAAAGTGGGACTCGGCGATTAAATATAATATTGTTAGCCAAATTAAAATGTTTCAATGTTCACTTTTATTATTAAGTGTAAGAATGCAGACTACGGCGTGAGAACGCTAGCCTGACTCCGCCAGCCTTAGTACTTCCGCTTAATTTCATTTCGCTTCATTACTCAGTCTGGTCACTCGGAGCTCTGCCTCGTTTACCTCAGCAGAAAGTACGCCGGACCAACCAACGAACAGAAGGCGTGGCCAAGAGCCATGATGTAGCCGCTGCGGCGAGTTTGAAATTGTCGTCTCCGAAATCAACACTGGCTACGGACATAGATGCACAGGAGGCCATTCGCTCTGTCGTGGAGAAAATCCTGGGTATCAGCGACTTATAGCCACAACAAGATTAATGTTTGGTTAGTTTTTTGAATGGAAATAATGTTGTAGCGCTACTCCCTACAGATTGTCATATCTACTTAATAGCAATCATGAAATAGGCACCGTGTTCATCTCTGTGAGAGACAGCTGAACCACCTCAGCTAGCTTGTAGCTTCTAGTGTTACATTTCCGCGAATTTCACACTATTTAAGTTTGCAGCGAACTTTTTAAAAGCCGTGTTTTTGTTCGTGTCACAAGACCTATTCGCTGTCTCAGTGTTATGTTGTCATTATCCATGAATGAAATGGCTGTCTGAGACAGCCAAATGCTTAGAGCCAAACTGTGTTGCTATAACGGTTCAGTTTTCATGTCAACGCAGATTTCATCCTGATGTAAATAATGCGTTATTCTCGTCGATTCTGCCGTTGGTTCGGGTCTCTTACTTTTTTTTTTTAACAGCAGCAGTATCTGCAGGAAAAACGATAGCTCAACAGTTTGTTTCTTGTAAGGAGAACAGAAAGAGCACCTTCAGTTCTTTTAAGTGAATGAGTGAAGGCTAAAATTTGGTAGATGGGCATATGTATGGGTACAGTATTAACTTTAATGTACTGATCAGTTTGTTTTCGCTGCATTCCTAGTATGAAGGACTGTGTTTACAGCAGAAGTACTAGGCGGCTGAGCCGGCCAAACGTTAGTGATTAGTTTATGGGTACACCAATGATTTTAAACTTCAGACAAGCGCCCACCCACCAGGAAGTAAACACTTGTCAATGATGACTGGCCAGACTCTGTGTACGAAGCAAAGCGAAGTAGCAGAGTCTGGTTTTACCAGGCTATGAGAACGCAATATGCCACTAAAAAGCATTGGACTCACGCCATATGCGTGAGTGTTGACGGGTATGCAGTTTCGAATAACGCTGATTTAAATGTATGAAATTATGTGTCCAAACAAATGATTGTTGATGTCATACCTAAAGGGGGAGAATCGGCTGCAACTGATAGCGTAAAGTGCTCTCGGAGTGAATCTATTGTTAATTATAAAGTGATTCAGAACTAGCTTGGACTAATTGTTGTTATAAAGGGATGTCCTGTAGCTCCCAAATGTCCAGTTCAGGCCCGCCACTGTGCGGACACATTTTACTGTTATTTTTGTGCTTTGTTTTTAGAGAAAATCAAATATTTAAGTTTTATAGACTTGTAAAACCCACAAAACAATAACCAACGGCGGAAATTGTAGGGCAAAGGTTCAACGTGTTCTTTTGGGCCAGTATTAGCACGCGCGATGTCCTGGCTGGTGCGAATCACAATAAAATGGATATATTTTCTCCGTTCGAAGGACGGGGCACAAAAGCACAACGGTTACCATTAATCTGACTCCGTAATAAATTTAGAATACCAAATTTAGTTATACCCTCGTTAAATATCTGACTCCAAATTAGAATTAGAATTTATAGTTTAGGGACACATGCGTGAGTCTCGGGGCAGCTAAGCCGCCGCCAGACTCTTCCGTGAAAACCCAGTTACTCAACTGACGCCCCGGGTAATAAGCGCAATTGCGGATCTTAGTTCGGTGAGAGTTCTAGAGGATGGAAGAAATTACCATGATAGTAGCAACTTTGGCATAAACATACCATGAACCCAGATTTATCGCACCACAGGGCCCCTTAAGGGGATCGGCCAGGCACCGGCTTATAAACTCAAGAAAGAAGGTCAATCCCCAGGACCGATGCTACATAATGCACCACAGGGCCCCTTAAGGGGATCGACCAGGTACCGGCTTATAAGCCCAAGGGTGCCCTTAAGGTCAAATCCCCAGGACCGATACTACATAAACCCTTTATATAAGTAGACCGTAATCTGCAATCCAACTTAAAACCCATCACTACCTTTAAAACATCAGCTAGCTAGTCTGGAATGCAAGGACTCGCCCCTAAGTAGAAAACGTGGCTAGAAAGAACAAAAGGATTAGGAGTCACGGAGACCACGCAAGCTTAAAGGAATGACAATAATTTATTCACCAGGTAGGCAAAAGCTTAAATCAAACAAATCAACGTTAAGCCAATTACAAATTTACGCATAATTTAGAAAGGAGAATAAAGTCATACCTGGAGGAAAAAGGATACACGCACTAACGTGCGCGGGAAGTTCGAAATACGATGTTACATCATTGAAAAGGCTACTCGCGCAATGAGGGAAGAGATCGGATACGATCTTCCTGACTATATAGATTGGCTACATCGGACGGAATAAAAAACGTGCGGGGACAGAAATCGATCTTCCCAGAATAGATTGTTTCTCTTTGCTTTAAGCCAAACCACGTCTTTGATCCAGGCGGCATGGCCATAAACCCTGGAAAAATGAATCCGGTTTTTGGGCTACCCCTATGGGGAGGAGGTAATAAAACACTTCAGCAGAGAGGGAGAATAGGGTGATTACCAGAGAGTATTCTGACCAAATTCTCAGGAGTTTCCAAAGGGAATGAACCATAATTTCAATGGGAATGAAACATACTCCTCAACTCCTTGGATTCTCCCGAGAATAACGAGACCAAACATGATATGAATATGTACTAATATGATGCAGTTGTCATGAAAAAAAGCCTTAAGATGAATTAATATATAGTTTAATTGGGTTATAAGTATATAAGTGCTATTTGGATATATAAGAACATGATTTAACATATAAGCACATTATGCACTTCCCAGTGGTTTAGATTATTTGAAACAAATTAATATAACTGGACTTTAACTTAAGACTTAGGCCAGTAATAACTCGCATTAGGGGCATTGTGTCAGCCAGAGCCCTCTAACAACACCCCCATACAGAGGAACAGTAAGATTGTTAACACCTTAGCAAGCATTTTGGGAGGAAGTCCACAAAAGCTTTATTGCTATCTGGCATGGCTCTGGACTAAGCTTATCAGCCATTTGTAACAACAGTCGCTGGGCTCCCCACGCATCAGCGTTTGCAGATCTTACAGAGGTGTGCGCTCAGAACCTAACCCAAAGGCACAGGAAATTTTTACGGGTTTAGAAATGGAACAATCTTTTGTAAAAATGAAATATGCAATGTCTACAGACTTACAAAAATAGAGCATGCACATCCACTCTAATGCAGGTGCAGGACAAACGGAGAATCCACATCAAACAGAGTGATTAAATGAAGTCCGCATACTGAAGGACAATGCTCCCCAAAAAGTTGATGAAGATCGTTCTGATCGAAATGTCGATATCTTGAAATAACTTTTTAGGGAGCTTTTTCAGTGTGCGGACTTTATTTAATCACTAAGTTTTATAAATTACCTTCAATGAGAAAAGATATGTAAACTGTCTGCAGTTGCAAAAAATCGATTACCATGTCACAAGATAGTGTCCAAAATTTTGGAATTCATTAAAACCCTCTTTTGGAAAACTAAACAGAGGAATAAATTCTTTTCATTTTCCAACCAAACAATAAAATCAAGCAAGTTTGGGACCTATTGAAGAGAAAGGTCAGGGGATGGGATCTAAAAGTGCAGCACGTCTGCAAAAACTTCCACAGCTGCACTCCGAGCCGTATACCTGCCGCAGAAAAGAGAGGATGTGTGCATGTATGCTCATCTACTAACATTGCAAATGTTCGCTAATTTGGTGAAATTAATGCCACCCTGACACTTGCACGATTTTTGTTCCCGCAATGCCACGCAATGCGTGAGGAGTGAACGAGCGTGAGGAGTGTGTGAAAGGTGCGGGGGTGCGTGCCATGTCGTGGAGAGAATTTAGAAATGTTAAAAAATTCAGCACACATTCGGCAAGCAATGTTCGTGCCATGTGCGTGCCACTTGCGTGAACCATGCGTGAACACTACACAAACTCGGCGCGAATACTGCCGACGGTGCGTGTCAATGCGTGCCGTGTTAGGATGTTGTCACGAGTTGTTCATGTGATCATGGCATGCCCAGCTCACGCATAGTTCGCACACGTCACGAACCATTCACGCATGGCAGGAACTTCTAACGAAATGTTCACGCATTTTTGGCCGCGCATTGCATAGACAGAGCGTAACTTATGCGTGTACAGTGTGCGAACAGGGCACAAACAAGGCTCCGCTGCGTACCACCGAAATGGCACGCCTTGTCACGATGCATTGCGCATTGCGACTACCTGTTCTCAGTGCCTTGTTTTAAATGTCAGGGCCCTCAGAAGTCTACCAATGAAGTGTGGAGCTACTTTGAGCCTTGTTAATGATGTAAAAATAGCGATTTCTTTGCATGGCAACGCTATGTCCCATTCACTACCATTGTAAGCCTGTTGGGAGCTTCGGCTAAAAAGCCCTGTATTTCAAAATGTTGGGTGCATACGGAGGTGAGGTATTCGACAAATGTTAGTACTCGTTATCATGTTTCAATACACCCCAAGTCAATTTCACACTGGAGGTCCCCTTTAACTTTCAATTGGTACTACGTATCTATTACTGCTCGATCATGAGCTCTAGTGGCAGGAGCAATAGGGATGGTAAAACACCAATCCTCACACAAAAGCACAACTCTTTTCCGGGGGAACTGGGCATCGTCATGCATAGCACACCTCCCTTTGAGAGGCTGAGAACACCAACACAATAACTGCTGCTGGCTTTTATGGTAAAGAAAGCTGGAAGAACAAGTTAGCTCTTTAGCGCACATAACAGACCTCAGAGTATAACTAAGACATAATGAAACACAGTTCCCACTCTCCAACAAAGCTAAGGAAAGGGTGCTCTAAAAAAAGCGAGGAAATAAACTTAAAAAAAAGTAAATCTGAACCAAAAATAAGAATCAACTTCAGGTACCGGCTTTTTTAAAATTGTCTGATAAACTGAACACAAACATCTTTTCCCCAATGCTGGTGTGTCAGACGAGATGTGCCAGTCAAGAGACACAAGGTGCTGGAAGAAAAAACATTCAGTTGAAAAAAAAGAATTTGCAAGTAAGAGCACTAAATTTGCATAAAGTTTGACAGAGCTTTGCTCTACAACCACATTCATCACTCTTTCCCCCTCCTTCACTGTCCCCTTCTGAAAGTGAAAATTAAAAAGGGAAGGAATACAACATGAACAATATAAGTTTATTTGCTAACGGCTCCGCTAGCTGGGGAAAAACACATTTGCTCTCAAAGGTGGTCTGAGTAAATCAAAACGCAAACAAGGTCAGTGATACAAAACTTTATTAGTGCCAGCATTATGGATTGACGCACCTCCTACTGTACTGTTCAATCCACTGTAACGCAGACGGTTTTATTTCAGAGCACAATTACCAAAATGGGTGAAATTGATAAGTCTGCCATTTACGATGGACAAAATTGTCCATAACGTTACTGTCACATGCATTTCTGATAGGGAAGGCACAAACATAGAGCTCAGTGCATTTTTCACCATTCTTCAGTGAAAACATTTAATAGCCTACAATACTCCTTTAATTCAGAGCCAAATTCTAATGAATTGTAATTTAAAAAAACAAAAAAAAAGTACATACATGGTACTTGCAATTGTTGATTTTTTGTTTCATGAGTTGTATTATAGTTAACGTCACTGTGTAATAAATTTTATCAAAGAAGGACAGTATTAGATTCTTGGTTCCATACATTTGATGCCTATTTAAAATTCCCTGGTTGGTGAGGAGTGGGGTCCAACACTTGATGCAGATACACTCCTTGCAGATGCTTGCAATGCTTTGTAAATTGCCAGTTTGGCTGTTGTGAAGAAGTTCTCTGAGAATTGCCTTTCATGGCACGAGATGCCAGCACTAGCAATTTTTCTATCAATAAGGACCGCAGCGTGTTCATGTTCATAGAGCCTCTAAAGTCAGTCATGTACACTCTTGGGAGGCACTAAGCCTTTTCAGATTGGTCACGTTCAATGCGATCTCACTCACACCACGGTATTATGTAGCTATCTAGCTAACATTAGTCAGTTACTGCGGAGTCTCAGCAGCAAGTTCAGAGTGGAAGACGAATAGAGGTTATAAGAATATTTTTTATCAGTTGGACTAACTAAACGGCTTGCTTATTGATTATATCATGGTTGTTAGACTGCTTAACACTGCCATGTACATGAAATCAGGTATTACAGTACTCTTTACATTATATAGTGAAGCTAAGGAAAATCTTATAAATAATCATCTTATTTCAGTGATATGTTTTGGTTTTTGTCATAACTTCAGTAGCTACCTGTAATTAGTGTCAACTTATCGGATATGTTTTGTAGCCCTTTCTTGTGTCCCAAATGTGCTTTTAGATTTTTGGGACGTTTGTTAGCTTGCGAGCAAGATCAAGGGCAATCGCTGTTACAGCTAGCTAGTGAAGTTGGGGCAGGAACCAAATAACATTGCTTAAATATGACGATTATTTCCAAATAGTTTTCTTAACTAATGTTAGCTAGCTAGATGGCTATAAATTCCAAAGAGTCACTTAATATGTGATCGCATGCATAACAGTATAATGCGGCTGTAGCTACTGATAAAATGACACATCTCGTGCCAAACTGCGTGCTGGCAGCGTTCATAGAACAGAATCTGCTGATGAAGGTTGAAGGAAGTCGTATGGGTGTGATCACATTGGAAGTGACGAATCATAAAAGGACCAGTGCCTCGCTACCATAGATATATACAACACTCCCTACAGCATGTGTGCCTGGCCTAGAAGCTGATTGGCTGGAATGCCTATGAGGACACCTGTTTATCTGAGACGCAGTTCATTACTTTGAAATTCAGTGAACAAAATTAGATTAATTTCAGTTATACTGCCACAGAAAATACATATTTTGGGCAATACTTATTGATAAATTCAAAATCCGGGAGATATTTGGCACTAGTCGGGATGTCGGGAGATAGGAGCATTTTCCTGGAGTCTCCCGCAGAAACTGGGAGAATTGGCAGGTATGCAACAGGTCTGAAAGGCAAAGAAAACATTTGTCTCAGCTCTTACCCAATACAAATACATGTTCTTCTCATTCCATAAATATTTTTTGTGAATTTTTATGAACTGTGTTATCAAATATCCAAAATATAACTCATGAGCACAAGTTCATAAATTCTGCGATTCCATATATTTTAGCCAATCAAAAACTACTTTTCATGGCAATGTCCCGGATGTTATGACGCGAATGGATACCAGGAAATCAGCTGATCTATATAAAGCGTGTACAAATTAGCCTTGATTATCGCTCATGCTGCAGCTTAATTTTAGATGAGGAAGATCAAGGTTCAATATTATCTATCATTATTGTAGCCCCAAGACGAAATCGGGGCTACTATGGATTTGGCCTCGTCATGCGTCCACCGCCGACGTAGAGATTTTCTTGTGGACGCTCTACAAGCCACAAATTCCAAGCTGTTTCTTTTATATTTGTTTTGTATATGGGCAGTAAGGACATGGTGCCTATGGATTTTAGTTGCCATGGTAACTTAATTCACTAAATGGTAAACAATTTTGTGTCAAAAATAAGCCGAAATGAAAAATGTGGGCGATTGGGGGGGTTCAAGGGCGACCAACCTGTCTAGTTAGAACCTGTGCGACAAAATAATGGCGCTGTATGCGGCAGTTAGTTGCTCCAACAAGATGGGAGACTTGGACCTACCACCAATGAAGAGTCACCAGTTATATTCTGCACACTTTTTACCCAGTCGTTTCAAGGAACAAGTTTATGCAAAATATGGAGTTGAATCGCCCTGTGAATGTTGGAAGATTTCGAAAGATGGTGCCAAAGCTACAGAACTGAGTCAGCAGCAGGCCCGCAACCCCAAGCGCCAGTAAACTTTAGCTGGGCTGGAGAAACAACAGCATCATTTACAGATGGAGCAGGTAGGCTCTCCAAATCTTTTGTCAAATTATAATTTGTCGTTGTTGTTGTACCAGTAATTATCATACAAGCCGTTTACGCCAGAATGTGGAAACCAGCACTGGTACAACACTTAGGAATGTTAAAAATAATACTACTTATAAACATTATGCGTACTGTTACAAAATACAGTAAAATTAACCCTGAAAGGTCAAGAGTTCTGGTATCCTGGTGATACCCCAAAGCTATGAAAATTTACAAACACGGCGCTTCACAGAGTAGATATCTGATCTTTTCAAGCTGATTTAATCGTTTAAAATGTTTTTCAAAATCTACACTAAAATATATACTATTCAAAAAAAGTAGGGGATATTGGATTTACAAGTACCATGAAATGCAGATCATGAGGTCAGGAAGGAAACAAATGACATAAAAACATTAAGGA
Organism: Gymnothorax javanicus; assembly: GCA_029692085.1. Lineage (NCBI taxonomy): Eukaryota > Metazoa > Chordata > Actinopteri > Anguilliformes > Muraenidae > Gymnothorax > Gymnothorax javanicus. The sequence continues at coordinate 22,645,858 of CM056206.1, forward strand.
AACATTTGTCAATTTATTGAAACCCTGTGTACAGTCAGTAAAGGACAGATTCTCCAGAATAAGGAATCGACACAAACACAGGGTCACACATGAAATTTACCACCATTGTGAAACAGAGTCAGTAAGCGGTAAAACCCCTCGGTTGGCTAGACAAGCCCGAATTTCGGCGTGGCATACTCCTAACGAGACGTCCCAGGTCATTTTGGGGATCGTTATTCCATTCCTGTTGCAATGCTTTAAAAAGTTTTTGGACATTGGCAGGAGGTTGTTGACGTAGGGCAACCGCTGTCAAATCCCAGACATGCTGTTTGGGGGAAAGGTCCGGAAGTGCTGGCCATGGTAATGTGGTGATATTCTGCTGCTGGAGGTAATCTGTAACAATCCTGGCCCTATGACATCTGGCATTTTCATCTTGGAAAATGAAACGGCGGCCATAACGACCTGAAAACGGCACAACATGGGGTGCCAAGATGTTGTCCCGGTAGTACTGCCCTGTGTGACCGTCCAGCAACAACATGCAAGTCTGTTCTGCGGTCGGCAGCAGTGATGCCTCCCCACCATTACAGATCCACCCCAATACGGATCATGTCTAATGACGTTAACGTCATGGAAACGTTCGTTACGTCGGTGCCAAACCCTCCTGCGTCTGTCGTGCGAAGTCCACAGTGAATTCGACTCATCTGAGAACATTACGTTGTTCCATCGGAATTATCCCTGCATTGATGATGGCAACACCATTGGAGTCTGGCCCTAATGTGACGATCCTCAAACAGGGAATGATGTTTTATACCCAGTAATGTAAGTGAAATCTGTGCAGACGATTCCTGATGGTCTGGCCACTCACAAGCCAGTATCCCTTTGAAGTTGAGACCTTATCTGATTTGCTGTTACCATACGATTTCTCAAGACAATAGTGCGGATGAATCTGTCCTGAGCCTGAGTTGTTGCCCTTGGATCGACGGATCGTGGTCTATCCTGAACAGACCCTGTAGCATACGATGTCTGGACCATAATCTACTGATGACAGACTGGGAAACATTCATTGCCCTTGCCACAACGACCTGTCATTTGTGCCAACCTGTAGCATGCCAAGGGCACGTACCCTCTCCCTCCTGTGTTAATGGTGATGGTCTCTTTTTAATTAACGACTTCAACCACTGATAATCTGATGCTTTTCTTCAAAATCTTCCTTTACAGTGTCAAACCTTCCAATTCAGAGTCATGCAAATGCTTGGCACAACCCCTTGATCATCAATAGCATCCCGCAGATCGTTGTCATGATGTGTTTGGGTGATGAATTTTTGGAAATGCTTCCTCAGTAAGGAAATTATACAAATGGTTTCGTATCCCTTTGTATATGAAAAAATTTTGATCTCAAAATAAAATATCCCCTACTTTTTTTGAATATATTTGAAAGGTAGGGGCAGTGTACTTTTATTGAATATCCACTATACCAAGTGTTTTCTTTGCCTTTAAGTATAAACAGCACATCTTAAGTTAGTCATAACTCTCAGTTCTTAGTTCAACATAACGTTACACCCAGGCGTATGGACAGCTAGGGCACTCCCGCCAAGTGACGGGGCTCAGCACCCTGAAACACAGCAGCAACTCCTTTTCAGCTCCTATCCTTCCTGACGTGGTGGATTTTTTGTGTAGAACCTGTTTCTGCATTATGGCGAACCTCTTTGTCACCATGATCTCCTACTCCATCATTTTATAGTAAAAATGCACAATTAGTTTGCTGCTATTATTTTGAGTGCAAGCAAAGATGGATATTTGCTGCAGCAGTGTGGTGTCCATGCTAGAATGAGGGGCGTGCAATTTTCAAATAATTCAGGCTGGAGCCAGATAAAATACAGTATGCATAAAATAGATTTAATACTCTGCATTAAGTGGCAACCTAATGTATTTATCAACCAATTTTCAACCCACTTGATTAATTGCTCCATGTTTTGAATACCCAGTAAAGGCCATTCTCATTTAGAATCCTTTGTCATTCCAGGGCACACATAAGCTCTTCGCTAATGGTCCTGCAGCCAATCGCAGCACTTTTCACACTCCAGTCCTTAGAACTCCTTTGTCACCTGAGGTTTAGGAGCAGGCCAGTTACAGGCCTGCTCTTAATTGACTAGTTCCTTCTTGTGATTCCACTTATAGCTTTATTTAATGATGCCACTATGAGGGAATGCAGCTAAAAGACTCAGAAAGTAAATTTGAAAGTCATACGTCATTTGGAGACCACACATTGACTATGCCAGTTAAAGTTTAAGGTACAGTGACAGCATTGTCCTCCCCACTGCATTCAACTGATGATGCCTCTCATCTTTTTTGAAATATTTCCTCTTCTGTTTAGCTTGAACAACTTACCCCTTTTCATGTTCTTTTGTCTAGACATCAAAAGGTTTCTTTTTTGCGTATCAGACATGCTTCACATATTGCATTGCTTCACAACCGAAAAGCCGGTATTAATTGGGGGAAATTGGCAAAACTTTTGAGTTTTGAGCGCACTACAACAACCAAATTCCATAAATAATTAAAATTTCTAGTGTGAAAAAGATGAAGTGGCCTGAGTATAAGCACAATTCCATCCAGATTCCTTGTACTTTACGCAAGAGTGCCTTATCAATCAAATGAGTATGTGTAATGTTTGCAGAAGCATTGTGCTACCTTTCATTGCCTGACACTTGGTGTGTAAATTGCTCAATTATGTCAGAATATTATTTCAGTTCAATTATTTGCATCAAACATATCAAAAACAGCAATAACTACCATTTTGTTTAACCCAAGCTGCATCATCTAATCATGACTAAGAATTAAGGTATTTTCCCTTTGAGAGGTATATTCCCTCTCAAAACCTGGACGTTATTCCATAAACAGGAAATTATGTTCTAGAGTTAAAACATTGACTTATTAACCAGACTGAGACCTGTCTGTAGTAGAAATAGCATTTGCACCCTGTGCCATCTGAGATAATCTTATTGTTGATCTGCAAAATGGGCTACCCAATATCAGCTACTTAGCATCAGCTAATCCAACTGCTGGATTCAGTCAGTGTTTGTAGCATAAAGTCCCCTATTTCTGCCCACCCCATGAAAAAATCGGAGATCCAAACTTAAATATTAAAATCGGAAATGCATAGCTCATGGAATATCATATTTTTCTGGAGTGATGTATACCTCGTTTGTGTTCATGAATCGCTTGGTTTTCCATTTCTGGGTTATTTTTTTTCAATCACAGGCATTTTTTTACTTTTACTCAAATTCCACTCTCAATTGTTAGAATTGGGAGGGGGGGTCATCGTAACTCCACCCATGGGTATTTTGCTTCTCTTCTTTCTGCTTAAGATGCATTTCAAAAACATTATTCTGAGTTTTTGTTAGATCTTCAAACATCAAATGATGATATACATATATGAAGACCACAATGGAAAAATGATGAAAGTCACATTTTCACATTGTGGAGAAACGATGAATTAAAAATTCAAAACCATCTTAGAAACAAAGCACTGAAAAAATATGCACAAAATATAAAATATATAAAATATTATGATAACATATAGCATTATTATATATCATTATAAATATTATAATGATATACACCCCGAATTCGAAATAGTTGGGACAAAGTGTAAATTGTGAATAAAATCAAAACGCAATGACTTTCAAATGATTGGCTATAAAAGGGATGTCTTAGAGAGGCTGAGTCTCTCAGAAGTAAAGATGGCCAGAGGCTCTCCAACCTGTGAAGGCTTTCATAAAAAATTGTGGAATACTTTAAAAACAATGTTCCTCAACGTCAAATTGCAATGGGCTTTGAAGGTCTCATCATCGACAATGCATAACATCATCAAAAGATTCAGAGAAACTGGAAAAAATCTCTGTGCATAAGCGACAAGGCCGAGACCTTTACTGGATGCCCATGATCTCTGGGCCTTCAGACGCCACTGCATCACTCTGGAATGAGCATGATTCTGTCATTGACATTACTAAATGGGCCCAGAAATACTTCAAGAAACCACTGTCTGTAAACACAGTCTGCCCGTGCCATCCACAGATGCCACCTAAAACTCTATCATGCAAAAAAGGAAGCCATTGTTGAGCATGATCCAGAAGCGCCGCCGTGTTCTGTGGGCCAAGGCTCATTTAAAATGGACTGTAGCAAAGTGGCAAAGTGTCCTGTGGTCAGAGACCACCCCTCCTGTTAGTCCAAATTTGACATTCTTGTTGGAAATCAAGGGTGTTGTGGGTGTCCGGGCTAAAAAGGACCATGAAAAGACCACCCTCCTGTTCTCAGAGTCGTTCAGTTCAGAAAAGCCAGCATCTCTGATGGTATGGGGATGCATTAGTGCATATGCTGTGGGATACATTTGCATGTTTTCAAAAAACACCATGAATGCTGAAAGATATGTAAAGGTTGTAGGGCAACATATGCTGCCCCTCCAAACAACCATCTATTCCAGGGGCCAAATTTTGTGTATTTCAGCAGGACAATGATAAAAACCACATAATGCAGCGTTTTTGATTTTATTACAACAGCATGGCTTCTTAGCAGAAAAGTCTGTGTGTTGAACTGGCCTGCCTGCAGTCCTGATTTTTCACCAGTTTGAGAACATTTGGATCATGGATAATTAAGCGACTGAAAAAGTCCGTCAAAGGAGACTCAAAACTCTTCAGCAGCTGGAAGCATGCCAATTAAACAAGAGTGGGATCAAATTCAATGGCTAAACTCAAGAAAATTGTCTCCTCAATGCCCCAGACGCCTCCACTTTGTGTTAAAAAGAAGCAGGATACTACACCATGGTAAACAGTCCCCTTGTCCCAACTTTTTTGAGACTTCCTGTATGCAGCCATCAAATTTGAAATGAGCTAATTTTATGGATAAAATGCCCAGAGAAAAATTTCTTTGAAAATTTGCTATGTTATCTCTGTTCTGTTATGAATAAAATACTGGATGGTGTGATTTGAAAGTCATTGCGATTTTGATTTTATTCACAATTTACACTTTGTCCCAACTATTTCAGAATTGGGGTTGTATAAATATTATGCTTATCTCAGATGGCTATGGGCTTCCCCAAAACTACTTGACACCCACGAATAACAAACTTCTAGCCAGAATTTGCTCCGTCTCAGTAATGACTTGACTTTCGTCTGAAATCCATTGATTTTTTTTCCTCTCCCTCTTCTGTTCTCCTCACTCCGCTTCTTGGTGAGTAATATTCTTTGTTATGGAACTGAAGCTCACATTGTGCTAACCCCGTTTGCTCCCACTATTGACCACAATATGAGAACTGTCTTAAAGTTTTGCACTTGAACACTGTCATCTACCAGTGTATTTGCACTAGAGGAGCTCAAAGATGGCTGACAGCAACCATTATCAATGTTTGTGTCATGTGAGTGGAAACCCGGCAACACCAATGGTGCCAACATGAGTGAAAGGCACAGTATATTGTTTAGTTAATTCAATGGGGACCAGAGATGCTCCCTCGACTCACAGTCCAAATGAGAGAGAGGAGGAAAAAGGAATGAAAATTGACCATTCTATTATGAAACCTTGATTTAGTTGAAATTAATTTTGTATTACATGATTGTTATGATTTTGGTTGTTTTCATCGAAACATTAATAAAGTATGTCACACATGTGGGTATATTCTGTTTCTCTATAATTGTATTGTTTATATAGACACAGGGTGTTTCAAAAAGATGGACCCAATTTCAATGCAGTATATTTCCAAATTGGGTCCGTGTTTTTGAAACACCCTGTATTTTTTTTTTATTGTTTGTGCATTGCCAGTCAGGGGTGCCAGTAATTTTGGGGCCCACTGTATGTGCTCAGGGCCATAAGAAAAGAAATATTACTCTGGCTGCACTGAGTACATAATATACTCTCATGTCAGCTGAATCTATTGAGTTGGAGAATTAATATACTAAGTTAATATCACAAACAAATGGGTTGCTGGTATGTTAATGAGGGAGAAGGGCAGATCAAGATGATATTCCATTACCTTGCCCTTACCACGGGGGGGAAGTGCTATTAACGCAGGCAGCCTGGAGCAGAGAGCAGGCAGTTAAACATTAGTTTAAGAGTCAATCATTCTTTCAAGTGCAGAGAGAGAGACCAGAGACAGCCCCCCCGGGGAGGAACGGCACAGGAATACTAAACACTCAGTCACAGACACCACTCTCTGGTCCTAAAGCATTTTTATTTTTTATTTTATTATTATTATTATTATTATTTTTCGTTTTTTGGTTGTTTCTGAGCAGTGTGCCAGTCATTTTAATGACTTTGGAAAGGCCTGTAACGCCAGTGGAAAGGCGCAATGGAATATATTATGGGGGTCTAATATAAAATGCCACAAGACGGCAGCAGGTTTTTTTCTGTCGGAGACCTTGAAAATGTTTATCGTTCTTCTGGTGGGTTTGTTCCTTAAACATATTGTGTCTTTGCCACATTAGGCTCCCAAAGATTAGTGATGCATGTGTCTCATACATAGACTGTATAAAAAGATGGACGAAGCAACTGTGACATCACCCATTGGTTTCAGCATTCCATTTAGGAAGCCTCGATTTTGGCAATTTGAACTGTTCCATTTCGTCATTTTGAAACCGGATGTGATTCTTATTGGACGAGAGCGTGAATTGAAGATCCAGGGAGGGGCGTGGCTCTGGATATGACCGTATCGGACGAGGACCAGAGGATAGCCACGCCCCTAAAGCATATTCTGGCTTTATCCTTTATTCTAGTCTATTTGGGACCATAATTTACAAAAATGAACATCATGATATATCGAAGCAGACTTGAAACTTGCGATAGATACCATAAAATGATGTGGAAAATCATTATTTAAATAAATCAGGTGGGAAAGTAGGGTCATTTTCTCATAGACCTCTATAGCATTGAACTTCTTCCTGCAACCACCGACGTCACCATCTGCTGGCCATTAAATAGAATGCAGTTTTTAGAGATTTCCACATCAGCCTCACTTCTCAGACCCGGGTGCTGCGTCCATCTTTATATACAGTCTATGGTCTCATATCTTATGGTCAGTAGTATGTAGCTCACTGATTGTGAGTCTCCTTCTGGTGTGCACTCATGCTCACTTTCTGTAGAGATCCTGGCATGTGGGTAGACAAGCAGAGACCTGAAAAAGCAATTTGTGATTCTAAATTGGATGAGAAAGATGAAAGACGACTATGGAAGTGAAAACTGTTGGGACTGCATCGGGGAACATCCAAGAGGTGGCACGTTTTTGTGGTCTCGGCTTCTGTTTGAACGCCAATGAAACCAGCGTTGGGATGGGGTGAAAAGGAGTCATCGCAGGGGGTTTGTGTGGAACGAGGCCGCATCGGCAGAAGCGTTCAGCTTTTCGGTGGGGAAAAGAATCTCAAATTTGCTCTGGGCTTGCTGGGCACTGATCAATTAAACATCTGGCTAGTGTCAAATAACGTAAGCCTCTTCCTGTGTCAGCGGACGACGGGGAAGGGGAGGGGGAGGGGGAAAAACACTGGCTGAGCAAGCCTGGCTCTTGAGATCCTCAATATTTCATAACTCCAGTACATGTGTTTCTCTCCCTGTGGTTACTCAGTGGGCTGCATGTTCAGCTATTCTAAGCCAGCTACATCCCAGCCATGCAGAGTGAAGGTGAGCAAACAGCAGGCCTCTTTCAAACATGACGGGCTGTTTTCTCTTAGCCGCAGACAGTAAGCACAGCATCTGGACGTTTATGCAAAGTTAGCTGCGTTGAGTCTCCTAACCCTTCCTGCTGCCATTTCTTTAATTAAGCTTTGTCCTTTTATACTTCCCAGTTGGGAAGGCCCAATTGTAAGCATGTCTTTTTTAATGATGCCTGCAAACCAAAGGCCCAATACTAATCACACTGCCCTTCACAAGTCTGCGTCACCCACCTAGCTAGCCCCTTGATGCTACTTTTTGATTGCAGGGGCAGTGTACCACTGTGCAATGTAGGGCATCTTCCTTGAATTGAGAAATGCTGCTTGTGAAAGAGATGGTGAACCTGTGCTCTTGGAAGAACCAGTCAAATTATTTTTGAGTACGCTACGAAAGTGTGTAATTGACAAACTGTTCTCACCACTGAAAATTCAGTGCATGATCCAGATAGCTTGGTGGCATCTACCAGAGATAATGAAAAAAATTATTGAAACGGAACTCGGGGGGAGTATAGCTATCAAATGAATCAAAGCATTCATAAATTGACTCTGCTGGGACCCCAGTGGATTGAGAGTAGTTGTGGAAAATACAGCTTCACTTTTTACAAGTTTAATTTTCTCAGTTCTCCGGTCAGAGGTTAATCCAATGTCATGAGTCACCGTGGTCATTATACATTTCATAGAACTTGAGTTTGAAGATAAAAGGGGAGTCTGGCATCTGTAATGGAGTCTGGGTCAAATGTTATCTCTGATACTGTTAATCTAAATCATTTCCCAGTACCTCTAGCTAAGTATAATAATCTGTCCTTCATTCCACTCACCCAGCAAGCTATCCATCTATACTATTTGCTCAGAATTCAACTGATGACCACTGACCAACGACAAGGGAAGGATTTCAAAGTGGAGGGATATATCGATGGACTACATTCCTTGTGTGAAAATGCTGGCTATTGGTCTATCTCAAAATGCACTGACTATGGCTGAACAAATTGAATGAATTTGAACAAACTAGAAAAAACAACGAAAGCAGCAAAAAAGCAGTGAAACAATGCTATACACATAGGTTTATTTAGTTAGGAAAGTTCTGTCAATAAAGTTTTGTTTGATCTGTACAATTATTGATTTCTAGGTGATGTCTAAGGGATCACGTCCAACACACCTCAGTCAGCAATTCAGTCTACCGATGTAGACATTTTGGAGGAATTAAAAGCGATCAATGGGAGAATGACAGCAATGCAGACTGTGCTTGAAAGGCAATTTAATAAAAAAAAAAGTGGGCAGTTAATGTGATTCAATGACTAAGCTTGCTAATGACAAAGTTAATTCAATGAAGAGGGAGATGGAAAGAAATGCAAAGGAAATAAGAGAAAACATTGAAATGGAAATAGGAATTCTAAACTGAAGGATGGATATTATTGAATTAAAGGTAGAGAATGTTAAAACTTCCTTAAATCAAATTTGATCTAAACCTCTCGGTTACATTAGCGGAGCTGAGAATACTGAGGATACGGAGGGGATAAATTAAGGAGTTGTTCGTCTTGGTTTGTGTTGCGACCGGATGCCAGAGCTTGTGGCAGTGGAGCATTTGAGGCCGCGTGGCATGGGACCTGGTCTGATCGAGGTGGAAGTCCCAATGGTGCTGGAGAAGGTTGTAGTTTTTGTGGAAAAAGTCAGAGTTTTAAAAAAGTTCACATACGATTGGCTAAGTCTCACCCGGATCGTTTTATCGAGCTGAACTTTCGGGGTTAGGGTTAGTGATGATCTTCTACTATGTCAAAAAACCAACGATAACATTGATAGATTATATGGTTTGTTCTGAGATAGATCACATGAGGAGATGGATATTTTCTTGTCTGTAAAAAAATAGCCCTAGAACTAAGATACACTACCGGTCAAAAGTTTTAGGACACCCCAATTTTTCCAGTTTTTTATTGAAAATGATGCAGTTCCAGACTAACAAAAAGCTTTACAAAAGTAAGTGGTGAACTGTCAGAAGTTTTAAACAAAAGGTAAGGTTACCCAGGTTTTTTGTACGCTGTTGAGTAGGTGAAAGGATGGTTCCTCAGTGTGTGACATCAACTGTCAAACATGGAGGAGGAAGCGTGATGGTCTGGGGCTGTTTTGCTGGATCCAGGGTCAGTGACTTGTACAGAGTGAAAGGCACCCTGGACCAAAACGGCTACCACAGCATTCTGCAGCGCCATGCAGTACCCTCTGGTATGCACCTAGTTGGTCAGGGGTTCATCCTACAGCAAGATAATGACCCAAAACATAAGTTCAAGCTCTGTCAGAACTACCTTATGAAAAAAGTAGAAGATGGTAAGATTGAAAACATGGAGCGGCCAGCACAGTCTCCAGACTTAAACCCCATCGAGATGGTTTGGGATGAACTGGACAGAAGAGTAAAAGCAAAGCAACCTACAAGTGCCATACATTTATGGGAACTTCTGCAACAGAGTTGGGAAGAACTTTCTGAAGATCATTTGATTTCCATTGTAGAAAGAATGCCAAGGGTGTGTTCAGCCGTTATATCTGCAAAAGGTGGCTACTTTGAGTCAAAAGTTTAAAATACATTTTGATTTATGATTTCATTTTTTAACTTAGATTTTTAATTTGTTCTTTCATGTCTATGCTTTCATTCCAGAGTACAATGAGACATTAAACTGCATAATTTTCAATTAAAAAACTGGAAAAATTGGGGTGTCCTAAAACTTTTGACCGGCAATGTATGTAAGAAAAATAATCTCCATTGGAATGCTGAACTAGATAATTTAGGCCAGACCAAGTTAGGACCCGGCCGACCCCATTTCAAGTGAAATAAAATAAAATAAAAAAGACAGGTGTTGCATGGAAAACTATAAAATATAAAAGACTTTCAAAGTCTTAAGTTTTCTAAATTTCTTAACAAAGTTGAAACTCCACTGCAGTAAAAACAGCCAGTGTTGTGAACAGTCTACACCTTCGATAAATATCTACTTTATAAATCGACACGTCAGCCTGCACTGCAGGCCACGAAAAAGTTCTTGTCCATTCTTTGATTTTGCTTGTGTCTCTATCTCCCATCTATTTTTCTTTGAAGAAACAGTGTGTCGCTGTATATTAAAAATTATAAATTAAAGTTGAAACTCTGCAGTTTTTTCAAAAAATTTGTTTTTTCACACTAAAAATAGTTCTTGGTCATTCTTCAGTTTTACTCGTCTGTACGCTCAAAAATTGTTTTACCTCTGTGTGACAGCTAATATTTTTAATTTGTTTTGTCGGGCGACTCTTAAATGCTTCTATGTACATGAGATTATTTTGGTCGATTGCCTAAATTTCCCGCTTCATTAGGTATTTTATGGCGATTTCATTTCAAAGCCAAATTTTTCATGCTTTGAAAGCTGCTCTCCCGCGTGCCTCATGCACACAGATGGACTGGAGTGGTCAAGCCTCAATCTAAAGCTCCATAAATCACATTTGCATAACCGTAAAAAAAATTTTGCTATTTCACCTTTTCGGCTCAGGCACTGTTATAATAACTTAAGTCGGTACAAAAAAGATCATATTGTGTAGCCTATCTGCATTCCCTTGGAGCAGCAACCGTTGTGGAAGACATGAATGGAATCGCCTGCTTGGAATCATTTTAAGAATGCAAAGGGCACAAGTATTAGGCTGTCGTTATTTTATGCCTTTTATTGGATTAGCCTGCTGCCTGTATGTTTTTATGTCGATGAAACTGACAAGCTACTGTAAGGGTATGCCCGCCGGATGCCAAACGGCTGTCCGGAGAACTATAAAATCTGGAACAGGACTCAGGTGCAAGGCTGGGGAGTGATGAATGTTTAATAACAAAAAGATGAAACACAAAACAAAAGGGGAAGCAGGTTCCAACTAAATATGAAACTAATACAAAGACAAACAATATAAAATCTAAGTAAAACTGAAGAAAGGCGAAGTGTGACGGTTAAAACCCACTGACCAGCAGTGGGGATTCAAATGCAATGCAGTTTAATGTTTGAAGTCATTAAAATTTCCACAGTTATACACTGTAATTTTTAAATGAATAATTAATGCATCTTTTACAGAAGAATTCTGTTTAGCTAGTTGCACTGCGTCAATTGCGACAAAGGTGGCGAATGCTACGTGATTTGACAGGGAGAATGTCAAGTGACTATTGAAGCAACACCCAATTCGGAAATTTTCCATCTTCATGATGGCTGGTTGAACTCCACCCCTGATGTTTATGTCAAGTCACGTACAGACGTCTGTACAGCCAGCTGATGCGCCGAACGTGCCTATTGTCCCCAAAGCAGTTTCGCTATAATGCTGTCATCAACCCATGAAGACTTTACAAATGACTGATGACTGGAAAAAGTAAACTTATACCAAGAGCTGCTAAAATAAACAAGGAAACATGTAAAATAATAAACACAAATGCAAACTATGCATTCAAGATAGTCAAACACTTTCAGATACTGACAAAGGTTGCAAATGTAAATACAGTTTCTGAAAATCTTCCTGTTGCTCTTGTTTTCAATCGTTTCGATTTAAATTGGTGTTTTAGAGTTTCACGTTTAGATATTGAAAAGCCAAAATAAACCTTTCATGGCGTAAATCACCTGGGGGCCCTCCTTGTTTGAGATTTCTGAAGCTCCTGTTCTCAGTTTTTTTTTTTTTTTTGCTCCGTTCCTTTTGGAGCACTGCAGTTGATACCAAAAGCCTGGGAAGGAGGGGCTGGGGGGGGGGGGGCAAAGGGGAATAGATGGGGAAAGAGTGAACAGCTTTGGCATTTAACGATGTGCAGCTACGTGACTTTGTCAAGGTCAGCTGAACAATGGTAATCGGTACAGAAGGGGAAAGGAATGGAACAAAGGCCCTGCAGTTTATGCTCATTAAAAGCTAGTGCCCTGCCAATTCACTCCTCTAATTAATCTTTTGACCCCTTGGCTTTGTGAAGTTTTCTCCAAGGTAGCGAAGGCCAGTCTAGGTGCCAGTATTGTATCTGGAGGCAGCAGGGCTGGAGGCTGCTGGTAGGAGTTACAGAATCAGATGCTTTTTAAAGGGCATCTCATTTGCTGTGTGCTTGTGCCTCGTCTCAGTAGAGCCACAGGAAGAATTTGTACTGTGAGTGTGTTTCCTGAACAAAAGAGAATATATTTAGTGTTTCCGTGGACCTGGGGTGACCCACCACGCATAATCAAAATTTAATGTTGGATTTATTTAAGTAAAAAATATTATGTCCAATGGTTCCATACGTATCAGTAACGTCTAATATCCCACGCACAGTGATAACATCAGCTTACTCATAAGTTTCTTTTCACAGTTAAATGGAATCCATTCACTCAACGTTTTGAAGTAACTCCAGCAATTCAGTGTCGGAGGGTCTTACCCTCACATTCCTGAACATAAGATGGTGGATATTACTTCTACCTTTCAGAACTGAAGATGATGACTATTAACCACCCACTCTAGAATAGAATATGATTGCTATCTCTCTCACTCTCCAGAACTGAAGGTGGTGGGTGTTACCCTTCAGAACTGAAGATGGTAGATATTACCCATGTATTCAGTGAGGGTGCGTAATGCCAGAGGTGGAGTCTGCCACAGATTGTTTTTGAATGTGAGAGAAAATGACCAGCACAGATGGACCATTGGCCCAAACAGTTAACAGTGAGCAATGTAAAGGCGTGATAGGCCTGGAATGGACGGTGAGTATGGGTTCAGATGTATTTTCATGAAAGCTTGCTTTAGTGAAATGGGAGACCCGTCTGGGTGAGTTTGGGGGGGGATGTGCAGGGGTTATATGTTTGGGGTGGGCAGGACATACCGTTCAGAGCTATGGAATGCACTGTTTGCTGGTGCATTCCGGCATAACTGACCCTGCTTCAGCCTAGCTGGCACAAAACATTGCTACCTTATCACAGTTTCATGACCATTATTTCTATAGCCATCTATCCCCTTCCTTCCTTCCTCTCCTTTTCTCATCTTCCTGTCTGCTATTTACATTGCCTGCTGAAGTACCAGGGGAGAGCGGCCTCTTTTTTACCCTCCTACCAGCCCCTGATCCTTTTTTTCCAAATGTTTCCGCATTGTAACACTGTCTTCGCACTGAAGAGTCCCACAGAGAGGCCAATCCCTACAGGACCAGGGTAGTCGCTAGTCTTTGGCACAGGCTTCACGGTTTTACAACTCCGTGCTCCTCAAATCTGAACTGACAGCATGGCACATCTACGTCTCACTAATGCGCAGGCAATATATGTGAGAGAGTGAGAGCAAAAGACAGAGAGGCAGAGAAGAGTCGAACACTGCAAGACTGTCTTAGATGTTATTTCCTGCATGGAGTGTGTTCACTTCCTGTGTCCACAATGGGTGCTGTATAATTCACTATTAAGCATGCCTTATGTAGCTGTATATCAAGTGTAGACCGAAACATGAAATTTTAATGTAAATAAACTGTTATTCTCGCACAAGTCTTACTTCCTATATCCAGTTAGTGGCGCTATGTCTGTGACTCAATATTGGTATGTTGATGTCTTCAGGCCAGGACTCTTTTCAAGGATGTGAAACTTGGGGCAGATCAGACAATGTTCGCACGAGTTTTCAACAACTTCCTTTGGAACATCAGGGCCCGCATTCACCAAGCATCTTAGCGCTAAAAGTAGGTCCTAACTGCCAGATTCAGGAGAAACTTCTAAAAAAAAATGGGCGTGTCAGTCGTAAATTTAGGACTCCTAAGTGTTATTCACAAAGCATTTTAGGCCTAAAAGTAGCTCCTAAGTCTGGGGGAGCTTAAAAGGACTCCTAACTGGCTAAAACCTATTCACAAAGAATCGGAAAATGGCTGCTGCTGTTGAAAGATGGAATGACTTGGAAATTCTGAATGATGCGCAGTTGTTGAAAAGATATCGGATCGACCGTTAAGGGATTTTATTTGTTGTTGACTTGGTGAGGGAGAGAATTACATCTCCAATCATGAGAAACAACCCAATAAGCCCCGAAATAAAATGTTTGACAACACTTCGTTACTTGGCCACCGGAAAATGCAACTTTGCAACGCGGACAATATAGGGATTTCAAAATCATCTGTCAGTCGCTCAATTCAACAAACAATCAATGCGCTCTGTGAACCTCATATCATCCGACAGTTTATCCGGTTTCCAATGGACATTCGCCAACAACACAGAATCAAACTTGAATTCATGTACATCTCAGGTATGCCCGGTATCATCGGTGCTATTGACGAGACCCATATTCAAATTATTTGTCCGACCCAAGATGAAGAGGTGTTTGTAAATGGAAAAAAAGTTCATTCCATCAACACCCAGATAGTATTTGATGCCGAATACAATATTTTGGACATTGTTGCGAAATGGCCAGGATCCATGCACGACCCGCATTTTAATGGAAAGCAGCTTATGCCAATTATTTGACAGGCATTATGTGCCTGCAGGATGCCACTTGCTCGGGGACAGTGGCTTTGGTGCTGTACCTCCTCCTGCTATGCATGAATCATTTTATTAGGCTATTGAGCGAGGATTACATGTAATAGATCATCATAATAATACCAGCCTATATCATATTTTGTATGCATATTTAAATTGTAGGCTATAGCCTACATTACGAACCAAGCTTAGTATGCCTTCCTGTTGAACGATAACCCGTTTATAGGCTGCAATCTCGGACCTCCCCTGCGATTGCAGCCCATACCACCGCTTCTCGCAGTCGTCTGCCATCCGAGGATTTGCTGTTCACCCCTGAGCCTAATTTCCCTTTGATAACATGCTTTCGCTCCAGCACCAACTGGGCCAGCAGCAGTAACTGGTCGTAGCTCCAGTTGGGCTTTCGCGTCCTTTTTGAACTTTCATCCATGACAGTTTAGGGCAAGCAAACTTGAACGGCTCGACATTTAAATGATCGCTACAAACTCTCATTGGGTAATAAGTTGCTAATTATTGGGGCAAATGACGCATTTTATTATTGACTCGTTTTATGCTATTGGCGTTTTTACAACTATCTCTTTCCTATGTATGTTTATTTGCCGAGAGTGTGATATGTGGGGACTGCGCATAGTGCATTTTCAGGAGTGCTCAACATGTTATTATTTTATGGGACAAACCAACCGCTTGGGCTGTTTTCCTCATTTTTTCCTCTATGGGTTGTATGTGGGATATTTTTTTCAATGGGCCGCCCTGTCACCAAACAACCAATCACCGTGCTCGTTGTCCCAAGACTCGTGCATGAGAATTGACGTCATCCATAGCAACGGAGATTTACTCCCACCTATCTCAGAGCTACTCCTAGTCTAGGAGTTACCAGTTTTCTTAACTAAAAGTTGCTCTCAGTGGCTTTGTGAATAACTTTTTAGATTTTACTCCTACATAAAATGTTTTAGCGCGACTTAGGAGTACTCCTAGCGGTAAGATGAGATGCTTTGTGAATACGGGCCCAGAATTCACCACTCTGCCGCGGACACAGCATTCAACTAGACCAAAACAGCTTGGGAATATAACATTTCCAAGGTCATTAGATGTCACACACGAAATTCAAAGTCACTCAGTTTAAATCTCTCGGAGGACTTTGTTAAAGTACAGCGCCTGGAAATGACAAAAAAGCAAAAGTTGAAAATTCAATTCAAAATGCGAGACTTCCTGTTGGGTCTGAGTCATGGTACCAAAATACTTTCCTGAAGTCCTCAATAAAATCTGTATATCGAGGGCTGACTGCAATAAACAGTTATGTCCAGATGTTTTATATTGGACATAACTGTTTATTGCAGTCAGCCCTCGATATATAGGTGAAACAGGTCGCGAGGGTTGCTTTATTGAAATATCCCAGGGGGCGCTATGCAACTGTTCGCCACGTCCATGTGCAAAACCTGAACAATAATACAGTATCTACATGATATCTACATGAAGGACAAATGATGGAAAACAGCAATAAGAGTAACTATTGTTAGAAATAAGCACTCAACTGTCACTGTGCTTCTGCATATTTCTGTAAGGTTCAATAGTAGAATGCTCTATATGCTTCTACAGCATTATGATCTACAAGTCTTGTAGAAGACTGCATGCTTCCAAATGTTCTATGTATTGCTGTATACACCTAGCATTTACAAGAATGTTCTAGAAGCTTCCATGTGCAAGATATTTTCATCATCCTCTAATATATATGGGCCAGAGTGTTCTTAGTCAGATAAAGACAGTCTTCAGCAGTCTTCAGTGGAGAGAGTAGCAATCTTCAGATGATTTCACATTCACACACACTCTCTATCTGTGCTCACTTTGATCTTGTACTTACTATGTGTTCTAAGTGTGATCTCCACAAGCCACTCTCAAGTGTCCATCTGACTCTCCATAACCCAAAGAACAGCAACTATCACTAACTCCCAAATCAACTATGAACAAATAATTCCTGCAAGAAAATGTAAGCTATAACTCCTATGCATAATTTGACTGCTTAACGCTCTAGACCAACTCCTGTACAACTGAAATCATTCAAAAATGAACCTGGCTGATGAACGCAAACAAGAAAGGTCCACGACCCTTTCAGATCTTGCTTGGATACTGCGGGTAATGTGTACGATCATCCATGTATGCATGAGAATTTCCAAGTGACCGCACTCTGCTTATTTCAGCCAATCAGTGCGTGTTGAGCTTGATTTTTTGTGGTTAACATCGGTAATGGCACATTTTTGTTCACTTGCAAATAAAATGACCATTATCATTCAGTTCCATAAGTGAACAGTATTATGAAGAACTTTCTCGCTCAAAGTGTTTTAGTGTGTTATTTCACTTAAAGCAATAAAATATGTTCCATGCCCCACCCCAAAGTCTGCTGGGTAAAATTCTTGAGTTTAATTGGATTAGAGATGTATAAACTCAATATCATACCTCTGATAGTAACAGTCAAAAGAGAAGACGGCACTTGCACGGCCAGGTGCAATCGAGCATCGTGATACACGCGGGCCTGCGTGCAGCCTACTGACTTGGTCCCCCGCTGAAGTGCCTTCGAAATGTTCGTCTTTTCTATATGGATGAAGGTATTTAACGTTTTAATATTATTTGTTTTTCTAAGTCTTATAGGGCCTACGTAGGCTACAACACACACCAAGGGTTACCACACTATTTCATTCTATAACATAAAGTTTCCTATTTATTTCTCAATATTATTATCTTAAAATTATTATCTTAATAATGGTCATTATCAAGAACAATAAGGCATAATGAGTAAATGGACAACACATTAGCATAACTTTATTGCGATGATCTGAAATTTTGTGAACAGCAAGGAGGAATTGGGAACAATAATCAGCGAGCGAAAGTGGACATCGTAAAAACAGTTGATCTGTGCTCACGCTCATGCAGAAAGGGGAGAGCGGCTTTTAAGCCTCTTTTAGCTATGAAACCAAATGTGCTTAATTTCGCACCTTGGCCAACCTTTCCTCCTGCTCCTACGCTCTTGCCGCTTCCTGCATAAATACTTCGTTTGTAGCCTATCTTGCATGCAAGATTAAACCACAGACTGTCCTTGGATTAAACGATCGGACCGTGACATCGTCACGTGGGTGGTCTATGGAATGTTGTACATTACCCAGAAACACTTGCTGTCTCAATGATGATTTCAACAGCAGAATAAACTTATCATTGCTTGCTTTTTTAAGCATTTTCAAAAAAGAAATCTAAATTATTTCATGTTATAACGACTTTTGTTTAGTTAAAATGATGAATGTACTATGATGACGTCGACTTGCCAGCCCCATGACTGAGAAATGAATGCAGTTGCAGTGGTATAAATATGCAGTAGTATGACTCCAGCATGAAAACTAAGATATTTGTAGTGGATTAAGGTTGCTGTGAGAATTTCAACAGCAGACCAAACAACTTCATCATCGACTGATGGGGCGTGAAAGTGTCTTCCAATAATTCCCCCCCGCCGCCGGGTCTCAGTGCCGTTGAGCCCATTAAACCCCCTATCGTTACGCCACTAGCCAAGGGAAACAGAAAAGGTGCTGGCAGGTAGGCGTATAGTGCAGTGTCAGAATGCATTCAGATTAAATGAAGATTTTATTGTCTGAGTTTGCTAATTAACACTAGGTAGAATTAATTTGTAAAATTCGCTGAGTGGGTAGCAAGAACAAACTATTTGAACTTCAGGACCCCTGAATTGTCTAGCACTAACTTAGCAGCCCAATGTTGGTGAAGCGGACAGATTGCTGTATGGTTACAAATGCACAAAGTGAAGGTGGAGCAGAGAAAAAGGCCTTGAATTGTTGAAAGCAATCAATGTATATGATGAGCACTCCTACCAGTAGTCAACTACAGTAATGTGAAAAAGTTTTTGCCCCCTTTTCGATTTCTTCTATTTTTGAATACTTGTCACACTTAAGTGTTTCAGATCATCAAACTCATTTTGTCTTTCTACAAAAATAACCCTACTAAGGACAAAATGCAGTTTTAAAATTCTGATTTCATTTATTGAAGGAAAAAAATCCTGACCCTTTCTGGCACGATGTGAAAAGGCAATTTCCCCCTTACACAATCCACCAAGGAAAAAAATTTAATTGATAACTGGGTTCATTTTCACCAGGCATGGTGACTGCCAGATCTGTTGATTCTAAACATCACTTAACAGGGCCTGAAATTCATTTTTCAAAATAGGGGGGATTCCCCCCCTTGCATGCTTCATATAGGGGGGATTTTATTTTGTTAGAGGGGACTATAGGTCGCACCTTGTATTATTTTTACTGCAGGTTGTATTTTGTCACTTTCCTTCAATTTAAGGTATTCTCTGAACTACATTATTTGTTAATTAGTTATTTACTATATACGTGAGTAGTTTTATTCTCTGAACTACAGTCACCTGCAACTTCATTAGAAACACCTGTGCAATAAAATTCAATCCAATACAACAGCTCTGCTATAAATTCTGCTTTTTTTGAAGTTCATACATTTTCAGTTTTTGTTGACATTGTAAAAAAAAGTGATAATTCCACTTTGATTATTACTGAGGTTATACTAAGTGGTGGTGGTGTACTTGGGTGCATTACATTTAATGGTGTTCCTAATATTTTGCTGACCTCATGTATGTTAATGGAGTGGACAAAATAGTAGGAATACCATTCAATAGAATGCACCCTAATACACCTCCATCACTCATGCCCCCGTCACATTTATTCAAAATCAGCAGGAATCAAGCAGAACCAGCCGGAATGAAGAATTCGCGCAACATTCGGGCGGGAATTTCAAATTAACCAAAATTCTTACAGCTTTGAAAGAATGCCGTTCGAATACTTAGAATGCCCTTCGAACCCACCTCAAATGATTCTTGCACATTCTGTGTGTATTAGCTCTCGAATGCAGCTTGAATGTAGTTGGAACGCAGTAGGAATATTTAGAATGCTGTCAGAATATTTAGAATATGCTTCGAATGCCGTACGAGTGCGGTTCAGTTGCTGCCTGAACTCCACCCGAAGTCTGGCCGGAAGGTGCCTCGAATGCTGTACGAATTCACCTCGAATGCAGTCAGAACGCTCCCGGATTGGCCGCCGAATATGGTTGGAACGTCCAAGAATTCAAACAGAATGCAGCTCCAATACTCATAATGTACTTAGAATGTAACACGAGCGTCCCATATGCATTGATTGAGTAATTGCTGACAACAGCAGGGGAACGTAAATATGCCACTAAAACTGACGCCGAATGCGTGAGAGTTAACAGGTATGCGTTATTAATGAAAACTGGCCACACCTGATAATTTGGTTGAGAGTTTTCAGAGTTTCTGTAATGGTAATTTAAATGAAAGATTGAAAACAGGTCATGACCAATCATTATTTTTAAGGTGAATTGTTTTAATATCGAAATAGATTCCGGCAGCAATCGAGATGCATTCGAGGTGCATTCTGGCTCATTCGAGGCGCATTCTGGCAGGATTTGACGTGGCTTGCCCTTTCGATTCTCCCTCGAATGCAATCAGAATGTTTTGAATGCTGTTGGAATGGCGTAAGAATATTTATAATGCAGTCAGAGCGCAGTTAGAATACACTTCGAATGCCATTCGATATTTTTCCGCTTCGAATGCACCTGGAAAGTTTTGAGCATGAGCAAAACGTTCGGGCCGGCCACAAGAATGGCCCCGGATATTTGGAATGCACTAAGAATGCAGTCAGAATTTTTAGAACGCACTTTGAATATCCAGGAATATACAAAGAATTTTCATTCCGACGGCATCGCGGCTCATTCTGCCTCTAGTGTGACTAGGGTTTCAATAATAAATGCAAAGCAGAATTTTCACCCCCTTGTCAAAAAATGTATGAGCTTCATAAATGTAGAATTTAGAGCTGTTGTATTGGATTGAATTAGATTGCACAGGTTAGGCCAGTGTAGTTAAGTTAATCTCTGAACTATATTTTACAGTAATTACAAGTTATATAGTATTATACAGTTAAGTAGTTATATTCCGTTTCAGTAGCATTAGCATCACGTTTTTTGTTGAATGCCTCACTCTCTTCAGGACTGCCGAATGAAAAACATCCAAGTGACTTAATATTGACGTTTTGTAACTTCAGCTGATAAAATTCCCCGCATTATAAGAGTTCGATTTGTGGGAATCAATTAAATTGTGCGCAATCCCGCGCTGAAATTCAGGCCCTGACTTAAATAGAACTTGTCTGGCAATATCAAAATGCAGCACATGATGCCACAATCTATATAAACTCAAGATCAGATGAGAAATGAAGTTGTTGATATCAGACAGTCTGGAAAGGGTTAGAATCCCATTTCTAAGGCTCTGGCTCTTAATCGAACCATGTGGAGAGCCATTATCAACAAATGGAGGAAACTTGGAACAGTTGTGAACTTTCCCAAGAGTGGCTGGCCACAAAAATTTCCCCAACAGCACATAGAGGACTCATTCAGGAGGTCATGAAAAAACCCAAATTGACATACAAAGAACTGCAGCTCTCACTTGCCTCAGTTAACCCCTCTGTGCAGATGTAGACGCCTGCGGACATAGAGCTGCTCTATTTATACATGCAGTTACACTTTTCTATCACTAGATGGCAGCCCTGGATCAGTTATTGAATATTCACTAGCAAGCTGAGCTCAAACACGGTTTAGGATATGGACGATTTCATTCCCATCCCTGTTTTTCAGGAGTTGCATGAATTAAACTCCTGAGCTAAGCCAGATGTGCAAACTGCTCAATATGCTTGCCCATTGTATCTATCCAACAGTTCAAAAAAAAGATCTCTTGCGACCCAAAACATCATTATCCTCTGTTGCAACCACTTCAGCTACAGTGTGCCAATGGTATCCCAATTAGTAGTTAAGAAAAATCAGTTTTTTGAAGCAAAGATCCGACCTGGTGTTGATACTATATCATTCTACTATCAATTATAGTCATCACATATCAAAAACGCGTAGTTCCCTACCGTGTATTTACGCGTAGATTCCTCCATCGACAAATTCAGCGCTCCCTTATATCCTCCTAATGCTAGGTTCCCACTATCACGATTCACGGCACAATTGAAATCGTGGTATTAATCGTGGAGTAATCATGGGGATCCTTATCTGATCTTATCAGATCTTTAGGTCAGTCGTGGCAATCGTGTTGATCATAGAAAAGTTTTGGATGGTGCAAAAATTTCCTACGATCAACACAATTAATTGTCAATCGTGATCATTGCATCACCTCGTATCCAAACCTGAAATTTCCGAGAAGTTCCACGATCAGCTATGAATGGCCAATCGTGGCGTTCGTAACGGAGTGCACAACAGTGGGAACTAAGCATAAGTACTCATGCTGATAGCCAATCACTCAATTATTTACTTAGGCTTAACTGCGTAATGCACACGTAAAGTTCATGCCCACATGAAACTTCCTCGGTAATAATGTATTGATTGACTCATTTTTTTACCAATTCCAGACAGAATAAACTTTCCACAGTAACTGAAAGACATTGATTGGACAATAAGAATTGCATATAAACCTCTGCAAAACAGCAAGGTAGGTTGTATTCTCTTAACGATGCGCACGGTTGAGCAGCGGAAAATGACGCGATTTCAAAGAAAAAAAGACTTCCAAAATCTGCCTTAAGTGTTCAGTTAAATTTACGGGATTTAAATAAGGTACGGACATGGGTAATGAGAATTATTCCGCATGAAACAGGACCGGAGGTTTCCTTCTACCAGATGCATCTGTCTCTTGAGGAGGGATTCAATAAATATAGGTACTGCTATTGTAGTAGCATTTTGCTAAATGTGGGTTTTTGTTTTGGAATTTATACTGTATTCAACAAAATTGAATGCCGAGGTTTTGGCTTGTTTAAAATGCCAGCAGCTGAAGCACTTCGATGTACCCCCTGATATGTTCATTGCACCAATCTCTTCAATCTAGGGTAGAATATTGCCTGATTTTTCCTGAAAGTAGAATATCTGTTCTGTTAAAATATGGTATATTTCAGAAATTACTGAGTTAGTGAGTTATACTTGTTCCTATAAGGTGTGGAAAGTGTTTATATAAGGTTGCGAGCTCAGAAGTGGGAACTCTTTTAATTGCAGGGTGAATGTTCTGACCATTAAATAAGCTGTTCCTTTAATAAGTATGTGTGCTGGCTTGTGAGAATCAAGAAAAATTGACAAAATTCTAAACTTTATCATGGAAAAATGGCATGTTTTGCGTTTGGAGAGGTTACTGGTGACTATTGATGTCCAACTGCACCTATATTGATGAACTCATGCTAAATTCAACCAGAAAATCATTAGTTCATATTGAATTTCATGCATCAAAAGTTGATTTGTGTTAAAAATGATAATTTTATGATTTGACAGTGCTCCATTTTTTGGGATTTCAGAGTTTGGGGAGCCACCTGGAGAGGTGACTTATTTGGCTCCTACAGAGTAGGTAATTTAGAATTTAATGCTCAGATGAATTATACTTGTAGTCAAGGAGTTTATGATCCCAGAAATGTATAGTTCTAACCTCCAGCCATTTTTCAATTCTCAGTATATTTTTTTACAATTTTAATGTTGAATTTTCATGAAGATTTTTTATGTTTACAGCCCTTTTCTCTACCAAAGTCATGAAAATAAACTGAAATACGATGTAATTCTAAATGCTACAAGTGTTTGGACTCAGTTTAGCTATTTCCTCCCTCTTCTGTGAAGCTGCAATCTTGAATTATAAACCCTTCAATAAGGTAACACATAAATAGCCAGATTTGGCTTCTGCGCAAAGAGGTTAAGGTCATTGTTCACAATTCCACAATAAGAAAGAGACTGGGCAAAAATGGCAACCATGGGAAAGCTGCATGGCAAAAACTGTTGCTGACCAAAAAGTACACAAAATTTCATAATTTGCAAAAAAAAAAAAAACATCTTGATAATGCCCAAGACCTTTTGTAGAATATTCTGTGGACTGATAAGTCAATAGTGGAACTTTTTGGAAGATGTGGGTCCTGTTACATCTGCCATAAAGCTGACACAGCCTTCCACGATAGCAAAATCATGCTATCAGTCAAACACAGTGGTGGTAGTGTGATGGTCAGGGGCTGTTTTGCTGCTTCAGGACGTGGACAACTGGCCATAGCTGATGGAACCATGAATTCTGCTCATTACTAGAAAATCCTGAAGTAGAATATCTGGCCATCAGTTCTCTTTTTCTCGCAAACGGCTAGTAAATAATATATTTTTGTCTCAACTTGATTATGGCGATACTGTTTACCGATTTGCGTGTCCCACTTTCCTGGTTAAACTCAATCTGCTCTATCATTCTGCAATGAGATACATTTCTAAGTCGCCCTATAGGACGCATCACTGTACACTGTACACTTTAGTCGGCTGGCCTTCACTAGCTATGCGCAGGCTGCACCACTGGTATGTTTTAATATACAAGGCTATTTTAGGCAAACTACCCCAGTACATTTGCTCTAAATTTGTTTCAATTCAGAACTCTTACAACCTCAGATCCAACGCCTGGTTGCGATTCAAGGTGCCTCCCGTGCGATCTGACCCTGGTAAGAGGAGTCTGTTTTACTTTGGCCCTTGATCATGGAATGACCTTCAAATTCATTTTAAAATTGCTGCTCCCATCTCCATACCAAGTTTCAGACAAAAGATTTCTGAGGCCTTTCCCATTAGCTGCTCTTGTTGTACTGTTTAGATATATTTTTCCACTGTTTTTATATTGAGCCATTTTTAGAACTTACGATTTTTTTTTTATATTTAGTCTTGTCCTGTCAGATGGTAGTCTCTATTCTGTCCGTTTTTCTTGTATTATACTATACTGTTTTGTCAATATTGTCTTGAACTGTGTTGTGTTTATATGTAATACTTGTGTGTGACTTGCTGCATACCGCCATATCACCATTGAAAAAGAGACTTTGGTCTCAACTGGTTTTATCTGGTTAAATAAAGGATTTGATTGATTGATTGTGACCTAAAGCGCAAGCGCAGATCGGTTATGCTCGGGATAGTGATCTGCTGCACACAAAGATGTCCTACTCTGAATGGCGCAAAAGTAACAAAATGAAGGTTTTGGAGAGGTTATCAATGTTCTGACTTGAATATGATTAAGATCCTGTGGAATGACCTTAAACAGGCAGTTCATACCTGAATGTGGCCTAAGTAAAATGATTCTGCACAGAAGAGTGGGCCAAAATTCCTCCACAGGAAAGTAAGAGACTCAGTTTCAGTTATGGCAAATGTGTGATTGCTGTTGTTGCATCCAAGGGCAGCACAACCATTAGGTTTAGGGGTGCAATTATTTTTTCACATGGTTGATACAGGTTTTGAATAATTCTTTACCTTCAAAAAATTAAAAGATGCTTTAAAAGCTGCATTTTGTGTCAATTCACATTGTCTTTGTCTTATGTTAAAATTAGTTGGAAGATCGGAAACATTTAAACATGTCAAATTAGTAGAAATAGAAGAAATCAGTAAGGGGGCAAATGCTTTTTCACAGCACTGCACTGCAATGCCACTGAGCCAATTTGCAAAATGCTGGCAGCCAGACAGCTGTCATGAACAGAAGGTATTGAACTGCATGTGTGATAACATGATGCAGTGTGTGTATGCATTACTGGAATTATTGGCAGTAGTGCCATCACACTAAGAGTAGAAACTTCAAATGCAGGGTTATCTTAGAGCAGAATATTCAGTCAATTGATTGTAAGCAAAGCAAGCCTTCACCATTGGGTGCACACTAAACATTAGTTGATCACGTACTTTATATCTATTCTCACTCTTACTGTTTTTATGGCAGACTCGCATGTAGTTTTTTGGGCATTTAAGTTAATTAAGCACTTTGGTTTTTGAAGATAGAAGGCTGGAGCAACCAGCAAGCAACCTAAAATGGCTTCTTTTGTTTTGCTTAATTCTCGGGAGGCATCCTTAAAAATAATGTTTTAAAAACTCTTGTTATGCTGCTTGTTCTTAGCTTACCGGCCCTATGGGCCGATAAGCTATTGTCGTGGTGTGGTGTGGCGTCCATCGTCCGATGTCCGTCGTCTGTCGTCTAGAACATTTTTTATCTTTTTTTTGGCCTGATGAATTTTCGTGTAAATTTGCAATAACATACTACTAGACCATATCTCCAGACGTTTTTCTCGGATTTTAAATTTTTAAAGAAATTTAAAAAAATTATTTCTCAAAAACTGTGTGATAAATTTTTTTCTAAATCAGGCAATCAACTTACCTTGGTACCGTCAATGTACAGTGTGAGCGCCATTTTGATTGAATCGACGGAAATGGGTCTGTTGGGGGCGCTGTACTTTATGAATATGCAAGATGGCCTGTGGAGGCCAAATTGTTGCAGAGAGAGATTAGGTTTGTATTATCGACATATAGGAAGTCATATATGACCTATATTTTGGCAATATTAAATGTGACCACAGATGACTTTGAAAGGTCAAACTTGAGGTCAGGGAATATATTAACAATTTTTAAAGATATGACTTGAAATTTCAAAAAATTATTTCTCAAAAGCTGTCTGATAACTTTTTTCTAAATCTGGCAATCAACTCACCTTGATATATTTTATTTACAGTGCGAGTGCCATTTTGATTGAATCGACGGAAGTGGGTCTAGTGGGGGCGCTGTACTTTAACATTGGGTCTTATGGAGAATGGGCTAAATCGCCTGTGGAAGCTAAATGGTTGCAGATAGAGATTAAGTTTGTATTACTGACATATAGGAAGTAATATATGACCTATATTTTGGCTGTGTTAAAGTTGACCTCAGATGACCTTGAAAGGTCAAACTTGAGGTCAAGCAAAATGTTACAATTTTCAAAGGTTTCTAGGCTTGAAAATATTGAAGATTGGGAACATATGTGCATTGAACTCTTATACGAAGTCATGTATGAACTTTCATTTGGTGGCCTTGAACTTGACCTTTGGCGACCTTCGAAGGTCAGACTTCACATAGTGAAATTTCAATGACTTCTATCACCAAAACTAATGCAGATAGAGCTTAGATTTGTATTGTGGCCATATAGGAAGTCATGTATGAAGTTTCATTGGGTGACCTTGAACTTGACCTTCAGTGATCTTGAACGGCCAAACTATACAGTGAAATTTCAATGACTTATATCAGCAAAATGGTCACTGATTGAGCCAAGGTTTGTGTAGAGACATTTAGAAAGTCATGTATGAAGTCCATTTGCTGACCACAACTTGACATTCTGTGACCTTTAATTTTACAATTGACATATTGAACTTTCAATGACTTGCATCACCGAAACTGCTTCAGAGCTTAAGATTGTGTTTGTATTACAGGAGGTCCTATAAATGCATGTGAACTTTTATTTAGTAGCCTTGAGATTGATTTTCATTGATTCAAATGTCAAACTTCACATGAAATTTTCATAACTTGTATCATCGCTATAAGACTACTTGCCGGTAAGCTACAGGACCCTTGGTCCTATTTTTGGCTAATGAAATCTGGGAGGTTGGTTTACTAGCAGCCACCTACAAGCACTTATTTCTGAGATCTCAGCATGTACATACATCTCATGCAAAAACCTTCCAGATGATGTTTCACTTATCGTTTTTGATGAAAGAATGCATTCTTTGTCTGAAAATGTAATGGTGGAAATTCGGAGGCCAAATGCAGCAGACTGGCAAGCAAAAGGCCAGCAATAACGAGCACTTAAAATCACCAAAAGGAGGAGTAGATGACAGGCAGCAAATTAACTCTTGCGCTTCCCAAATTACAAACTTAACAATCAGAACCCGGAAGCCGAGAGAGAAAGGAAAACTGGCAGAAACAAAGAACAGAACCCGCATGCAGCGGTGCAGTAAAAGCAACAAAATAAGGTCTCAAGAAAAGAGAATTCCAAAGCACCTTAATTGGTGCAGACCTTACGAGAATGAGGGAAGAAATCAAAAGGAAATCTCCCTACTAATAT
Source organism: Gymnothorax javanicus (assembly GCA_029692085.1). NCBI lineage: Eukaryota > Metazoa > Chordata > Actinopteri > Anguilliformes > Muraenidae > Gymnothorax > Gymnothorax javanicus. The sequence continues at coordinate 22,673,904 of CM056206.1, forward strand.
TTTCCTCAAAAATAACCACGAAGAAGATCGCAAACAATCTCTAACTAGAAATATCTTCTGGCTGAAGTATTAGCTAAAATCAGACACTCTAGCAAAGGAGGCGTGGCAGACCTCTGGCTTAAATAGAGTCCGGGGAAGGCACCGCCCAAGTGCAATCAGCCAGCTGGGTAAAGAATCCGATTGTAAAGTAATTCGATGTCGTCCCGGGACAAGAGCCACAGAGAAAGTCCTTAACACACACACACAACCTAAACCATGACAAAAAATTAATGGTGTCGCCTTTTATGGCACTTTAGAGGAGTGTAACGGTACAGAAAGTTCTTGCTCTTGAAGTAACTGTGCAGAGAGAAAGAGAGGAGAGGAGATGCCCTTCCTCGTGCCCTGACTCTCCCCAAGGGTCTTACCTCTAATGGTTAATTTGCACCCATACAGACCAGCAGCTGCTGTTGCTACAGCATTTAATGATGTTATCATTTCTCGAGCAGGCTCTGTTTTTTCAGATGTTTTTTTCTATCTTGGTTAATTCAGTAACATCTTTTTTGTCTGCGGATAACACTGAGTAAGGAATTTTCTAAAATGTTTTTATTTTGTTCAAATTTTAACCCTAGTCCTGCCTCTTGGCCAATGCTTATCGAGGACTGGCATACAGGGAAATAGCTACCGGGGAACAATACATTGATGACCAGCACACAGGGAAATGAGTCTGGGTCCTTGATATATCTGCGACCGGCAGGACATGGGTTAATCAAATTTATCCAGCTGCCAGGCCCTTTGGCGGTCACATGTTGATGCTATGGTGCACTCACTGTTCTCAGTAATTTTTGTAAACAGTGTTTGCGTGCCATTATCTATAATTTGGAGCAAACAGTCATTGTGCTGTTCCATCTCATGGCTGCAACATCTTCCATGAATTCAGGAAGGGGCATCACAGCAACCTATCACGTCCTTTCATAGTGTGCCTAATGAGTTCCGCACTGCAGGTACCCAACCAATTACTGCGATGGGCTATACCCCAATAGTCCTTGTCATATCTCCCAAAATCATCTGATATACTGTACTGTCCTCAAGTCTAAGGTACACTAAAGCTCTGAAAAAATGATGGCTGAAATATGTATTTTTCTTTTCATGTATTTGTCAGCAGTAAAGAGAAAATGTTACATTTCTAGACGTTCATTTTCCAAGCGATGAAATGTTCCAGAGAAATGTAAGCATTTCATTTAATGAATTTACAGACGGTATGACCTGCAGAGAGCCATGATCTCAGCATCATCACAGCTATTAACCCTTTGAGCGCCGAATACATTTTCAAAGAATTAAAAGTGTAATTATCCTGAGCTGTTGAAAACCTATCATGTGGCAACTTGTTTAAAAGAGCTCCCCTACGGGAGCTCTTTTAAACAAGTTGCCACATGATAGGTTTTCAACAGCATCTGACTTTGATATCTTACATCATTGAGCAACTATAGTTGCCCACGGTGCTGAAAGGGTTAAGGCTATCTGGGAGGACCTGGAGGGTCAGAAGCAAGAGAGACCACCAGCCTGTAGAACTGTGGCTATTAGGATCTATCCGATGATTTTCTTTTAACCTGGGAAAATGTATTGAAGAGAGGTTATGCAGTTTACCTTCATCACACCTCGTGTTAATTTTATTTAGCTCTAACGGTTCAGTCCAGATTTTGTGATTTTGTGACCACATTTGAGATGCGTGACCCTGTAGTCTGGCTTTGATGTCACTTCTGGCCGTGATGTAATCTGCCCAATCGTTAATGTGATCTGACGAGTTAACTCCCTTTCAGTGTTCTACACTAAAGACAGTTATCTGTGTGAAACATTAGGCAGTAATGTGATCTCATGGTGAATCTGCTTTGCTGGACACATCTGCGGTAAATAGCTGATTTAGCCGAGATAATTAGTGGAAACAATAAGCAGTAATTGATATGGCCGTGCAGGAATAGGAGTCCCCAGTCTTGCTGTAAATATTCAATTTTATTTCCCATATTTGGGAGGAGGGAAAAGATAAATAAAAAATAAAACAAATCTGAGATTATAAAAAGAAAATTCTTGACAGACACTGGAGAGACGGAATATTTGCGCTCTATTTTGCTACTGTTGGCCCACTAATGATGTTTCTGTTAACCAGGCATTTGTACTAAGATTTGCATTATAGCCGTATGCACACACAGAAACGCAAACACAGATACACAGGTTCATACACATGTATACACACACGTTCATGCCTACCTGCTCACATGCGCCCACATACAGGCTAGTGCATGCTGGCCGTGTGCAGCAGACCATTATAAGCCTGTAGCGTGCTGAATTAGCATTTTTCATGTATATTTCTTGCCAGGGAAAACAGCCAATACAGCACATTATGAGCAGGATCTTCACGGCGGCAGACAATTTATGCATAGAAAAAAGTACCATAGATAAGACAGAAGTGGATCACAAGCGAGAGCTTTGGAGTATATTAGGCAAAGTGGATTCACAGAGCCGAGCAGGTCTGAGTTTCCTCTATGAGTCCTTGGTAGTCTGATGGATTGTGAGACCCCTATGGTTTCTGCTGGTGAGTCCCTCTTCCAATCACCATAGTCTTGTAGACCCCAAAAGCCTAATTTCTGTCCATTCCTGTCCCCGGCCTTGGACTGAAATTACATTCACTGGACTCTCAGTCCAGCAGCATTTGTGCCAGAGGGCATTCCTGCATTGTTCTGTGAGGGCCACAAGCACTTTACCCTTCTTAGTTCCACATGAACTAACATTCTTAATGAGCGAACTCATAATTATTTTCAACTGCATTGTAATTTCCCCGTAAAATGTTCAGAGTTAAAGCAAATCTTGCAAAGTACAAACTGTTAGGTCCAGATTCGATGCACATGTCCTCTGTTTGTATTGAACTGACACTGGATATCGTTCTGCATTACTGAATGCTTCCACCACTTCTCTCTTGATCTACGAAAGCAATAGTTATTATCGTCACAGATTGATAATCAAGGCAAGGTACACAGAACCTTCCAGACTCTTTCTATCCTGTTAAGGAGCAGGTAGGATTCAGTTGTCACTCTGCGTGGCCCTAGTCCCTTTCGTAGGGATCAGTGCTGTGAAAGGACCACTGCCTATTTCTGGTCCCGCAGTACCATGGGCTGACTCCTTTTTGAATCCTGGTGAATGGGTTCAAACAGTAATCTCAGTTTTTGTGAAGAAGCGCGTTAGTGCCACCTACAGGACAACGGGCACAACGGCTAAATCGAAGACACCATATCCTCTGTCCCTTTGGGCCTTATTAAAACCCTGGGTTTTCCATGCAGAGGGGGTGAAGAGGAAGATGATGTGTCGTCTCTCAATCTAATTGCGCTTTTTTTCTCCCAATGTCACAAATAAAATCAAACTAAAGGAGAGGGAAACAGCTTTGAAAATGCAGGGCTTGTCATAATATAAAAAGGAAGGGTATGTTTATCATATTCCACAGCAGCAGTCTTCATTTGTTTATTGATAGGAAAGGAAGAAGGATATATTCAGTTGGTATAATCTCATGAATAAAATATGTAATTGAAATAAAGCAAATAAATGCTGGGGGTATTTTTTTAAATCCACAATAGGCAGTAATGTCCAATGTGAAAAACTGGCTGGTTTCCAATACCTAACTTAGATATATGGGGTTGGATATGGAAGTGGTGATAAAGACCTTTCATTTCATCATATAATTAATGTCGAAGGGGCTTCCTTGAGGCTTCATTGATTTAAGAACAGGTTGAGCGCACCGCTGGTGAATCCTTATTTTATGAGACAGGGCAATAAGTGATTTAATTAATGTATGGCCATGTGTTTTGCTCGCAGGCCTTGGGTCCTGTGGAGCCTGTCCTAGCTGTTTAACAGCCATAATCTGAGGCAATAGGCTTTGTTCACGCCACCTATCCATTACACTGTCCTTTAAGGCTCAACACAGAAGCTCTACGCTGTGGAGGATTTCCAACACCATGACCATGACTTGAAATCTAATACATTTTTTCTACAGTATACTGCTTTTTACAATACATTTGTCAGAATGTTTCTTTGTCTACCTAGCCTAATTGTGAGTAGTTGCCCATGCTTTCTGTAGTTAATGGTTAAAATAGGTGCAGGAGAGGAGTTGGTTGGGTGTCTTATGTTGACTACTTAAGAAACAAAACAGATCATATGAGACAATTACGAGGTACTAGCTTCAGTGACCAAAAAGTTGCTATCAATACTGTGGCCCCACAAGTGCAGTTGTTCATACAAAGTTTTCCCAGAATTTACATAACACAGCACTCTACATAAGTTAATGGCCTCAAAAGGGTTAAATCTCTTTGAATAATGCATCACTAACTTCAGAGTGAAAAAGTGGTTGCCCTGTTCCTGATTTCTTCCATTTTTGCTTATGAATCAGATTTAAATGTTTCATCCAACCAATTTCAGTTGAAGATCAAGACTATGTGAGTAAACACAAAATGGAGCTTTTAAATGATTATTTCATTTACTGAAGGTAAAGAGTTATTCAAAACCTATATCACCCATGTGAAAAAAAAAAATTGCCCCCTAAACCTAATAACTGGTTGTGCCTCCCTTGGTGGCAACAATTGCAGTCAAAAGTTCGCATTGACAGGCAATGAGTATTTCACATTGCTACTGCGGAATTTTGGCCCTCTCTTCTGTGCAGAATTATTTTAATTCAGCCACACTGAAGGGTTTTTGAGCATGAACTGCCTGTTTGAGGTCATTCCACTGCATCTCAATTGGATAAAATTCAGAAATTGGAAACCGTCAATTCGCTTCTTTTGAGCCAATCAGAGGTGGACCTGCTTGTGTGTTGGTCCTGCTGCATAACCTAGCTGCGCTTGAGCTTTAGGTCATGAACTAATGGTCACACATTCTCCTGTAGAATTTTCTGGTAGAGAGCACAGTGCATGGTTCCATCAAATGTGGCAAGCCGCTGAGGACCTGAAGCAACAAAAGAACACCTGACCATAACTGTGTTTGACTGTTGGTATGATGTTCTTATCGTGGAAAGCTGAGTTAGCATTTAGCCAGATAAAATGGGATCCATTTCTTCCAAAAGCTCCCACTTTTTGACTCCTCAGTGCACAGAATATTATTCCAAAAGTGTGGGGGGTCATTGAGATGTTTTTTTGGCAAATGGAAGATGGGGCTTTGTGTTCTTTTTTGTCAGAGGTGTTTTGTTTTGTTTTTTGCCTTGCTGCTCTCCCATGGATACCATTTTTGCCCAGTCTCTTTTTTTATTATGCAAGGTTAGGAAGAAAAGCCAGTATAAGTAATACTTTAAGTTCAGTTCCCACGCGTATCTGTATATATCGTATAATAATGTCTGCAGTATCAAAATTAATCTCAGAATGTTGAAAGCTGAGTCAAGGGCAGCTTGACAGGCACACTAATCTGATGTTAGCTATGGTCAGCTGACAAAGATCCCAGAATTATCCACAATGTGCATGCGCAAACATCCAAAACGTACTGCTCTCCCCTCTGCTTGAGATGGACCAGTCTTTGTCAAAGGGATATGGCCACTCAAAAATGCCAGAAATGGTAGATGCAACGGCTGGTAGTCAAGCTATCTTCCAGAGACAACAGCCAGCATGAGGCAGTAAACTGCAAGATGACAGCGACAGGCAATACCAGATCTTTATGGGACAAAACACTGTTTTGAGATCAGAAGTAAGGAGAGATCCTGTCCACCTCGGTTTGTCTATTTTTAGCTTTATCTGGTAAAGCTGCGATCGCCTGGCTTGTCCTGATGGCATCCGACTGTTGAAAACTGAAATGATTGCTCCATTTAACTCTTTCCAGGGATACATTGAAAATCTGCAACACCAAATTGCTAATTAGCTCATTTTTAGCACAAACATAATTTTCATGTTTTTCACCTTTATAGTCACACTACAGGACTTAGTTGCATTTTTGCAACGTATCCACCTTATTCCTGAGGGCGCTACTGTAGATATGATGAGGGGTGCAACTTCCGGCGGAAATAGTTTTTATCATTAGTTTTAGTCAAGAACTGCGGCGTTTCTTTAAGTTAACTTAGCGAATACAGCTCGTTTTTTTAACAAATTAACTTGCTTTTCTTAAAATGTCCCTTCAGAGCTCCGGCACCTATTGTGTTGTTCGAGGCTGAACTAACAACCAGAGGAAGCTAAATTTATGGTTTGATCAGCAGTGTTTTGAACACGCACCCAGAACATAGGGGACTGTCCTTGTGTCCAGCAAAACGGTTTCCATCGCCTACCTACAGAAGAGGAAGCCAGAATTTGGCTGAAAACCTGAATTTGAAAAGACCCCCGAAAACATTAGGTGCTCATTTCATTATGTCAAAAAACAACGATTCCTACTTCATGGCTAGGCTCAGACAGACCGCCGCAGAGGAGACACCGGGTCCTCAGAAGCATTTTGACAGCAGTGCCAGCAGAGGACAAGGTATGATTTCACGTGTAGGGAGGACAGAAAATTGTTGTATTCCTCCGGTAAAGCCAGTCAGTGTAACTAACGTTTCATCCTGTACAGTTTAAGATGAGGCTGTAGAAGTAGCAATAGTCTACTACAATTTGAAAATAGCCTACTCTGTTCCAAACAATAGTCTTGCACTCCAAACCTCATTTCACTAAAATTAAAAGTATGAGAAAAATGGATTCACTGTATTTTACATGTTATAGTATTGGATTAGCTTGCAACTTAATACCGTATAATGTACTTGGCTGGAATAAAGCTAATTTGACTCGTACTGCCGGATGGCTTAATTTACTCTGTATAACAATCCATTATGTTTCATATGTAGAGCAATATTTACCGCTGAAATATAGTGTTTCCTTCATAAATATTCTCAGAAAGTACTTGTATATCTGTTTTAAGGTACATAAGGTTGTATACTGCCTCCCTTAACAAAACGCGACTGACCTTGTTGCTGTGGAAGTACTGCATATGTTTCGGAGCTTTGTAGATTGTTCATAGCTTCGCAGTCTGTGGCAACAGAGTCGCTAATGTAGCCAAATGCGCTAGTGTGGCCACTGCTTCAGGTCATTCTCCCATTCTTCGATAGTAGAAGGCAGCGTTACCGTAACTTTATCCTGTTTGAGGGCTAAAAGGTGATGTTCCCTCATATATTATTTTCCAATCGCTTAAAAAAAGAGGATTCGCGTGAGCCGCTACCATAGTAAACAGTTCAGTGACAGGATGCAGCGGAAGTTACGCCCACTATTTGCACAAGGGATCATGGGATGTGGGAATAAGGTGGATAGTTCATCAGTAGTCCACTGGATGGCAGAGCTGTGACCTTTCCAATATGGCAGCCTCCATGTGAAAAGTTCTTCCAGTTTTTTAGGCTCCTATTTCAGGTAAGAAGCACAAGAAAACCATGTCGAATTTAGGACAGGAGTGCATAAGTCATTTTTTGAATGTTTATAGATACTACTTATGCCAATTTATGGATAAAAACTGCATTGATATTTTTTCTAGGGGTGGGCATATTTTGATGTTGCAAATCGGCAACATCCCATAATGCATTGCATGCAGTGTAAAAATCCAAAATAACTTTATATTATGTTTATATGTCCCCAAACAATGATTTTTCACTAAATCTTAGATTTTTCCTCAGACTATAATTTAAATGGTCCCTGAAAGGGTTAACCGCACAAACTAATAGTGTTAACTTGGGGGGAGGAACTGAAATGAAACTTCCACCATTATTCACTTGAGTAAAGTCTTCAGTTACACAAATTTTGTCTCCCAAAATTATGTCATCCAAAATCAATCCATAATTCACTGCTGAACAGCATGGATGTGAAATTGAGAGGTCGTAGAATTTGTGATGTCGTCACCTTCTTGAGATCATAATTATGTAACATCTCCCTCAGTTACTGTTTAAAATACTTTATGAAAGGGATAGCTCACAACAAGCCATCTACTTGGTTGTCAGCCATAATTGTGCCTTTACACAACAAACCCCAGCAAAGTAGTAAGTTAGCAAACAAACTGCCACAAAGTGGATACATTTAAGGTCATTTTTGAACCTGTGCTGGCATAACTATGGATAAGTGGACTGGGCAGTGCTTATCTCTGGAGAAAAATCATCAACAGAAAGATGAGATATGTGAAAGATGGTCAATAGACAAGAAAATAAATGAAATGTACAGAACATTGCTATGCAAATGAAGTAAAAACAGTTTGATCTGGAATGTGTCAATAGCTTTCATGTTGCCATACTTGGTGACCGTTTTATAAAAACTCCAGACTGTGATATGTATCTTGTGATTATGTCACAGCAAAGGAGATGGTCAGGCAGTGCCCCTTAGCTGTGATATAATCACAATCTACTATGACCTTTAGTGAGCTATTGCTTCAGTATTTATAAAAGAGACACTTATGAATAAATATCTCTCTCTTTTAACTCTCACTATGCTGTTGGTATGTAATGGTTGTGCCTTTTATTGGTGGCAAATAATCCTCCCAGTTTTGTTCTAAATTAGAATGGGAACATAGCTCTGCATGTCTTTGAAGTGCCTTTGGCTAATAGCCATGATTCCACAAGGCTCTTCTCTACACCTGGAATAGTAACTCAAATCCCCCAACCAGGCCTTCCCTTGCTAAAGCAGAAGAGCTGAGGTGGAATATCAAAGCCTTTAATGAGTGAGAAAACTGTCTGCATTCTGGTGAGAAATACGTAAAGAAATGGACATTAAAAGAGGTTCACATCAGCAAAAAAGGAATGATGTTGTGATTTAGGAATGAAATTCTATGTTCATTAGAGTAATGAGTTTGTTTTTGTAATTTTGTGGAAAGTCGAGATGGAATGGTGTTCTTAATGCCATACTCTGCAAAAATATTCTTCTCGCCTCACTGGCGGCTATGCCACTTAATGAAACGAGCGTCAATTCATCATGGAACTGCCTGATCTGCAAATGAAAAGTATGATGAATTTATGACTTATTGAGAAAGTCTTGAAATCTTGCATGGTGAAAACAGACCATGAGTTGAATGGAGTTCTAGATGCAGTTCGCTACTGTACATGTAATTTTTTTTTTTTTAATTATTCTTTTCTTAATTTGGCTCAGAACACCACAATGTTAGATTGGCAGTCAAGCAGTTTCTCAGCTTTCAATTAATGGCATGTTTACAGGCTTTTGTCCCTCGAAGTAGAACGCACATTTTACACATTGTACCCTCAGTTTCCAGGGACCATACTATTTGGGGCAGGTACCATTGTGAGTGTTTCTCATTAATCAGGTAAATTTAAACATTCATTGCTCCCATGTTCTTTCCGTGTTTGTACAACCCCAATTCCGTAATAATTGGGACAAAGTGTAAATTGTGAATAAAATTAAAACGCAATGACTTTCAAATCACAGTGAATAAAATAAGAAAACATAGCAAATGAAACTTATCAAAATCACAGCAGGTCTCAGTATTTTATTCTTTTTAATACAATGGAGATTAAGAGATACCAGTTTAGCCAAATTTGATCCCACTCTTGTTTAAAAACTGGAGAGTTTTGGGTCTCCTTTGACGGACTTTTCGTTTAATTATGCACCAAATGTTCTCAATCAGTGAAAGATCAGGACTGCAGGCAGGCCAGTTCAGCACACGGACTCTTCAACTACGAAGCCATGCTGTTGTAATAGCTGCAGTATGTGGTTTTGCATTGTCCTGCTGAAATACACAAGGCCTTCCCTGGAAAAGATGTCATCTGGAGGGGAGCATATGTTGCTCAAAAATCTTTATATACCTTTCAGCATTCATGGTGCTTTGTAAAACATGCAAGCGTCCCACACCATATGCACTAATGCATCCCCATACCATCAGAGATGCTGGCTCTTGAACTGAACGCTGATAACAGGAGGGGTGGTCTTTTTCCTCTTTAGCCCGGACACACAACACCCATGACTTTCAACAAGAATGCCAAATTTGGACTCGTCTGACCACAGGACACTTTGCCACTTTGCTACAGTCCATTTTAACCCATTAAGACCTAATGCGAGGTCTGCATGCTTCTCCCTTTATGACCTGATGCAACATGAGCGCCTTTTAGTTGATGCTATCATTTTTGAGAAAAGTGACCAATACAGTGCGTAGTGAGTCACTTGAACACAAGTGCGTGAGGCAAAATGTATTATGGAGTTTGTGTCTTACTTTTTTTTTTTTTTGCCTTTTTGTGTTCCACAAAAAAAAGTTTCCAAAGCTGCACTTGAGACAGTGACAGTGGCTGAGGACCTGATGGAGGGGAGCAACATTGACATTTTATTACAGTGCTACTTTTTTGAAGACTGCCACTAATACATATATCACTATGAAATTTTTTTTTCTGTTTTTGGTTTTTAAAATGTGTTAAAGACATTTGGGCAAAGGCAATTATTTCCAACAAAAGCTAACAGTTCAGACTTTCAAATGATTTTTTATTCCATGTTTTTATGGGCTACAGAGACTGAAAAATAAAGGTTTTGGTGGATGTTGACAATCTTGTCAAGTTTTTCAGGGAACCCTCATGGGGTGTTTTTTTTCTAACAATGCCTTGGCTTTTGGAATATTTCTTTAGAGACTGCCCTAGGTCTTAATGGGTTAAATGACCCTTGGCCCACAGAGCTGGCGCTTCTGGATCATGCTCAACAATGGCTTCCTTTTTGTGGCCTGTGTTTACTGACAGTGGTTTCTTGAAGTATTCCTGGGCCCATTTAGTAACGTCAATGACAGAATCATGCCGGTGAGTGATGCAGTGGCGTCTGAGGGCCCGAAGATCACGGGCATCCAGTAAAGGTCTTCGGCCTTGTCCCTTATCAGATTCTCTGAATCTTTTGATGATGTTCTGCACTGTTGATGATGAGACCTTCAAAGCCTTTGCAATTTGAAATTTAGGAACATTGTTTTTAAAGTATTCCACAATTTTTTTTACGCAGGCCTTCACAGGTTGGAGAGCCTCTGGCCATCTTTACTTCTGAGAGACTCAGCCTCCCTAAGACATCCCTTTTATAGCCAATCATGTTACACACTTAACTTAATTACTTGCTAAATGTTCTTTCAGCTGATTCTCTTATAAATTATTTGCTTTTTCAGCTCTTTTTTGCCTGTGTCCCAACGTTTTTGAGACCTGTTGCAGCCAGAAAATTTGAAATAAGCTCATTTTGTGGATAAAAATATAAAATGTCTCAGTTTCAACATTTGAAATGTTATCTATGTTCTATTATAAATAATATATTGGCTCATGTGATCTGAAAGTCATTGCATTTTGATTTTATTTACAATTTACATTTCGTCCCAACTATTTTGGAATTGGGGTTGTAATTTTGAGCATGAAATCCCCCTTTTTTCATCATGGGATACAGATTTGTGTCAGTGATGGGCAAACGGCCATTATAAAGGCAATAGAAAGGGAAAATAGTCTGGTATGCACTCCAAACAATTGAATGAAAATTGCAGAAGAATGTCAGTCTGTTTCTAGTAACCAATTTTTCTTTCTTTCTAGATCATCCACCTCTTTCTTTGGTTCCTTACTTCCCTCTGACCTCCTGAAACAGCTGTTTACCATATAAAAACTGATTTAAAGAAAAGTAAGAGGACAGGCCCTTTCTGGTCTACAAACGTCATCTTCCCAAGTTATTGTAATGCAATGCACCAACCATAACATTGAAGCACTTCATAAATATCATTAATGTTATGATTCAGACCATTACAGCGCAAAGCAAGGTCATTAGACCCTCAAGGTAAAGTACAAATGCTGATTGCTGTACCCCGGGACTGGATAGTTCACTCGTGCTCTGTCGCTCTCGCAAATAACCCCAGCTGGTTGGACTGCTTGCCAAAGCCACACATGAAATCTTCCCTCTGATCCAGCTCAGCACAAACTTGGCCCCCCGGGTGTAGAATGAGGCAAGCTGTCAACACTACTGTGTTTCAGTGGAGAAATGCTAATTTATGTGCAATTTATGTACACTGCTGGACAAAAAAGGGGCCAAGCCCAAAATGGCAAAATATGAAGCTTTTAAGAACAATTTGTTGGCCAGGAAATTACCAAAATGGCAGCATGGGAAATGGATATTAAAAAATGTCAGCTCATGACATTATAATAGCAGTAACCTCCAAAATTATTGGCACCTTTAAAGAATATGAGGAAAACAGGCTTTAAAAATGTCTCTACTGTTTATCCTCTTCATCTTTCACTCAGTATACTCACTAAAATCTTACTTCGTCATTGAAGTAAAATTATTGACGGAAAAAATTGTTGACATTTAAAAAATGTTTTATTTTTGGCACCCCAAGGAAATGCTGTGATAGAAATTTACCTGAAGTATTCCTCCAGTCATTTTTTTACATTTTTAAGTTGACTTGTTTTATTGCGAACTCTTCAGTGGGAAACCATGACTTCCTGTTTTGCTGGTCTTCGAATATGCGGAGATGCAGGACAAATTTCCTTTGTCATTCACAGTGATGACGTGTAAGGAACCATTTCAGTCATTCTAGGAGAAAATTCCTTACTGTTATTTTGGCAAAAGGAAGCTGCATAAAACATTAAATGAAGGTGTACCAGTAATTGCAGCATGCAAAATTTTGAGAAAAAATATTTGTTTCATGGTAAGATTTTGTTTCTGTCAATGATGTTAGTTCAATCACAAGTCTGATTTTTTGTGTCCAGGCATCTTTTCCTTTCTCCATCAGAACGAACTATTGAGATATTTTTGCTCCTCAGTTTGCTCATTTTTTTTACTACGGAGTGCTAGAGTTATTCTGGAGGGTACTGTATGACATCACTGCTTTTAAAATAAACAGTGGGGGGAATGAGAAAAGGGAAAGACAGAATATTTACAGGCACTCAAAAGGTCAAGGTTTAAAAACCCAAAGGACTGTACTGGCAAAGAAGTACCCATATTTTTACTGTGGATTGAGTCTTGAAATAAGATTATAACAAGTTTTAGGGAGCATGAATGCTACCAAATGCCTACCTTTGTTTTCAAAGACCAGTTGCATACAAGCCTAAGTCACCGCAAATAATTTTTCCAAAATATCCATGGCTTGTCTGTGCCAGAGTTGAAACTAGGATGTTATCTTTGGGTGGGCATTTCCATTAATTGGGTGGGCAACAACAATAATGTTGCTATTCCTAAAAGGGAATGCAAACTAGGGCATAGTTTTTTTTTTTTTTGGGGGGCAAAAGTGCAAATTCAACGTCTTTGAATTGTCTGGGGGGCTGGGGCCATTAACCCGTAAAAAAAAAAACTTATTTCACTGTAAGATATTGATTTTATGATGAGCATCTGTATGATGAACTAGAGAGGAAAGCTTGTGAGTAAATTTTGGTCTGGATCATCAGTAGACTACAATACTCCGAACATTTGAAGAGTTTGTTTCCAAAATGCAATAAGTGCCAAAATTACAAAAATTGAGATCATTCCATTGAGCGATAGCCCTGTGCTTCTTACACAAGGTGCAAAAATCCGTTTTTAGAAAATCATTCTACAAGGTGTATTTTTTCATGGTCAAAATTTGTGGTTTTCCATAAAATGCAATAGGGGCCAACACAGAAAAAGCTGATTTACTCAAACTGAGTAAAATGGATATATTGCATTTTGGAAACAAACTCTTCATATATATTTATATGTATACATGTATAGGTGAGTATACAGGTACAGTATATAGGTGAGTAAACTAGAATGGAGACAGTTCAAAGAAACGTTATGCTTGCTTCTTGCTTACTGAGGGTAATTAAATCACAAAGGCTACTTCCTAGATGCAGGTTTGACTGAGTAGCTGCATGATACTTTCACCTGTGTCAGATTGACACTGGTATTTCTGCCATGCAGACATCGCCCTAATGTGAGAAATACTAGAGTCATATTACGGAAACTACTGTCTCGTTAAATTGCTTTCTTCCAAATTGTGTATCTTTATTTTGCGAATATTTCCTTTCATTTGCAATTGGAAACACCAAATTTGCAACAGGCAAAGCAAATGCAGGCGTCACGCGAGACAGAATATTCTAGCCATGGTCCAGTCTGGTACCAGCGAGCTCTGAAGCCTCTCACAGTGTTACAGTCCAGACCTAGAATCAAGCGCGGAGTCAGAAGCATGAGCACAATCAGTAGTTTATTGACAGAAATACGATAAAGATTTGGGGGCGGAATAGCAGGATTGGATTGGATAAGATTGTGACAGGACTCTGCGGAGTATAGACTGTTCAGCACAGTTGTCATTAGCTAAGCTTGAGCTGCATTCACCGGCCAGGCTTCCGGGGCGCAGCCAGGTGTAACACAGGCTCCGCTGTAAGGGTTTTCACCCTGCAGTCCCTCCCCTACGGCTTGTTCTCACCTCCACCTTAACGAGCTGGATTTGTTGTTCGTGTAGGTGGAGGTGATTACCTAGGTATATTGGGCTGGCAGTTGCCAGTCCTCCTTTGTCTCTGCATTCTTGATTTTACCCTGTGTTACTGCTCCCCAGTTTTTATCTTTGTGTGTTGGTTTTTCTTTTATTAAAAGTCTCCAGTTTTTTCCCAGCCTGGCATTTGGGTCCTTTTATCTTTAGGCCCATGGTCCTAGCTCCCGCCGGATTGACATTTGTATCCGGCGGGAGCGAAACCTTGACATCCACCAGCACTGAACTGCTTCAGAGGATGGAGAGGCTGCTTGAGGAGGTCACAGTCCCAGTCCTGGCTCCAGTTCAGGATTGGAAGCTTGTTCCTAACAACCTGGACAAGGAGAGCAAACTAGATGGGTTAGCAAGAATGCGGGCCCAGTCTTGAACCCTGATAAGGATTGTGAGCTTGTTTCAATCAACTAAAATTTCAATGTCACGATGCATCGAAAAGTCAATATCTTGTTTAATGTTGCCTTTACAGCTGAGGTTTGTATTTTTGGGTAATAGGATATCATACATGGGCTTTCTGCTTGACGGGTCAAAAGAGACCCAGTGTCACCTTGAAAGGTCATGATGCATAATATCATAAGTAATATTGCAACAGTTTACATTTCAATCAGTACCCAACAAAAAGTATATGGTTAATACCCAGTGAGCTACAGGGTCCATCCCTTATGAAAAATTATCACAAAATACTACAGTAAAAATACTATAGTTTTCTATAGTAACTATGGTATTTTTGCAGAATTACTGTAGATATACTAAAGTAACTCTGTAGTTTACTATAGTGATGCTAAAGTAAATCACAAAAGTCAAACTCTACTATAGTAAACTATAGCAATGATGTTCAATTACTATATTATATTTGCAACAAACTAAAGTTTACTGTAGTAAAGTGGTTTACTATAGTTTACATCAATTTTACTGTAGTAAAATACAGTTAACTGTTGTAAATTTTTATAAGGGATGACCCTATTTTTTGTTCTTACATCATCTGTGTTGATCTACGTAGGATCTGATAAGCTGCAGCTAGGCAATAAAGTTTCAAAAGTGATGAGGAAATGGGAAGACAAAACTGCAATGTGTGGCAGAAACACTTTATTTTCAATATGCCATATGATAGTACAAGATCAAGCATATGATGGTGGCAATCTGGGGGTTCACTAAAGTTTTGAACAAAACTAATTGAGTCAATGAGAGTTAAAAGTGCTTTTTTTTCAATGTATTGTTATTATCATCAACATGAATATTGAAATCACCCGATAAAATAATTTCATCTGACATGAGAACAGGTTAGCCAGAAATTCAGAAAACTCAGACAGGAATTCAGTATGGAATATGGATCAGGAAGCCTGTACATTGTAACAAGAGCCACTGGATGCAATCAGGATTTGTAAAGCCACTAGTACTTCAAATGACCCATTGTTTCAGACTAGTGCCAAGCCTATAGTAATAAATTGCTGCAACACCACCTCCACAGCCTATGGGACAGGCACTTGGGTATTAATATGGCTAGAAGGGGTGAATACATTTAGAGGAATGTAGTTGTAATATTCATGTTTCAGCCATGTTTCAGAGAGACAAGAATATCAATGTGTCTATCCAATATCATCTCATTCACCGGTACAGACTTTTATGTCGAGGGACCCAATATTAAGCAGTCAGGAAACTCCTGCCACCAGCACGTTACTGAATTTAGAGACCAAGTGTCAACTTGCCAACTTATCACATTGGCACACATAACATCAGAAAAGGAGCACTCTTTTCAAGAACCACCAATCAGACTAAAGCTATGCAGCTGTTCACACTGTGTTTAGTTTTCATGTGTGCTGCAGCTAATTGCTCACTGCACCTTATTAGCTAAGCACGTTTGGATGCTACCATTGGTTTTGGCTCTTTTTGCTGCTATTTTGCGTTGCTGCAAACCGAACCACCACACTAGTCTCTAGCCATTGTGTACGGAGATCCGCTTTGTGAACTCGGGGGATTTCTGTATTCTGGGTAGTGCCCAAGTATGAGCACCTAAAGCAGATCGATTCAGTGCCAAACCAATAATAATGTACTATATCAGATTCAATTAATGGCTTCTCGTTTTAATATATGAATTGTCCTCACTGAACTAAATTTCTCTCATTTTTTCCACCACTTCTCTTCAGCTTTATGAACACTCTCTCCCTAGTCTAAAATCCCAATCGTCAAACCAGTCCCCTACTCTGGTCCATGATCACATTCAGACTTATCCCTAAAAAGTCCTTGCTGTTTTGATCAAACTGAGGGGATTGTTCGTCAATATTAAGAATGATGGCAAGGATTTTACCATCAGATCGACACGTTATCCCCATTTGTAACTCCCCCTTTCTCTCAGTTCTGTACCAGAGGCTGTGATTTTCGCTATAAAACCCAAATCTCTCTTCAGGTCGATCTGCATCTGCATTTCAGAACGTCTGATTTAAGGCCCTGTCTGCCTTTTCTTTTATTTATGTTTCAAAGCTTATTATACATGCGTGGCCTGGAGGACAGCACGTGTTGGAGAGGAGATGTGATGACAGCCGTTTATTTGAGGAATGGGCTGCGGGTGTCTATGAAGGTGCTGAGCTATATTGATTTATCAAGAAAGGTCATAGGTGCCTGTGTCTGGGCTGAAGAATTGTGATAGGTTGGTTGAGGGTTAAATGTCAGTTTCTTGGAGCTTTGCCTGCCTATTGAACAGGGTATTACTCTATGTTAGGCTTTTTAGAGTTATTTTCAACCCTATTCATGGAAGGGGATGTAAATTTTCAAAGGGAGCTTTACAGATTTGAGTATAAAGTCTTCGATCGGAAAAGATTACGTGTGGAAAGGATGTTTGAGATCAGTCCTTTAGCTTGGAGGCAGGGGCTTAACCCCATTTATGAGTGTTGATATGAAATACAAATGTGGTGAGAATTTGAGATTTTAGCTGTTTGAGTCAAAATAGGATGTTTTTGGTACATACAAGCAATGAGCCAAAACATAATGACGACCTCCCAAGATGCTATCAGTCTCCTGCGTGCCACCAAAATGGCTCCATCAAACTGATATGCGTAAGAATGCCCAGACTCATGGTTTCCCAGCAGAACATTGCCCAGAGCATCAAACTCCCTCCATCAGCTTGTCATCTTTTCACCGAGAATCTCATGCCATCTTTTTCACAGGTAAACAGTGCACACGTACCTGGCCGATGTAAAAGAGTACGAGATTCGTCAGGCCAGGAGACCTCCTCTCATCACTTTGATGGGCTGTCCTGACGCAAAATATTATGGTGTGCAAATGTATTATTTTTGGACGAGCGATGTATTTGAGGCCAATCTCAAAATAATTCTCAATGAAGCTCTCGTACAGATGTGTGCCCTCCACAGTTGCGGTTTTTTCCCTCGGTTTCCTCGTCGAACTGACCCCGAAGTACATTGACCAAATGAAAAACCTCCTCAAGATCCTGAAAAAGGTACAGCTTTTTTTCTGCAGTCAATTTTTTTTCCCTCCATGTCTCTTCCGGGGCTCCGTACTGTCAGCCCAGCGCACTTTATTGCTTGATAAAGTTATTTCTTAGTCATTATTAATAAAAAAAACTATGGAAGTGGGCGTAGCAAAGGAAACTTGTCATGGGTCTTGGCTTTTAAGTAAGGTAACACACTTGATTCTCAGATGGGTCAATAGCACCAATGTACCTTTCCTTGAGCAAGGTATATAGCCAGAATCACTTCAGTAAATATCTGTCTTTATAAACTGAAGTCATCTTGGAGAAAAAAAAATTGTGTTATAAAGGATTATATATTTATGTTGCTTCACCAATTCTGTCACAGTAAAAGAGATCCGTATGGAAAGGACATAGAAGAGCTTCTGTTGCTGACAGCATATATTTTTGTCAGCTCCAGAGCTGGCCCCTCTATAACTGAATAGCTAACGATTCCAGCTATGAAATATGTAGCGCCATTCCGAATATACATCAAGGCTTTTTCCTTGGGGTATGTAAATGACTGTACTTGTCAGAGGCAGAGCCATATCCTGATTGATAGGAGGATGGTGCTAGGGGAGTACAGGTGATGTATAAGTTATTCAATAATGTCCTATAGATAGAGATATTAGAGTAATGGACTCACTTTTTTGCCATTAGAAAGGAGCAGGGGTTTTTGAGTAGGTCATGAGTCTAATGGATGGATTTCAGGGTGTTGTGACATTGGGCTGAGTGCACATAAAAATGTCATTTACTTTGCATTTTTATTTGCATTCCACATCACTGGATAAAAAGGGAAAACCTGTAGTCGTTTAGCTTTTTGTTGCTCAGAGTTACAAATGCCTTGTGAACCTATGATTGCAATTAACCTTCTCTCCATGTGGCATTTTATGTTGTGTGTTTGTGGCATTTTGTGTTAATGTTGAATTGAGCACATCCTCTCCGGTGTTCTCCGGTTGTGCTGCATGAGAGCAGGTGGGCAAAAAGGTTGATGCAAAAAAGGTAACTACTTGTTTGTAGATTAATTGCTGTTTAAATGTTAGCCAAATTTAACAATGTAATTTTAATCACTGTTCTCAATCCACTTAAAAATTCATAAGGAAGTAGGATTAAGTCACATTTCTGGCCATTGCCTGCTCATAGAGGAAGAACGACATAATTCTTGGTAAATGAAATTTGTGTTTTGATTGCAATGAATAATATGGCCGATATCTATATTTGATTATCCTCCTAGTAGCATGTCTAGCTAATTTTGTTCCACTATTTATCTACATTACGAGTGAGTGAGGCAGTCGCTAGCAGGAAGCAATCAATGAAAAACTTGGCTTATTTTCTTAAACAGAGCGCATCCAAAATGGAGCAAGCATTGCGACTCTACCATGCAAACTGATTATTTTTATTATTTACTTGTGGGTGCACAATCATACACATCAATCTCTGGGGAATTCTGTTCTACTTGATATCACTAAATATAGACCATAAATAACTTCTGTGCTCATGAAAAGTAAAGACATTACATATATTTAGAAGATGCTTTTATCCAAAGCAACTTACAGTAAGTGAATAAAAATGCTTTAAAGTGATGGCCCAGGATATGTTTCTCGAACCTGGTCCCATTCCACCAAATTTGTTTGGGACCAAGCCAAAATGCAGCTTAATTGCACAATGAACCCAAGTGTCTGTCCTCAGTCTGAGGGAAGCTCACAAATGTTCAGGTTGAGATTTTTACCATTTGTGTGTCTGCTAGATGCAGCAGAGTCTGTATTCCTTTCACTGTTTTTTCCTGTTGAAATTTTCAAAGAAGAGGTTTGCCATCTTGAGGATTTCACGCAGCATGTTTTCTGCAGTGTAACGTAACAAAGTAATGCTACATGCTTCGTTATTGTCACGTCCGTGTCTGGCAGCCCGGCGACCACACCCCCATCTTCAATCAAGTCTCCACTTCCTCGTTCAACCTCCGCAGAGTACTAATTGCATACACCTGTGTCTTTGCTTATTTAAACTCCCAGTTTCTGTTCAGTGGTCACCAGGTGTCGTCATTTTGTACTCCGGTGTTCCTAGCTCCTGCGGTTTCCTAGTCTTGTTTGCTCTCATTTATTTAGAATTCCTGTGTTAGTAGCTCCAGCATTTCCCGGTTTAAATTGCTCTTGCGAGTATAATTATTACCCTAGTTCCAATCCTTTGTAATCACGGTGTTTTTCCTTCGTATTTTGCAGGTTTTTGTATTTTGACTTTTGCTGTCAGCAAACTTTGGAGTTTATCCTTTCGTTACTGTCAGGCCACACCTCCAGCCATCCAGCTCACTGGTCTACTAAGACTGGGACTGCATTCTTCACGTCATTCATCATGGATTGCATCTGGTGGCAGTGCTTATAAGACCGAGTCTTCCACTCGGTCTTTTGTGAAGTCTCGTAACTACATTCCTGTGTTACATTCTAAATGCTTTATACTTAGTGCTGTTATAACTCTTTCCAGTACTTTACATTAAGGAGCCTTGCTTCCTTTTGTTTTCTATTTGTAATACATTGTTACTGCAGCTAATGCCCAGAGTCTGTATTACCAATAGTGTTTATTAAGGAACCTCGTTTCTGATTTGTTTTGTATTGCTTTATTTGTGCCTTCTGCCGAGCAGTAGGCTTAATAAACACTACCAAGTCCATCCTTGCACCTGAGTCTAGTCCTCAACTTACTGTCCTCCGTGCACCTGAACTGTGTACAAAGCACAACTCTTACAGTTACTCTCTGCATAGTTCCTTTGATACCTTGGGTTTTATTTTGTTATTGTTAACAGTTATGTCCTGATAAACTTATGTACTCTATAGCTTCATCATACCTCATAATAAAACTTGGAGCTTGGGCTTTTTTTTTTTTTTTTTTTTTTGAGTATGACAATGAACAAACGAGCTTATTATATAACATTATGCAAATTAGCTATCAAAAATATTGATGAGAAAATGGGTAAAATCAAGCAAAAATTCATTGTCTTGATCGATAACCGTCAGCAATATTGCACTAAAAATGATCAAAATTGGACAAAATATACTTTAAAGGGTGTAGAAGACAAACACGATGACGTCTTGTACTTCAAGGAGACCGAACATTTCTATATTTGGGGATAAATGGCAAGAGCAAATTCTCAGCTGTCTTTTGATGCAAGGCACGAAGTAATCCAATGTAATACAGACGAAATACAGTTGCGGAGAGTGGTAACCTTTCTTGCCAGTCATATCCGACTGGGATTTGGCAGTGTCATCAGGAAAGAGTTAAGTATTTTTTGTGAGTATTTATTTATCAATTTATTTATTTGTTTAGTTCATTAGTTTGTGTATTTGACATGGATTAGCATTTGAAATGCAACATACATGTAGGCACAAGCACCAGATGCACTGTATTTAGTGTTTGTTGCAAAGCAACATGAGGGGCAATTTTTTAAAGGAAGATGACGGGGGGGCAAAGGAAAATACATTGCCGGTATGAAAACAGTACAAAAACAAAAGTACAGTACAATGAAAATACTGGTGTACAGACAGATGTGGGAGTATTAGGTGTGAGAACAATGTTTTCACTATTTAAACCATGATTTAAAACCTCTATTGAACACATTATAATAGTGTTGGATTTTCAGCGCAGTGCGTTGACATTTCCAAAGCTTTTCTCCTTTAACACGGAGGGCTGATTTTTCAAATGTGCGATGTTTTGCACATTGCAATGTGACAATTACCCTTTGTTGAGGCCCGTGTGCAAATTTTACAGGAGTGCTGGTGTCTTGCAACAAATTCATGAAGCAGGGAAGAAGAATAACAATTTAGCCATTTAAAAATAAGTTTTTGGATGGAATAGGGAATGAAGCTTTCGAAGCTGAACATATTGTGTTTCTCCGAGACAGTGACAGTGGTGCCACCACATTATTTTTTTTGTCCATAATTTTTCTGATAGGACCACTTTGTCTTCAAAAAGATTTATTGAAGGTATACACTAGTAGGCATACATGCGCACATTGGGTTTGGTAACATGGCTCTGGTCTGGGACATCCCTGCCCGTTCAAACGTGGAACCAAAGGCAGGGAGCTGCAACTACCTCCCTTCCATAGAACAGAGCCTACTGCAACAATGGCATCAAAAGGCAGAGACATTGTCATAGAATTTAGTCATAAGAAACAGGATTCATTTATGATATACTTGATGGGTGGAGCTGGTGTAGAGGAGGGTTGCCAAACGGGCAGTGTGAGGAGCTACTTCTCAGGATGCTAACTTAAATAAACCTGCTCTCTACCGGTCAGGCAATCAGACGGTGAAGTCAGGTAACAGTCAAGTGCACTCAAGTGACTCCACCTGGTCGAAGCAGCTGCTCTACCTACTGTAGATAAGAGCTGCTTGACTCCACGGCCTATCAGAATTTACGCCATGGCCTCCATTTATTGTCTGATTATACACTGATGTAGGCCTAACGGGTTTCATAATTGGTTGTGAGGCTTGTAATCAGGAAGTGATGCCGTAAGATATAGGCGTGAGAACATTATGGCACGCATGTCGAGCTGTGCTGCACTGACAGGCAAATATTTCTGTTGAACCACTTTGAGCTCAATACAATGGCATGAAGCTTACTCAGATGTGTTCAGTTATTTACGGAACAACACGTTTCACTTGTGATTTTATGTACTGAGATGATACAGTACAGCTTCCGACATCAAAAAACTGATCAGATTTTACATGACATTTATGCTCCTGAAAATTTCTCGGCACACAAACAATGCAGTCTCTCTCACCGCTTTGCTTTGTTATGAATCATTCATCAGTGTACATGCATGAATTATGGTCAGGAGTTTGACCTGAGGTCAAGTGACATCACATCATAAAACCACATTTTACATAACGCTGCCAGTTATGTCACCCCTCATGAAGTTTATGTTCTCTGCTGGATGAAGTGTAAATGTGTAATGTCAACTAAATGAAGACATGATACTAGTGCCGTAAACCATTTTGGAATATGTGCAGGGAGTGATCAAGAAGTCAATGCCATGTGTCTCAGTGAATAATTCCGGTATTTTAGAACCTGAGCCTCATTTCCCCACACTGTTATAAATTGCTGTAATTTTACAGTACATTGCACTGAAATTTACAGTTAATTTACCCACACAAGCATTTTTTTGCACCCGGCATGCACTGGAAGTAAGGACCACGGACTAAATATCCCAGCCATAACCTGCCTACCACCTGCCTGCAATTTTTTTCCCCAAATGAGAAAGCAATGGGAGGAGTTTAACTTAGGTTAAATTTAGGTTTCGGTCACCCATAATTTCGCAATAGATTTAATTTACGGTCTCCCGTTATTTTACTGCAAAAATTACTGGCAACGCTGCTGCCAGTGAAATTAACTGTAAATTTACGGTCAATTGGTAACAGTGCATGTTTTCATGTCTAAATGATTAATAGGAAAAAAATGTGTTTAATAGGTGTAGTATTGAGCGAGACGGCTATAAGCAAACTTTGTAAAATGGCTGCAATATAATCCAATCGGGCATTCGTCCACATCTAAGTACGTCCACTAAAAGTGTGTGTTATGCCACTGACAGACTCTATTTGTTCCAAACGCTGTTATAAGTGTCTGAAAACATAACAGAAGGATCCCTGCAAAGATAGACACGCTCCAACATCTAACATAAGTCTCGCTCAAGGAAAAGTCTTTCTCTGAAATATAGTGGGAGGTGAGTTGTTGCTGGAAGACATCAGTGTAAACGTGAGTGAGAGTTAGAGGGAGCTGTCCAGGGAAGAGAAGAGCACAGAGTTGGGGTGCAGAAATTGTAGCTCAGAGTTATCCAAGAGATTAAAAATAATAAATGATGGCTCAATGAAGTTGTGGCTAGTTGTGCTACACGTGGATGAAAACGCTCTTGTCTGTACACAGCGCCTGGAAGACCACCATGTTCGCAGTGACCATTTGACCAAGGATGACCGCAGTGGCAAATAGGAGAAGAAGTCATACACCACAGTACTTTTTCCTGAAGAAAAAGGCTGTTCCAGGAGTGGAGAGAGCTGCGACAGACAAAGGGGCAGTAATGTTATTGGCTCAAGTTATTGTGTTGACCTGGCATTTGAGCGCACAGAAGTATGGCAGGATTATGTGAAAAACAATCAAGTGAACAAAAAAAAAAAGGTTTATCTTTGAAGGGATCTTTTCAATAATGTTGTCGAACTCTTATAAGAACCGTCTGAGCCGGTCAGTGTCAATAACACAAACTTTTAATGGACGTACTTTGCGTACTCACAAATGCCCCACAGATTACATTGCAGCCGTTACGCAGATTTTGGTTAAAGCATATATTGGACAGAGTAAAAATTTTTACCCTACAATTCATTTAGATACAAATCGATGGGAAAATAGGGTCCAGGTTAAAAAATACTAGAATAATCCTCTAAGTGTGTGTGTGTGTGTGTGTGTGTGTGTGTGTTTTGTATGCGTACGCATGTGTGTGTGTACAAATGTGTGTGTGATTGTAAACTTATTAACTTAGAGGTATTGTATAGTTTTTCCTGAATTATTGTTAGGCCATATTTTTAGCCAAATTTGAGGGCAAAAGCCTTTTTTTTTTTGGTTAATTGGCCAAAAATTTATTTTACTTAAAAGGTGCCATATTTGTAACCAGGGCAAAAAATATGTCTGATGCCAGCCTGAGAACAGCCCATAAAAATGTGAATAGACACAACCCTTGCCCCTTTGAATTTTTTATGCGTGCCATGGAGAGAAAGTAATTTCTCAAGTGCATGTAAGCACTTGGACACACAAATGCACCCATGGACACTGGCAGTCACGTGCACACACATACTCCTATGTGCATGCACACACTCTCACATACCCCTGCAATGAATAAATGGATGCACATGCACAATTACACATATTTATGCAGATTCACAACCTCACGTGCACACACATTTACGCATATACATACTCATATACATGCACACACACGACCAGACAGCAATGACTGAATGCATACAGAAGGAGGATCTGGGAGCAGTACTGTGTCAGTTGAACGTCATCGCTCAGATGGGACGGGCGAGCTGTGCTTTTGGGAGAGTGTTCTGCTGACAGTCAAAGTTGCATTGGGGATGGCGTGTTCTTTGGGAATTGGATAATGGCTGTGGGCAGCCATCAGAGCCCATATGCTGTTGAAACATAAATGAGTGTCTCTCCTTGAGGACGACTTCTTCTTACATGCATGACCAGTTTGCAAATATTGCCTGCACCCCCCCACCACCACCCTCATTCCACTTTCCCTCCATGTAGCGCATGGTCATGTGCGCTCTAATTCCCTAATCACTGTGCAAAGACAGAGCAAAGCATTCTCCTTCACCACACAGAGCGAAAGAGAGCAGGAGGCAGGGGGATTTGTGCATTTCACAAATCCAAAATGTTCATGGGAAATGGCTCAGAACAAACACTGTTAACCCCTTTGCGCAGAAGCCAAATATGGCTATTTATGCGTTACCCTATTTAGTGCTTTATAATTCAAAATTTCAGCTTCATAGGTGGAATATGGCTGAAGTGGGACAAGACCCTTGCAGCATTTAGTATTCCATCGTATTTCTGTTTATTTTCATGATTTTTGATAGTGAAAAGGGGCTGCAAACATAAAAAATCTGCATGAAAATTCTGCATTGAAATTATATATTTTTTTTAAAAATACTGAGGATTGAAAAATTGCTGGGGTTAAAATAATACATTTCTGGGATCATAAACTCCTAGACCACAAGTATTCTTCATCTGAGCATTAAATCTTATATGGCTTTGAAAGAGGAAGCCTAATAAGACAGCTTTCAAAGTGGCTTCCCAAACACTCACAGCCCTCAAAATGCCGCACTGTCAAATCATAAAATAATCATATTTTTAACACAAATCAACTTTTGACTCATGAAATTCAACATGAATTAATGAGTTTCTGGTTAAATTTAGCATGAGTTCACCAATATAGGCGCAGCTGGACATCAGTGGTCACCAGTAACCTTTCCAAACCAAAACATACCTTTTCTCCATGATAAAGCTCAGAGTTTCGCCCATTTTTCTGCAGAGCCACATCAGCAAGCACAAGTACTCATTAAAAGAACTGCTTATTTTATGGTCACTCAGACGGAAAGCTTGCTCTTTACAATTCCGATCCTCCAAGTGAAACGCAAGCTTGTAACAACGCTTTTCAGAGCCTATAAGGAGCAAGTATAACTCACAACACAGTAATAATTGTTTGCAGTTTAAACGAGTGAAAGTCCGAGGCATTCTATTTCATTGAATGCGTTATAAATTCTAAAACAGACAGCCACATTAAGCAAAATGCCAGTACTTTGCAGTATCGACTACTCTTGTTACCCAATATGAAAAACTAGCTCTGTGATCACAGTGGTGAACTGAAAATTTGAAATAGCTGGCGAGTTAGCTAGATGGCTAGAAGTACATTAAAAGACAGTTTTACTACACCATACAAAGACAGTTTTACTCACAATTCAAGAGAAAAAAACTCTTCATCATTGAATTGCTCCCCCAATCTGTTCCATTCAGAATATCTACCATTTTCCATCTCAGAATTACATTTCCATCCCTTAAATATAAGCTCAACACTCCAGGCTTGTTTCTGGAAGTCTTTTTTTCCACGCAATCACGTCATTCTCAGCTGCGCAAAGTTGAGAGAATACAACCTGAATTCTATTATGCAAGTGTTTAAATACGTTTCTGAGGGTCCAACCAATGTCTTATAATTACTGAGGAAAGCTTAGACTGTTTGGAATTGAATAAAAATCGTGTCAATCAATAGGTAATTACCGGGAGAGTTTCACATGGGTGTGTACTATAGCTTTGCTGTTACGCAGGTACCAATGAATGACCATTGAAGTGATTGTATATCTGTGAGAGCTTGTATGAGGCTCTAAAAAACAGCTGAATTCTTTGACAGACAAATCTACGCGTAAATCCACAGTAGGAAATTACGCGTTTTTAATATCTGATGACTATAATTGATAGTAGAATGACATAGTATCAATACCATGGCAAATTTTTCTTCAGAAAACTGATTTTTTAAACTGCTTGATTGGGATACCATTGGCTCACTATAGCTGAAGTAGTTGTTACAGTGGACAACAATTTTTTTGTGTCGCAAGAGATCATTTTTTGCTGGGTAAATAATATGGGCAAGTATATTGAGCAGTTTGCACATCAGGCTTAGTTGAGGAGTTCAATTCATGCAACTCCTGAAAAACAGGGGTGGGACTGAACTCGTCCACATTCTAAATCATTTTCAGCTCGGCTTGCTAGTGAGTATTGAATAGCTGGTCCAGGTATGCCATCTAGTGATCTAAAAGTGTAACTGCGTGCATAAAAAGAGCAGCTCCACCTCCGTAGGCGTCTACATCTGCACAAAGGGCTTAATCATGGTCAGGGCACGTGTGGAGAGCTAAAAACTGCAGCAACATAGCTAACAAACTACATATTGGCCTTATTTCTAAGTAAGCATGGCTCTCCCTGGATAAAATAGGTCAGTGAAAGAAAAGGTGGTTTGACAACTGCTGTCAGAGACTGTTTCTTTACTTTGCTAGCATTTTTGGCCAAAACTGAGCATTCAGAAGTTTTAACGAGTGGGAATCCTGTTTTTACAGCTTGGTGAAATTTGTTGTATTGTTACTCTCCACCTTCTTTTGTTTCGCCTTCTTCCCTCCCTAACCCTCCTCAAATGCAGCAGCACAGCAACTCTCTCATCATATTTTTAATGGAGGCCATTTCCTGGTCTAATGCAGTATAGATTTAATAAGGGTTTTAATAATTTGCCCTGCTGAGATTAGAATACACTAGAAATTTGCCTGCAGCCTCTCTAGTTTGATATACTGGGCGTAAATATTTTGAAGGGTGGTGATATGTGCGGGAATTTTTTATCCCCTGCTGGTCATCCAATGTCTCTCTCTCTCTCTCTCCCATTAATCTGGAGCTCCAATTTACCGATCAGCTGCTTGATAACTTCCCTAATATGTTCAAATGTTACAGCACCTTTTATTTCAGCAGCCATACCACTATTCGATCTGCTCCAGCTGTGTGGCTGAAGCTAGGCAGGTGTGGGCTTGGTTAGTGCTTGGATGGGAGACCACCTGGAAAAATTAAGTTGCTGCTGGAAGAGGTGTTGGTGGCCAGTGGGTTGCAATCTTCCCTCTGGTGGACTTTGCCCCAGTGCAGTGACGGGGACACTGTACTGAGGGAGACGCCATCTTTTGGATGAGACATTAAACCGAGGTCTTGACTCACTGTGGTCATTAAAGATCCCATGACACTCATCGATAAGAGTAGGGGGTTCCCCGGTGTCATGGCTAGAGTCCCAACCTGGCTCTTTGGACCTGCCACCTAATCATCCCCCGATCTAATTGTCCTCTCCATCTGCACTTCAACCCCCAGGGCTCCCTTGAAAAAGAGATTTCAATCTCAATGGGACTCCCCTGGTTAAATAAGGGTTAAATTTAAAAAAAAAAGTCAGTGAGTCAAATTTGACCCATGACTTAACTTAGCTGAAAACACTGTAAAAAATGACTATGATCTTTTTTTTACCTACTAACTAACTTATTATGTACTCATAACAATCACTGTTCTGATTCCATTTTTATGGTCCCAAGACCACTTATCTGACAACATATCACTATATTTTCAGTTAAGAAAAAGGTTCAAATTCACTCATCATAGGCCCTATGTGAACTAATTAAGTTATCT
This sequence comes from Gymnothorax javanicus, assembly GCA_029692085.1. Lineage (NCBI taxonomy): Eukaryota > Metazoa > Chordata > Actinopteri > Anguilliformes > Muraenidae > Gymnothorax > Gymnothorax javanicus. The sequence continues at coordinate 22,702,468 of CM056206.1, forward strand.
GACTGTAATAGACTTATATGAGAACACAGTTTCTAAAACAAATTATTGTGCATTTTTTATAACTTTATACTATCAACCATTGTGGCATCTATGGTGTTGCATGTCAAAATTGACCTGTATAGATCTATGTTTAAAAAACATAAAAAGTCCTTAATTTTTCAAACAGCAAAATTTTATTTTGTTCAATATAGTAGACGCAAATAGAAAATGAAAAAGACTGTCCCTATGTGTGGGTGTGTGTGTGTTCAAAATAACACAGTCAAACTGAACATTGCACATGAGCAAGATGGTTTATGTATGTATGTCTGTGTGTCTGTGTGTGTGTTGATATGTGCGTGTGTGCGTGTGCATTTTACATTTACGGCAAGTGCAACCATTTGTCTCAAGCATCCCTAATGGGAGCAAGTTTGTCCTTCACATGGTGAGCACCTCAAAAATTATCTGCTTCCCAACTGTGAAAAAGAAAATTCTGGAAAAGACATGAAAGGTCTATGTGACATGGTTACACGAAAAATACTCTGGTCTGACATGGCATCCCATAAGCTGGCAATAGCCTTTTTTGCAGGATCTGTGCAGTCCAGCAAGAACATGTTTCGTCTATTCCTATCCAAAATACTTTTCTACCTTCTACGTTCATCATTTCAAGCAGGATTTTCTCAATAGACCGTGTATGAATAAGTAAAATGCTGTCCAAATGCACGTATTCAACGTGGGACACTACGTATCTAGAGATCACTGGGGTCATTCTGGCTGTATTCTTAGTTTCTGCTCTGCCTTTCAAAAGGGACGGAAACCATGTTATGTTTTTTTGACATTTTGAGCTTTTTGTTGAGCTTTTGTCTCATTTGGGGCTGCTGCTTCATCAGATGTGTCTTCAATATTTTCAGGATCATACTTAACATTATGTGTGTTGCACATGTGTGTGGGCTTGTATAGCTATACTTGTAGGAACCAATTTTCAGCATTCAATAATTTCTGTTAATATTTTCATCTCATTTGGACCAAAGGTTCGATGGGTCATGGCCTACTTGTCCGTCGTCGTCATTCGTTTGTGAACAACTTCTCCAAAATCGTCCCGCGGATCAACTTGAAACTTTAGGTACATGTTCCTATCCATAAGCACGCCAAAGTTTGTTCAAGGCATTCTGAACCTATTTCAAATATGGCCGCCTGGCAGCCATCTTTAAAATGTCTATTTCTGCCATGTCTAAGGCATTTTTGCATGGATCAGGCTGAAATTTGGTATACGGCTGCTAAGTGGCAAGACTCATAACATTGTGTTAAGGGTTTTGTCATACAGCACATTTTGAACTAGGTTTGACCTTTGTCAGTTTGCTACAGCTATAAGTACTTCTATAGTCTATGAACATCTTCCTCTCCAAAGCTGTCTGGCCGTCATCAGATATTATCTACATTTTGTTGCAATTAAACCCAAGTCGACGCCAATGCATGTATCTTGGTTTTACAATATTGGCAATGGTAATTATTTATCCGATTTGTGATTCAAAACGACATAGAGACTGGACATAATACGATGAATGCTAGTATTATATAAGATATTATAAATGGGAATGACAATCATGAAGTACAGGCGCCTATGCAGTCCTATATCCATATAATTATGATCTAGATAGATCTTTAATCAGAAATAAAAAGTATCTATGACTGAAGAACAGTCTGATATATCTGAATATATCTAACTCTGCTCTTCCATATCCTTTCATTGAAATGCGTTGAATGGGTTTGCAATAATTCTGCTGATGATGTCACAGGCAAGATGGTTCAGCGCAAGAAGACTCACTCAGCGGCGCAAGAGAGACATAATTTTGAATTGCTTGCTCTTTGTTATTATTTCTTTGTGGCTGGAGCAGCTATGACACAAATTCTTGAGGTCTTTTTGCACTTTTTTTCATGTCATGAGCACTTTAAGCCCCTTGTTTCCAGTGCTACTTGGTGAGTTTGTCTCTGTTTTCCCCACTGTTTCTTAGGGTTATTTCTTGATTCCCTTCCTGTGTTTTGACAACCTTTGTTTGCCGCTTTATTATTTTTAGATTGCCTAGTGTCTGCATTGTTTTGACCAGGACATTGTATTGTCTTTTGGATTTGCTGTTGCCTGTGCTTCTGTACCTTGTTCTGTCAGTTTGGTTACCGATCCCTGGTCTGTTCATGGGCACTGACTCTGCTTGTTATTTGCTGTTTTGGTGTTGCAATCCTCCTGTTGGCTATTGGAACAGACCGTTAAACTATTCTTACGGAATCAATTAACAAAGTTAAATTGAGTTCCTCCAAGTGCTTGAATCCAGTTCCCTTCGGCGTCATACAACTCTTGAGAAACCATGGATTAAGTTAGGACAGTTGGGGTTGTGAGGACATTTTGGATGGTTCTATTACATAGGATTACAGCTAATTGATTAAAGTTAGGGTTTGGTTAAGGTTTGGGCTAGGGTTAGATTTCGTTTATAATCAATACAATGCCCTCACAAGTATACACCTGTGTGTGGATCATTTTCCAAGTCATTTTTAGAGTGCTTGTGTCCATATTCTGTGAGATAAATTGAGTTCCTATGGGGTAGGGGTGCCAGAGGGATTGGAATTACAACTCCATACAGAGAGAAAATAATTGTTCCTAGGGAGGAAGGGGAGAGGATGGTGTGTCTGGAATAAAAGATTAATCTTGTTTGAGCCAAATTTAATCCATGGAGCTACCTGCAACTCTGCATTGATGCATATTTCACGGGTAACACCACAATTGTAATTTTTTTTTAGAAACTTTCACAGTTGAATAAAATGGTGAGAGTAGGTTTTAATGTGTTTTTAAAGCAGCTTCGGAGATATCATGAAGCCTTTTTCCAATAAAAAAAACTAGATGTAAGTTACATCTTAACTTGAAAATGGTCCAAATTAGACTATTTCACTGAAAGGGTTGAACTGGAAAGCCAAACTGCAAGGAGAAAGAGACATTGAATGACCAACCGGGAGAATAAACTGGCATGTAACTGGTGAGAACAGGAGCAACCTTCACATTAAATGTCTTGGATATGTCTGTGGTACTTAAAGGAAAAGTGCAGTTTGTGGTCCCATGATTAGCAAAATGGAGACAAAGAAGAGGATGTTTACTTTGAATAATTACGCTTACCTTATCTTTTTGGTTGTAATAAATCTTGCCCTGCACTCCGTTTCAGGCAGCTCTGTTAACTGTCATTTGGCATGCGTAAATCAATACACCGCTCCAAGGAATAATGTGAAAAGGCTATACAAGGGCATTTTGTAATTTGTTTTTGTCTTTGCTGATCAATATACTCCTTATTAAAGACCTGGAAACCAATTTTCTGATGTCCCCTGAGCAAATTTGAATTTAATTTATGTGATTTCTGTGAATTTTAGTAAATCTGTAAAATAACTATCACATTCCTGCTGATTTCTAGAACTATGAAAGATTAACCAGACCAATGTCAGACTTATATACAATAATATTCAGCAAATGTCAGACCAGTATATCATAATATATCAGGTAAAATTCCTGTCAACAATAAAGGCTGCATATTTATTTAGGGAGAATAAGCTTCCTTCAAATTATATATTCTAGAAAAAAGTTAATACAATGATGTGAAAAAGTATTTGCCCCCTTCCCTATTTCTTCTGTTTTTGCATATTTGTTGCACTTAAATGTGTAAGATAATCAAACATATTTTAATATAAGACAAAGATAATGCAAGTAAACATAAAATAGTTTTAAATGATAATTTCATTGATTGAAAGAAAAAAGCTATCCAGCCCTACCTGGCCCAATGTATAAAAGTGATTTCCCCCCTAGATACTAAATCAAGGAATTAAAGCTAATTTAATTGATGACTCTGTTCAGTTTCACTGGACACACCCACCCAGGCATGATAACTGCAAGATCTGCTAAATCAGAACCAGCATTTCTCAAACAAAGATGAAATGGCCAATCAGATTACTGTATAGTAATGCAAACTAACCTAACTGAAAACAACAAATAAGTGTTGGAAAGGCACTATAAATCAAAATATTTTGTCCTGCAGTTAGACAAGACCTTGCCTGATATATCCAATGCAGCAGTACTGCTTGTTTATTCACATTACTTGCACGATGGAGATTTCTACAATTTTCTATTTTGTAAATCGTTGTCAGAGAATACATCTGCAAAGATCTTAGTGTAAGTTATGCCAAAAAAGGTCATTCCTCCACCCCACATTTGGGCTGTCTCCTTTTTGTATTTCCCAGACCCCGTCCCTGAATGTTAAAATTTCATCAACTAAACTAAAAAGTATATTCACCTGGGCAAAAGTTAACCACCACCAAATTCAAAATGAAATTTTGAAAAAAAAAAAAAAAGTTCTGAACTCAATACTTTTGCATGAAAGTTTTAGCGTACATCCCACGTTTCATGTTCAAAAGGCTTTGTCATGGGCTGTGCTTAATTGTGCGTCAAAACTATTTGTACACTTTGCTCATGTTATATGCCATGTTATAGTAAAATATAAGCAGTTTTAAGTAACATAAATAGCCTCAAAAGACACAGTGCAGGATTTGAATAGTGAGAAATCAAAAGCATCTGTAAATCTAAGATAGTGACCTACATTGAGTGGTTGATTAAATTTTGGTTTTGGCAAAATTAACAGGTACTGATTATAATCAACCAAGATTGGAAAAAATTGGCCTGAAAAAATCAACAAGATGCAAACCACAAGTGCTGTCCAACCTTGGGAACTTCCGGAAGGCACTGTAAAAAATAAAAAAGTTTACTCAACTTGAAAAACTAAGGAAATCAGCTACAAAGCTTTTTTCAGTTGGGTCGACTTTTTTGAAACATGTGGATGGCATCAAATTGAAAATGAGCAAATATTTTCCAAAAAAAAAAAAATACAATTTCTCAGTTTCAACATCTGACATGTTGTCTTTGCACTATTTACATTTTACACAGTGTCCCAACTTTTTTGGAAACAAGGTTGTACATCAAGGATATTCACTATTTCAACAAAATTAGCAATTTGTAGGAAACACCCATACATTTCATCCCCTTGTGCTTGTGCTATCCTCTTTTCTCTAAACATAAAATACATATTTTCTCCAAAAAATCTTTTTGTTTCCTCACATTGATTGCACAGGTATCACCTTCAGGAAAGAAAGTGGTAAGTCTTATTTCTCATTTTCAGCTCTTGATCAGAGGAGACATTCAGCTTTTTTCACAGTTTGACCTGCACCTCGGTCCTAACCATGTTAATTGGCAGATATTTGACAAAAGAAACACATTTCCTATCAATGGTTGTGTTACTGATCAAGTGAACAGTTCTGATGCCTCACATGAGGTTAATGGCTGACTGCTATCGGAGCCTGATAGACACCCCCTTTCCCTGGGGACATACATTACAGTGGACAAGGAGCGGTGGTAACAAGTGTTAATCTAATGTCACCAGTACAGTTCTCATGCAGTTTCTAACACGCTGCATGAGAACTGTGCTAGTGACATTAGAGTAGCACTTGTTATGCCAATGAGCATTACCGCACTTCAGATTTTCTGATGTACAGTCTTGTACCCTCTTGTAAATGTGACAACAATGTTTGGCAAAAATTTAATCTAGGCAGCCAACACCAACTGTTTTCCTGCAAAAGTTAGTATTTCCAGTTGATCATTTTATCTGACTGCAGACTAAGTTGAGGCCATGTCTTTAACACCAAAATCCTGGTATTCAAACCATAGTGATTACTAAGTTTCACATAACACTGATTAAAGACCAAGGAAAAAGCAATGATGGCTACACATCTCACAGGATATTCCCATGTAATTATATTGTCCTAATGAATTGATATATTTTATAGCGACTAACTGGAGTGGTGTGGGAGCTCTATAGTTGAAATTACAAAACAAATTTCTTAAGTTCGGCCTTCAATGTAGCCTTGAAACTACATAACATAACAGACATGAAAATATTCTCCAGATAAAATTACTACTAGGTTTCCTCTGGTTTCCAACCTGGAAGCAAATTGACTGGACACTCAGAAGTTCTGCTTCACTCTCTGTCATGAGAGTCCTAAAATACACCCATCCATCCATCCATCCATTATCTATACCACTTCTTTCTCAATAGGGTCACGACGGAGCTGGAGCCTAGCCCAGCTGACTATCATATGGGCAAAAGACAGGAAAACACCTAAGACAGCATGCCAATCCATTGCAGGGAGCACACACCATTCACACTCATACCTGCTTGCAATTTTGAGTCTCCAATTAGCCTGACATGCTTGTCTTTGGACAGTGGGAGGGAACCCACACAAACAAGAGGAGAGCATGCAAACCCCAGCCCCGGATTCAAATCAACAACCTTCTTGCTATGAGGCGGCAGTGCTGCCTTAGTGCCAACGTGCCGCCCAAGTCCTAAAATAAGATGATAAAATACAGCATTATTTACCTGACACAAAACACATTATAAGCAGGTGCAGCATCAGATTCTATGTTTAGTGCATATCAATTGGTCCTGTTTGTTTTCTGAGCTTGAAAAATGCGCAATTAGCCACTAAATAAGCTTAGGTAATTTTATTTACCGTGAGGGATCAGCTAAAAAAGCTAGTTATGGTTGGTTGCCATTTTGAAAGTCCAAGATGGCTACCACAGAGACCTTTTTAAAAAATGCAAAGATTGGTTTTGGGGTCCGTCACACTCTAAACAACCAAAAATGTATAGTTTATTCACTCTTCAAAGAGTCTGAAGGTTGCAACCAGGGCATTGTGACCCAGACTATAATGTAAAATATTTTTTAAAATATATATATCATGGGGAGGGCTACATATTCCATATTTTCAGCTTCCCTTAATGCTGCTAATTTCCTCCATGGGACCTTTTAGTCATTGTGCTGTCTGCTGTCATTTCTGATGGGACTTCTGTGAAAACTAACTACTGTACTTGAGGGTCGGTAATTTTTCTATGTGGGCCTTGTGTCATTTCTTATTTGTACTTAATGTACTGATCATTTTCATACTGCGTATGAACATTTATATGACTTCAAATGCACAGGCTACTTCCCTGGTGTCCCCTGGAGATGTGTCATGGGCAGCTCCGGCTTTGGGGAGTCTCTGGGAGTGATCTCATTCATTTCTTCACAACTGGAAGTATGTTCGGATGAAAGATACAGCAAAGTTTTCAGTGATAGTTAGCTCAAGGTTATAGCGGGGCTTCGGCCAAGGTAAAACAAAGTAAAAATTCAATATTGATGTTATAGTGCTCATTGCTCATTCGAGAATCGTCCCCATCTAGAAAAAAAAAAGTGCTGAATAGGCAAACACCGTCAGAATGCAAGGAATAGAATTAGAACTTCTGACAAAAGCAGTCACACTAATTGAGTCCTCCCATCTTTCACTGAACGCCCTGAGCCCAAATTAAAATGCATGTTTCATCGTGAGCTGTATTATACACTACGTGCTTCCTCCACTTTTTATTCTTTTTTAACCTCTTAGCTTCTGAAACAACACAGTGAGAAGCAGAGAAATTTGTAATGAGCAAGTAAAGGAGAAAAAAATCGATTGATGCCGTGGGTGAAGAATCCTTGATGACCGTACTTCTGTTTTCCAGTCAGACGGTTTCTCTTTTATCTGCTCTAACAAACAGGTCAACAAAAAGTGATAAAGTTCCATGGTGAAGTGCAGATTTTATCTTTGATGCTCATCCAAGGACCTGTCTTTCAACAGAGGACTTTGCTATGGGTTGTGCAGAATGCTTATTCAACTTTATGGTGCATTGAGGGGTCTTTAATTTGTACAATTCGTGGGTCGAGCTCTGTTGATAATTCTGTATCATTAATGAAAATAGTTAGCTGTGTGGTATGTTACCAAACAGCATCATTGGAGGCCTTCGTTATGTTTGACCTGTTTTAACTGAAACGGGCCCCAACTGATATTCAAATAACTGAATAATTTATCAACTTTAAAAAACAAAAAAATATATATATTGTGGCAACTGGCTTCCTTAATCAAGTCACTATCAACATTTTCTTTCTGAATATACAATTCTTCAAGTTCTGGCCTCTGAAATAACGTGAATATGCTCTGCCCAAGGGCCATCCATCTGTATATCCGACATTAATAATTTCTAACATAATTTACTGTCGCTCATACCCAGAAATATATTCCATAATCTGGTCATACAAACTGCCCAGTGTACTTTTCAAGGTTCCAAACCCACATATCCTGTAATGACCTACTCACTGACTCCCAAAAAATACCCAAGAGCTCTATTATCTACTTGCTCACATTCCCTGTAACCTTTATAACCCTGTACCCCAGCAACATAATCCAACACAGGACAAACACCGCCATGAAAGAGCTTAGTGTAGGAACAGAAACCCATATCTCTTGAAGTTTTTATCTTACCTATAACGCCCCCTAGAGTCTTCCCAGCATACTCAGAAAGAAGACAGAGAAAATCCAAATGTCCGTCAAGATAAAAACCGAAATATTTCTTAGAATTTGTGTAGATCAAGTATTTATCCCTGAAACTAAACTGAAATGTGCTCAGGGTCTGTAAGTGAGGTCTAAAGTGTATTATTTGGGATTTCTATCATTTATTGAGAGTCGCCACTTTTTACGCAAGTTATTAGCAATGGATAGCATCTGTTGTACATTTTCTGCAGTTTCTGCCAGTAGAACAAATAATCTGCATAAAGAAGGGCTCTCAGATTCTCCTCAGCACATCTCACCCCACATTCTAATCATTTAATAACATTAACAAGGTCATTTATATAGACTGCAAATATTGTTGGTGAGAGGACATCAATCACCCTGCTTAACCCCCAGAGCTGTTGAGAACCATTCAGCCCTTAAATCACTCACCCTGACACAAGCCTCTGGATCTCAGTAGATTACCTCTACAGCTTTATGAAATTTACCATTTACTCCAATTTCAATTACTTTATAAAGTAAGAGGTCTCTCTCTAGTTATGAAATTAATAGCATTCTGGAAATCTATATAACAAACACAAGTATACAGACCCTTGTTTGGTCTATTTGAAATCACCATACGGATTATGTAAATATGGTCAATGCAGGCCCTTCCTTTTCTAAAGTCATATTGGTCTTCAACCAACACATTTTTCTTCAAAAGAAAGGTTGTTAATTTCTGACTAAGTATTGAGGAGTACAGTTTGTACACTGTATTCAATAAACCAGTTCCTCTATGATTTAGGGGTCATCCTAGTGAGATTTTACTACAGGGTTAATATCCAACTGTACCAGAGGGAGGGTGAAGTTCCCAATATAAAACTTTTTAAATAGACAGTGAAAAATCTGCAACAGTTCAGGAGATCTTAAAAATTCAATAGGTGGATCTTTAATACCAGTGGTTTTTCCCAACTTTGCTTTGCTGAACACATTTTGGATCCTTTCCACTGTCATTGGAGCATTTAGGTCTCCATTGCCATGATTCTCTGTTAATGACATGCATTTTTCAATTTGACCTTATTTTGCAGGTGACTAACGTTTCGAAAGAATGTCTTCTTCAGAGTCAACTCTCTGACTCTGAAGAAGACATTCTGTCGAAACGTTAGTCACCTGCACCATAATAAATTGCCTAAGTAATTGTGTGCTCCAGTATTTTGTTCTTTGACTTTGATTACTCATCCCCTATTCTGAGAGGCATCGATCTCACTACTGTTCGTCAGCTGAGACGTGTATTTCCTTCCTTATACCTCCATAGGTATTTTCATTATCCTTGATCTAAACGCATTATCATCCCCCTTGAGTAACTCATACAATACAATATATTATTATATTATATACAATTTATTATAATTATATCCTTATTCCAATATGGCATTTTAGGTTTTTTATTGGTATTTTTTAAAAACTTTTTTTTTATCTCTGTTGCCCAATTCATCATACAGTAATACAAAGAAACTGCTGTACCATGTCATGCAACTGAATGTAATAAAATGAACAATAAATTGATGTATGATTTAGGTTATTTAAATTTGGCCTTCATATAAATTCAATGTGATGTGATTGAATATGAAATGTAATGAACTGGCTAATTTGGTGCACTGGCCATTTTTGTTGTAGGTCAGTGAGTAAAGTGGTTACAGTCTTCTTCTGACTTGACGAGGCCGGATGTCCCGGTAAAACACCTTCATGATGTTGTCCAGGAGCAGTAATCCTATTCAGTTTCCTTTTTTGTCCCCTTTTTTTCTCTTGCATCAAAAAAAGAAAAATCCCAGACAGAAAATGGAATTGTTCAATTTTTTAGAGGCACTCAATAGGGGTACAATGTGGAGAATCAATAATTTAGGTCTTTTCTAGCGCGAACATTTCCACTCCCGTGAGCTCAACCCAGCTTCAACAAAATGTTTTCCATTAAGCTACCCAAAATGCAATTGGGTAGGGTTGTCGTCCTCCTCTTGGAATTCCTGCTGCAACAAACAACTGCTCTTCAGCAGAAAGAAACAGGATAATGGTCAGAGAACAGCTTCCTCCCCAATGATAATATTCCATGTATTTGAACAATTGGCTTCCCTAACACCCATTTTGGACATGGAGCGTGAGCCAGTGAAATTGACACAGTTTGGACGAGACGTAGCATAGTAGCCATTTAAACTTGAAAGCGACTTTAAATCCTTGAAAGCGCTTGGTGCTAGCCAATGGCAACTATCGGGTGCACCCCTGCTTGTGTTGCGCCTTTTTGTGATTTTATAGATGTTTTTGATAAATTATTGAGTTTACACACCTCTCATCAGTTCAACTTTGTTGCGATGATCAATATCCTAAACTGCAATATACATAGACTACATAAAAAATTCAGTGGAATGGGAAATTAAAGACTCATGGGATGAATTAAGACAGCAAACACACCTCAGAAGAGACAGCAGGACGAGCGAGTTAGCTAAACTGTGACTGTTGTTGTCGTCATTTTACATTTTCAGTGACGTTGCAAGCACATGGTTTGATGGAAGTTTGCTGAACTGTTACTGACTAATTAGATTAAATCAGGAAGCAAAGATTTCGATCATTTGGAGATTGGACAAACAACGCAAAAAATCGCTGCGATAGAGACCGAGCGAGTTTGAGTGCAATTTCATATAATTCAATCTTTATACTATAGGTGGATACTGTGTGTGGATCTACTTATGACAGACCAATATCCACTCTTCAATTCTTCCGACCCCCATCTTATATCAATCTATCATGGATGAAAAGATCAATAAATACATTGGTGGGTAGATATGTGTAGATGCTATGTTTCTCTCTTTCCAACCATGATAGATGGATGGATATCTATCTGTCTTTCTATCTATATCATTGATAGATGGATAGGTATCCATACTGGTCTATTTATCCACTCATCCATCTATTGGTCTGTCATCGATGGATATTCAAATGGATGGAGTGTTGGATGTAGATGGATGGAATATATCCACATGTCAATAAAGTGTAGATCCACAGTTCTGAAGATGTTTTAATATTGACAAGAGACTGTGTGCTAAATATTGACAAATTTAATTTTGTCCACAAGGTAGGCGCAACTAAAAACAGCTTAGGCAAATGTCATATGACTTCCACAATCCTTTGATAGACCTGCTGCGATACACATCCCTGACAGCAAGACCCAGAATCCGCTTCTATGGTTTTTTTTTTGCATTGGACTATCACATTCTGCAAAAAAAGTTGCTTTTATTTCATTATCATTGTACGCTATGGAAGGCTTAGTTGACTGTAGGACATAAATTGTGGGGAAAAACAATATTTATGAATTATGGTTAACTTTAATACATGCAATTGAATATTAGTTGAATCTCTTTATTGGACCAATGTACATATATTCATCTCTAGACTTGAAAATAAAGGTATATACTGCAAATCAGAGTGGGGGAGCCACAGATTCAGAACACAAAACAAGAAACAAGTTAATTTTGTCTGCTGTTTTAATCAGGGTCCACCCATGACACCCATGCTCAGTATGTTTTGATGTCGCTGATCTCGCCTGTGTTTGGGTAGGCCTGAAAGAAACCTGAGAGAAGAGGACAGTGATCAGGATAGGGAGAATCGTGTGCTGTGAAGTGTATGTGAGTGACTGATGGGGGGAAGAAAGAATAGCTTGCCAAAAAAATGTTTTCGGAAATCACCACAAGAATGATGCGTGCATGAATGATACAGTTTATAAGGGAGATAGATGAGAACGTTGTAGTTAAATAAACAATCATAAGGAGAGTCACAACTAAAAAATGAAAAAAGAAACCAGCAAAATGAACAATATATATGATTTCTACTTGGCCTGAGGAGAAAGGATGGGAAGGGAATAGGCGGAAACAGTAAGAAATACTTAAGTCAGAAAGATCAAGCAAGGGAAAACATTTAAAAGAAAAAAGTAATCTGTTAATTGATAGGTCTAATGTTAGAGCTTATATACTGTATTTATTTGACTCATCACTCATACCGATCCCACACAAATACACTGAATACCCTGCTTGAGGCATATGGATGGACGTGCAGCAAGGTGAGCGGGTTGGTTTTCTAAAATGGCGGACATTGTGCTCTGGTGTGTACTACACTTCATTGTACGTGATTTTGTATGAGTGGTGTATCTTGCTCTCTATTATCATCTTTGGTGGAAGTTCAAAAATAGAAACGGTTTTAGACATGGATGAGTTTATACTAATAATTTGCATGTAGTGGGTGTGCATTACCATGAATTATTCATATAAGCTCACGTCTGCCCCTGACCCAGCCTCACTCTCCAGTGGATTCATCTCTGGTTGCCGACTCATCTTTTGTCAGTGTGAGATACCAAGCTGTAAGGCAAATGGGAGCGCAGACTTGAAGTTTCAAATGAAACATTTATTTTACAAAAAGTGCTAGTAAAATAAAAGCATACACAAAATATTCAAAATAAAGAGTAACAAAGTGCAGCTCTAGGGCTAGGGGATCAAACAAACAGAACTCAAATGATAGCATGCAAACTCATGAGAACTGAACACAAAGACTGACCCGCCTAAATGACACACGAGGGGAACATTTAAGCTGGCTGATCAAACTATTAGACACACAAGGGAAGACTAAGCCTAATTAACATCTACAAAATATGAAACATGAAGACAAGGCCAGTTGAACATAAAGACAGAAGGTAAGTAAATGATATTTCAAAATCAAAAATAAATGTACACAATATCAATGAAGAATAAACAATAATTAAACTAAACAGGACTTTCTCTTCCCCCATGCCAGTCAGACTGATGGTAAACTTTTTGAGTAAGCAGCAGGGCCTCGCGGATCCTAAGATGAACAATTATACAGAATCTTGCTGAAGATCGCGATAAGTCCTCCGAATCCCGCGTTGGCTGCAGGATCTTGCTGTATATCGTTAGAGTGCAACAAAACAACGGTGCATCTCAGCAGACCCTGGAGAGGAGCTGCAGAGTTACAAATGAACAAAGAGACGGGACTGGGCAAGAAGGATTAATGAGCACTGCTGATAGTGCCATCTGATGGAAGAACAAATGTAGTGCAGTACTTTATTTATAAATGAATGTTAGTCCGTAAATCTGTTTCCCAAAAACCAACCATAATGCTGGAAAAAGATGATTTTGATAAAGTTATTTTTGCTATTTTACTAATATTTTAATTTCATAATGTAATCGATGGAAATCTTGAATGAGAAGACATAAGTTGCTGTTAATCTGAGTATTACGTTCAGCAAACATTGCATTGCCAAAACATGTAACTGGAAATGTTGCACTCACTTTGACATAATTGTTATTTGAAAAATATGACAGAAATATGTATGAGTGCACACCCCAGTCCGTGGTTTCTTATTTCCTTTTATCATTTGTGTGCAGTCTCATACAGTTTAGAACTATACCTATGTATTTTTAACTAATGGAGCTTTATGGTGTTAGTTCAGTCAGGCACGATAGTCAGGCTTCACAAGCCTGTGTCTGTCCAATCATTCATAACTTCAGCTCCTCTTACTGATGGCAAGCTTTTTTTGCAGTGAACATGTTACTGACTAGTTATTCAGAAAGATTAAATAGGCATGGGAAGCATAAAAATGGAATCTAACAGCTGAATCATTTGGAGATTGGCGTAAATACCATTTTCATGAACACCATGGTTTGATTAAAAGCAACCTTTTCAGTAGGATACCCGAGAACGTATGACAGCCAAAAAAGATTTGAACAGAGCTATTGTTAGCCCATTGGATGAATGCGCAACCTCAATTTCATAGTGTTTACAAATTTACTATAGGTGGCAAAAATAACCATTTAGGAGGTAAATTTCAAATGGTGGTCTTATCTACGGCCCTTTTGCTTACAGCCACAATTATCAGGCTAGTCCTCTTCAATTCGACGTGGTAAAAAGTTCGGCCGTGATTTCTTCTCAACAATCTTATTTTTATCTATCTATCAGAATATGGATGAAAAGATCAATAAATACATTGGTGGGTAGATATGTGTAGATGTTATGTTTCTCTCTTTCCTACCATGATAGATGGATGAATATCTATCTGTCTTTCCATCTATATCATTGATAGATGGATAGGTATCCATACTGGTCTATTTATCCACTCATCCATCTATTGCTCTGTCATCGATGGATATTCAAATGGATGGAGCGATGGATGTATATAGATGGAATTTATCCACATGTCAGTAAAGTGTAGATCCACAGTTCTTAAGATGTTTTAATATTGACAAGAGACTGTGTGCAAAATATTGACAAATTTAATTTTGTCCACAAGGTAGGCGCAACTAAAAACAGCTTAGGCAGATGTCATATGACTTCCACAATCCTTTGATAGACCTGCTGCGATACACATCCCTGACAGCAAGACCCAGAACCGCTTTACTCGCTTCCCTATGCGTTTTTTTTTTTTTTTTTTTTGCATTGGACTACCACATTCTGCAAAAAAAAGTTGCTTTTATTTCATTATCATTGTACGCTATGGAAGGCTTAGTTGACTGTGGGACATAAATTGTGGGGGAAAACAATATTTATGAATTATGGTTAATTTTAATACATACAATTGAATATTAATTTAATCTCTTTATTGGACCAATGTACGTATATTCATCTCTAGACTTGAAAATAAAGGTATATACTGCAAATCAGAGTGGGGGAGCTACAGATTCAGAACACAAAACAAGAAACAAGTTAATTTTGTCTGCTATTTTAATCAGGGTCCACCCATGACACCCATGCTCAGGATATTTTGATGTCGCTGATCTCGCCTGTGTTTGGGTAGGCCTGAAAGAAACCTGAGAGAAGAGGACAGTGATCAGGATAGGGAGAATCGTGTGCTGTGAAGTGTATGAATGACTGATGGGGGGAAGAAAGAATAGCTTGCCAAAAAAATGTTTTCGGAAATCACCACAAGAATGATGCGTGCATGAATTATACAGTTTATAAGGGAGAGAGATGAGAACGTTGTAGTTAAATAAACAATCATAAGGAGAGTCACAACTAAAAAATGAAAAAAGAAACCAGCAAAATGAACAATATATATGATTTCTACTTGGCCTGAGGAGAAAGGATGGGAAGGGAATAGGCAGAAACAGTAAGAAATACTTAAGTCAGAAAGATCAAGCAGGGGAAAACATTTAAAAGAAAAAAGAAATCTGTTAATTGATAGGTCTAATGTTAGAGCTTATATACTGTATTTATTTGACTCATCACTCGTACCGATCCCACACAAATACACTGAATACCCTGCTTGAGGCATACGGATGGACGTGCAGCAAGGCGAGGGGGTTGGTTTTCTAAAATGGCGGATGTTCTGCTCTGGTGTGTACTACACTTCATTGTACGTGATTTTGTATGAGTGGTGTATCTTGCTCTCTATTATTATCTTTGGTGAAAGTTCAAAAATAGAAACGGTCCCAAAAGCGACTGGCGGAGCAGGGCGGACATGAGTTTATACTAATAATTTGCATGTAGTGGGTGTGCATTACCATGAATTATTCATATAAGCTCACGTCTGCCCCTGACCCAGCCTCACTCTCCAATGGATTCATCTCTGGTTGCCAACTCATCTTCTGTCAGTGTGAGATACCAAGCAGTAAGGCAAATGGGAGCGCAGACTTGAAGTTTCAAATGAAACATTTATTTTACAAAAAGTGCTAGTATAATATAAGCATACGCAAAAATATTCAAAATAAAGAGTAACAAAGTGCAGTTCTAGGGCTAGGAGATCAAACAAACAGAACTCAAATGATAGCATGCAAACTCTTGAGAACTGAACACAAAGACTGACCCGCCTAAATGACACACGAGGGGAACATTTAAGCTGGCTGATCAAACTATTAGACACACAAGAGAAGACTAAGCCTAATTAACATCTACAAAATATGAAACATGAAGACAAGGCCAGTTGAACATAAAGACAAAAGGTAAGCAAATGATATTTCAAAATCAAAAATAAATGTACACAATATCAATGAAGAATAAACCATAATTAAACTAAACAGGACTTTCTCTTCCCCCCATGCCGTGTCAGACTGATGGTAACTTCCGGAGCCTGCGTTCGAGTGAGCAGCAGGGCCTGCGGATGTGCAAGATTCCTGAAAAATTACGCAAGAATCTTGCTGAAGATGCGCAATAAGTCCTCTGAATCCCGCGTTGGCTGCAGGATCTTGCTGAATATCGTTCGAGTGTGACAAAACAACTGTGCATCTCAGCAGACCCTGGAGAGGTGCTGCAGAGGTTACAAATGAACAAAGAGAACAGGACTAGGCAAGAAGGATTGGCGTTTGTACCGGGTAATGAGCACTGCTGATAGTGCCATCTGATGGAAGAACAAATGTAGTGCAGTACTTTATTTATAAATGAATGTTCGTCCGTAAATCTGTTTCCCAAAAAACCAACCATAATGCTGGAAAAGATGATTTTGATAAAGTTATTTTTGCTATTTTACTAATATTTTAATTTCATAACGTAATCGATGGAAATCTTGAATGAGAAGACATAAGTTGCTGTTAATCTGAGTATTATGTTCAGCAAACATTGCATTGCCAAAACATATAACTGGAAATGTTGCACTCACTTTGACATAATTGTTATTAGCCACTGAAAAATATGACAGAAATATGTATGAGTGCACACCCCAGTCCGTGGTTTCTTATTTCCTTTTATCATTTGTGTGCAGTCTCATACAGTTTAGAACTATACCTATGTATTTTTAACTAATGGAGCTTTATGGTGTTAGTTCAGTCAGGCACGATAGTCAGGCTGGTCACAAGCCTGTGTCTGTCCAATCATTCATAACTTCAGCTCCTCTTACTGAACTGGCAAGCTTTTATAACCATGGCAGTGTTCCTTAATTTCGCTGGCGCCATGCCCTCTACACCACTCGTACTTGAGTTATTCAGAAATCTGTTTCCTATCTCCCTCCACCTCCCCAGCCACCTCCTTTATATAAGCATGGGCAACGCTCTGCATAAACTCTAATGGAATGCGTAACAGCTGAACTGGGGCAGTAAACAAGCCTCAGAAAACTTATAAAAAATGACATAAATACCATTTTCATACAAAAAGAACACCATGGTTTGATTAAAAGCAACCTTTTCAATAGGATACCCGCATTTCATACATGAACTCTGCGATACAGCCAAAAACATAATTTGAACAGAGCTATTGTTCGCCCGTTGGATGAATGCGCGACCTCAATTTGCGCCGTGTTTACAAATTTTCAAGTAACGGCGCAAAAAAAAATAACCATTTAGGAGGTAGATTTCAAATAGCCAGCGCCCGACGTCTTATCCCAGCTACGTGCCCTGATTTGCTTACAGCCATCTAATTTGAGAAATTACGAGTCTGTTCGTCCAGGCTAGACCTCCAGGGGATGTGAAATAAGTTCGACAGAAGTTGGTGAAGTTTGTCGCGAGTTCGCCGTGATTTCTTCTCAACAATAGTAAGAAAGGTGAGCGTATTTTTACTCTATCCTACATAGTTTGTTGACAGAATATCCTGTGACCCTATTTGTGAAGTTTCAGTAAAATATACCCAGGAATAAACCGGCGCCATGCCTTTGAAGCCCTGCGGTCACAAGATTCATTCACGTATACGCTTCAATTCGAGACTGCAAGGATGGAAATCTGAATAATCCATTAGGAAAAATTCTCGGCTCTCGGTAATTCTGTATATTCTTTAAACATTTTGTTAATCGGATTATGAAAGAAGACTGAAAATAAGCGCCCTTTTTTTTTGTTTGGATGTAAAAGCCGCGTATTTAAAGGAGAATACATTGTATATTGATTAAGTATTGGACTCTGCATGAGTCGAACTGTTTTAATATTTGTTGATGACATTGCTTCGGCTTCCTGGAAGCAAGTATGCACAAATCTGCTGTCAAGTGAGCATTTCAGGTTCGATGTACTGAGTAATAACGCCATGAAACTTAAACTGGCCCGTCATTCTGCCGAATAGTCTTACTAAACTAGTTAATTGTCTGATTGCTAATCAAGCAAAGGGGAGGTTTCTGCCTCACCAAACTAACCTCCGACTGCACGTCACTGTGTTTTACTATGAATTATTCGCAGTAGCTCATTGAAACTATCATGGGAGGAGGGTATATGGACATGGTAAAAAACAGTGCAAAGTTTTTTTTTTTTTTAAATCACCACAGGTTATTGAAGGGGAACGTTTGATTCATTTTAAGTAGCAGTGGGAGGGCAAACAACTGCTGGCATCAGCGACTTCACTGCATTTTATATAGTAATGGGCGAGTAGCGTTAATGTTTGTCCTCCCACCGATAATTTTGACATTTTTGCAGGAAAAAAAAAAAAAAAAAATTCACAGGCAACCCATTCATACCATTTTTTAATATCAATGCAAAACCTAATGTTTGTTGAACATAATTGGGTGAAATTCAATGCATTTTCCATTAAAAAGGGCCTAGGGGTGCTGCTGTACTTCAGAAAAGGGGTTGATGACTTTAGCATCAATTATTTCTGTTAGGGTACCCTAATGGATAATTTGGCCTGGTTTATTTCTGAATAGACTGTATTTCGAAAAATGCCCTCAGGCTTCACCCCCAATTTTCACAATGGGTTTTGTTGAAAAATGCCGAAATCAGCCATTTTTGGGACCCTGTGGCTCTGAGACCCTTTCCTGTAAAGGCGTTGGACTTGTGGCAAACTCTTCGTCTGTGTCTTCTGTACTTACCTGCAGAAAAACATTAGAAAATAATAAAAACTTTGTTCTCAGCAACTCAAGAAATGTTGTCATTTTATTCATTTGTATTGCCCATGCCTACTTTATAATTACCTTTGTTCATTGTGAGCAGCTCTAGTTCATATCATGTCCAATAACTTAAACGTTAACAAGATTCAAAAGAATCTCAGGCTCTGCCAGAGGGGTTTGTGATCTCAGGGACGGTCTGTGTCATGGAGCTGACTGAACTATTGCAAGTTTCAGGAATTGAAGCTAGTGGTAGTAGAGTGTGTTAGTGTTAAAACTGTATATTGAATGAAAAAATTTTGAATAAAATTATTATTTTTTTCTGACTTTGTCGAATGCTGAACTGTTAATATAGCTGTGTGATGGTTCTGCCCTGCAGTTCCTCCCCCTCCTGCTGTCTTCAGCCTCCACTTCAACGAGCCACACCTGTTGCTCGTTGAAGTGAAGGTGAAGTTTAGAGTATTTAAGAGCTGCACTGCCAATTGGCAGTGCAGCTGCATTCTAGTATTTAGGCTCGTATGTGTTGCTGCTGCTCCCCTGTTTCCTTTGTCATTTTTAAGAAGTATATTTATTAAATGTCCTCTATTTTTCTTACCAGCCTGTGCGAGTGGGTCCCTTTTTCAGCTTTTGGGTACATGGTCCCAGTGCCCGCCGGATTGCATGTTGCATCCGGCGGGACTAAACCTTGACAAGCTGTTTATGAGAACAGAACATCAGGGAGACAAGCTGTAGAATCACATGCATGACCAAGTAAGCACAACCTCTCTTAGGGTGCCGTACCTAAAAACACGCAGCGGATGGTCAGCTGCCTTGTCACACTGCTGTGAATTTTTTTTGAAAAGATAACACTTGGAGCCTTGGGACCATCATCAAGAACAACTTTTGGCTACAAAGTGTGCTTCTGATGGAAAGCACTGAATTTTTATACCAAGAACGTGTTATGTGATTGAATGCACAGGGGTGGCTAGGCCTGGATAACTTTGATTTGCAGTTTACAGATACGGTGTCGTGAAAAAGTATGTGCCCCCTTCCTGATTTCTTATTTTTTTGCATATTTGTCTCTCTTAAATGTTTCAAATCATCAAACAAATTTTAATATTAGACAAAGATAATCCGAGTAAATACAAAATGCAGTTTTTAAATGATAATTTCATTTATTAAGGGGAAAAAGCTACCCAAACCTACCTGGCCCTGTGTGAAAAAGTAATTGCCCCCCATTGTTAAATCATGAATTAACTGTGATTAACCACATTTTTTAAAGTTCAATTTCACTAGCCACACCCAGGCCTGATTACTGCCAGACCTGTTGAATCAAGAAATCACTTAAATAGAACCTGTCTGACAAAGTGAAGAGGACTAAAAGATCTAAAAAAGCAACACATCATGCCGCAAACTAAAGAAATTCAAGAGCAGATGAGAAACAAATTTATTGACATCTATCAGTCTGGAAAGGGTTGCAAAGCCATTTCTAAGGCTTTGGGACTCCGGTGAATCACGGTGAGAGCCATGATCCACAAATGGAGAAAACTTGGAACAGTGGTGAACCTTCCCAGGAGTGGCCAGCCTACCAAACTGACTCCAAAAGCGCATTGACTACTCATCCAGGAGGTCACAAAAGAACCCAGAACAACATCTAAAGAACAGCAGGCATCACTTCTTTCAGTTGAAGTCAGTGTTCATGATTCAACAATAAGAAAGAAACTGGGCAAAAATGGCATCCATGGGAGGGTTCCAAGGCGAAAACCACTGCTGACCAAGAAGAACACAAAGGCTTATCTCACATTTTCCAAAATACATCTTGATGATCCCCAAGACTTTTTGGAAAATATTCTGTGGACTGACGAGACAAAAGTTGAACTTTTTGGAAGATGTGCATCCTGTTACATCAGGCGTAAACTAACACAGCATTTCATGAAAAGAACATCATACCAAAAGTCAAACGTGGTGGTGGTAGTGTGATGGTCTGGGGCTGCTTTGCTGCTTCAGGATCTGGATGACTTGTTGTAATTGATGGAACCATGAATTCTGCTCTCTACCGGAAAATCCTGAAGGAGAATGTCCAACCATCAGTTCATGACCTCAAGCTCAAGCGCACTTGGGTTATTCAGCAGGACACACACCAGCAAGTCCACCTCTAAATGGCTTAAAAAAAAACAAAATGAAGATTTTGGAGTGTCCTAGTCAAAGTCTGGACTTAAATCCGATTGTGATGATATGGCATGACCTTAAACGGGCCATTCATGCTCAAAAACCCTCCAATGTAGCTGAATTAAAACAATTCTGCAAAGGAGAGTGGGCCAAAATTCTTCCACAGCAATGTGAAAGACTCATTGCCAGTTATTGCAAAGTTTTGATTGCAGTGGTTGTTGCAGAGGGTGGCACAACCAGTCATTAGGTTTAGGGGGGAATTACTTTATCACAGAGGGCCAGGTAGGTTTGGATAGCTTTTTCTCCTCAATAAATGAAATCATCATTTAAAAACTGCATTTTGTATTTACCGTACTCAGGTTATCTTGGTCTAATATTAAAATTTGTTTGATGATCTGAAACATTTAAGTGTAACAAATATGCAAAAAAATAAGAAATAAGGAAGGGGGCAAATACTTTTTCACGGCACTGTATTATGAATACATTCGCTGAATTGGGTGTGTTAGCAAGGTCTGACCCTGTTCTTGTGATTCAAGGGGTTGCATGAATGTTTTCCTGTGAAAGCATGACATAATGGTAATGCGTAATGTCAAGGAATATAGCTTACACATGAACATGAGCAATGTGAAAACACCACATTAATCAACAAATCTATTTGAAGTCTGCAAGGTGAAGATTATTAAGATTATTACAGTCCAGCCAACACGACTGAGATTGTCCGGGTGAGTCCAGCTGACTATGCAGAAACAGTTGTTTTTTTTATGTAGGTACAGTATTTATTGAAAATGTACATTTTTTTTTCCAATGAAAACACACAAAAAAAACCCTATTCAACCATTTCCCAGATTAGGGATTTCTTCCCCCACGTACTACTAGATCCCTTGCATTTGTTGTGTGTGTGTCTGAATCTCATGGAAGATAAGTAATCATACTTACCACTCACACTCCCCAACTCACTGACCACATGCAGAGCTAGAAGGAAAAGAGCACTCCAAGAAAACTTATGTGAGTCACAGTTGGTGCCCCTTCCTCAAGAATGAACTTGAAGGCCACATATATAATTCAGGTGCCCCGTCACGGGACTTTACTGTCGCGATGGGATGAGTGCAGGCCCTGACATATAGTGCGGAGGCTTGCATTCTTCATCAGACAGAAGACACAGGAGAGGGTAAAAAATAAATAAAGTGAGATAAATTGTACATAGCGCAACCCTGGGCCAGGGATATACGACTAGGGGGCAACCAGATGGAGTTTGATGTACATAATTATAGGACATCTACTTATGGATTCCCGTTGCTCCATGGAGATGCATGCTTTTCTCTTTTCTGCCTCAGCGCGCCCCATAAACCCCCCCCCCAGCCCCCTCCCTTACGGGCTTCAGCTTGTAGGGCTCCAGAGTCAAATTGACGGGGGCCAATCATTCCGTATTCAGGCACTGAAGTGATGAATGATTTACTCAGCGTGGGAGTGTAAACTCACTCGGAAGAGCCGAGGGTGGAGGAGAAAAACTATTCAGAGTACCATACCACACATACTGTATATGAATCAGGGACGGGCTAAGAGCCATTCAGGGACAGGGGCTCGGAGGAAAAAGGGGGAATCTACACTGTCACCCTGAAACTGTCAAAGCAGAGCATTGTATCGTTGATAAGCAATGAGAAGCCCAATTCAGTTAATGCAACAATAGATCATGTTATATCATCATCAAGCATGCTGTGGAGATGAGGGTAATCTCTGGAGAGTTGGGGGAGTAGAATAGATGAACACCAGACGAAAATCTTCTTACCCCAGCAGTAGTTTTATTAAGGGGAGACATTGCTGCAATACAGGTCGTGGTTTCAGCACTCAGAGGGAAATCTTATGACAGAAAATTAGTGGCACGTCACAGACAAGCGTGCTCTGCCTTGCAAAAGTAAACTCCGACAATGTAAGGCGGAAATTACATCACTGCTTTGACACTCAGGCAGTGATCATTACAACACACAACACAGCATGAATTTCAAATATAAGGTAAAAAAAATGGCTCTTTTCATTCTTGAGTGATAAAACAGTTTGAAACTCGATAAATATAAACACCGATGAAATAATGCCCAACATACAGCCACCATAAACTGTGCAATTGTTTCACAGGCAAGAATTGACTTGGAGCTACTTTCTGTCTCATCTTACTCCAAGCAAGCGAAGTTTGGCATCTGGGGGAGCACTGGTGGGCGGGGGGGGGGGCTAGAGGACCTCCCCCCACTTAAAGCGGAGGATGCGGGTGACCTCCCCCAAGAAAATTTTTGGATTATTTGACAAAAAACTATGCATTCCTGCTTAATTTGGAGTATTGTCATAAGGTGGCTATAGCCAACTATTAATTGTAATTAATAACCTGCACGTTCATTTACTTCTGTCACTGACCTCAACTGGCCTACTCTTGGGACAGGGCTCAACATGGGACAAGCCGTTAATTCCTTAAGCAAAAAAAACTCTTGCTCAGCAAAGATGGGAAGTACTTTCAAATTGTTTATTTAAACCAGTAGAACTACAACTTGTTCAAAAATTGTGCTTTCGAATGATCTCATTGATAAAAGACCAGCGGTGGGCACAGTTCCGCTAATCCGCTAACCACTAATTAGCAAAACTACCTTTTTCTGTAGCAAATTAGTGTTTCCACTACCTTAAAAAACCCTTAGTGGAGCTATCCCTTATAAAAATTTACTAAAGCTAACTATAGTTTACTGCAGTAAAATTGATGTAAACTATAGTAAACTACACTTTACTACAGTAAACTATAGTTTGGTGCAAATGTACTATAGTAATTGAATATCATTGCTATAGTTTACTATAGTACAGTTTGACTTTTGTGATTTACTTTAGCATCACTATGGTAAACTACAGAGTTACTATAGTATATCTACAGTAATTCTGCAAAAATACCATAGTTACTATAGAAAACTATAGTATTTTTACTGTAGTATTTTGTGGTAATTTTTCATGGGGGAGTAGCTTCGGCTAAATTTAGTTCCGCTGACTTTAAGTCCGCAAATTTTTTTTGCCAGAAAGAAATAGAGTTTAGAAGTTTAAAAAGCATTAAAAAATGGCAGACAAAAACCCAGCTAACAGACTTACGTCGCCACAACGTTGTGACAACATAACCAGACAACTTTAAATTTGTTATGGCAACGTAACTACTTACGTCATGACATCCAGAAAAGGGAAATCCTGGATTTGTTGTGACAATTTAACTCAGTAACGTTGTCAGTTCATTGTCTGCACGTCATGGAAGCATCGTAGTTAATCAATGGTCACCAGTTAGTAACCTCTGTACCTTATTGTGACTATACACAGTGCATGCAGTAACCTCTGTACCTTATTGTGACTATACACAGTGCATGCAGTAACCTCTGTACCTTATTGTGACTGTACACAGTGCATGCAGTAACCTCTGTACCTTATTGTGACTGTACACAGTGCATGCAGTAACCTCTGTACCTTATTGTGACTGTACACAGTGCATGCAGTAACCTCTGTACCTTATTGTGACTGTACACAGTGCTGCACTCTGCTCTTCATTCCTTATGTTTATTATTTGCATGGACTTCATGTGCTTTAATTTGCATTTGCCCAGCATGACTTAGCGAGCCTGCTTATGTTAACCCTGCTAAATGAAAAATAAATATATTTTTCAAAAAAAAAATCTACTTCTCAGCTAATGTTGGCACAAGCTTAGCCTGGCTTAACTAAGGAGAAAATTGCGAGTCTGTTTGAGAACAACTGCGATTTTAGGATTACCCATTTAGGCAGGCTGAGAACCTAATGAGAATGAGACATGCATATTGTGCCTCGCTAAAGTGTTCAATCCCTCACATTTCACTGGAAAACAATTAATAGATGAATACCTATATTTTACATATACTATATATATTATTTATATTTTTATTCTGTATATCATGATATTTTAATTCACAGTACAGTACTTTTAATGAATTGCAAGTCAGAAATGTGTTTTGCACCACAAAGTATTTTATTTAAAGTAAAAATGGAATATGCAGTCTGCTAAAGTATTCATCCCTTTTCCCCTTTTCACTAAGGCAAACATCAGTTCAATTAGGTACACAATGTTACATTCAGAGGGAACCTGATTAGTTGGGTGGCGTATTGTAGTATATAATAATAAAGGTTCAGAATGAGCAATCACAGATTGCAGTTGAATTCACCAGTTTCAGAGAGGACGCCCAGTCAGTTAATGCAACTTCAGGCAAAGACTCAATCACAAAAACCAGAACTTTCCAAAAGATAGGAAAGGGTCAAGTTATAGCAGATTTACAGAGAAATGTACAATACATTGTTTCAGTCTCTGAACCACACGGGGACAGTCTACCAAATCATCAAGCAATGAAAGGAGCATGATGGGTCATTCAATGTCAAATCAACAGAGGCTTCCAAGTGACCATCTTGGAATATAGGACTGACATTTCTTTTTCCATTTTTAATGCATCATTTATGAAGAATTTTGAATTCTTTCAGACATACGACTTATTGATAAGAAATTACAATAACAAGAAGATTAAATATTGAAATGTAAAAGATCTGTTGTGGTACAGTGTGAAGCTATAGTGGCTCTAAAGCAGACAGTGGATGTTGAAACCATGAGTATGACCTGGAGTTTTGAAACTGACCAACCATTAATTTCAGGTATGTTTCCCCACTGATTTAAGCCGGGTTCAGACTGCGGGAGTTTTGGCCCCATTTATCCCAGGCTCACCCCTCCCATCAATCGGAAAAATCTGGTCTGGGACCTAGGTCAGTACCAATCTTCAGCCCAGATTATCTAGTACTGTGAGCTCGCAGACTCATCAGGGTTGCCCGCGTTATATCAAACATTTTTGATATTCAGTGTTTAAAACCATGACGATTACATCAGAAAATAAATGTTGAAATCCTGTTCGGGGATTAAGAGCTGATGGTTTTGAACAGCAGCGGTAAACCCTTAGCTGCTGAGGCAAGCTATAGCGTTCCAAAAGTTATAAAAATATATTAAAACTGACCGTTTAATTCTCACCTCCAGTTTTTCCTGAAGAATAGGTAACCTTGTTACTTTCTCATACAAATTTTACAAGTGTTCTGGTGATTTCTTTTGTCCTTACAGACTACAGCCAGCACCTGAACCAGCAGTTCTGCCTCCATGTTTTTAAACATATGCTTAGTGCCTCCCCATGGTCACCTGAGTTGCAGCATACAGTGGCTCCTTAGGGCAAGATGATCTTAATAATATCTTGTAAGGAATGATGGACTACGAGTTTCCAAATGTGCAGTGTGAGCTTGTTCACAATTTTAATGAGGACAATCTGGAAAGTTTCTTCTTATTTGGGTGCTGTAACACAATTTCAAAATCAGTCAGGATTTAAAAACTCCTGTAGTCCGAGCCCGGCTCTATGAGGATCAGAAAAGCCACGGCGAGCCAAGATCGTGTTTGCTGCCATTCTGGAATCACCATGTAGAGGATGTTCATCTAGCTTTATTTACAAAAAACACGCCAGAAAATGAGCACTTTCTCTCCAGGAGGTCAATTTACAGGTGCTGAAGCCCCCTTTTAGGTCTTTCTATGCACATGCATGATATGAATACTTACCAGTAGTGTCACTCCAGATCCACGCGTCTTACTTAGATGAGTAGGTATTGTAGGCCGAGTTTTATTTTTAGACGTGTCCCAGATACGTACGTAGATGCGTCCCAGTTAGACACATCCTGATGAAAAGTGATAGTTTTAATGCTTGCAAAGGACAGCCATTGTCTTTTGTGGGATTTTTTTCATTGGCAACTATATACCTGACTATTGATACACCATTGAATTAGGCCTATGAGAGACTTATGGGTGCGTCAAGCTGGGATGCATCTATCAGGGCGTGTATAACTGGGACGCGTCTATCTTGGATGAAACTTCACCAGCATGGTGTGCTCTTAAATAAATACAAAATAAAAAATAACAATGATAAAATGGTACCCGAAAGTGCTTATTGTATACCCTTCTTGTCTTATCCAGAGTCCAGCTGTGAACAATTCTACAGTAACGCCGCATTGATCATGGTGTACATGATTACAGTCAATCTTGGAGTCAGAGCACTGATGCTGGATCAGGTTTCACCTGTCAATGTCCAAACAAATATTCTTTGAGCTAAAAACTAATCTGATCCTTGATCAGCAGTCACTACTGAGACTGTACGACCGTGGGCCCAGAGTAAATCGCTGTTCATTCCTAACCCACACACTGCGGAGTGCAGAGCTGCTTGGTTCTCTTCAAAAGATTAGGAAGACGTAATTGCTCTCGACTTCTCGGTGTCAACCCCTTGATCTCCAGATCTCCTCTGTTCTCAAAGCATGAGAGCACTATACACTCAGTGGAGGCGTGTGGATCAGAGTGGAGGAGAAACAACGATTGTGCCACTACTCACAAACACCATCACAGAGTGCATGAGAGACTACCCAGGCAGTGTACTCCAGCAATAGCATCCCTCTGTCAGCACTGCTGGCATATCAGCACTGCAGCGGCCTGCAAGGAGACAGCTTGAGGGAGGCGGCTGAGTGGAGGACCCAGCCATTATGAGAATGCAAAGTAGCTGAGGAACAGTCCTGATCCTAGCTGACTGCAGTAGTGCCAGTCTGAAAAATGCTGGCGCAGTCACTGCAGGCAGGAACTGAGCAAGGTACAGTCAGTGCCTCTTGTTTGGTAAGCCTGCAGTTAGTACTGTTTCACGGCAAATTGATTCATTTATTCATTTGTTTTAAAGGAAATGAAATAATTAAATAGAGTTATGGAGGTCATCATTATTGGAAACAGCAGATACTGCTTCGTGTTCAGTGTTAATCTGAGCAGTTTACCGCTGAACATTTGTTACATATTTTCTACCTACAGAGAAAACTGCATTAAACTGTTAGTATGGGGTCAGATTAGTCTCATAATGAATGAATGCACACAGAAAGATGATTTTTTTGGGGGGATTTATATATAAATGACCCTCTCCACAAACATAATTTCCATTGCAAGCAGAAATATTTATTGTTGAATATAAATTTTTAAAAAATCCACACATGAAAATAGGTTTCGCAAATGTATTTCTAACGCACACACAAATATTTTAGTTTCAAGTATAAGTAATAGAAATTATGCGTCCTGCTTCAGACAAAGAAGTAAACAATCATGTGGGAAATAGAGCAGGTCAAAGGTCAACCACAGGTAGCACACATGACCTGTTTGCTCACCGAGAGATACAGCTGATATCATTAGCCTCATAGCATAATCGCCTGTCTCATTTTTTTTTAGGTTTTGCGAAAAAAGGAAACAACACATTCTTTAGTGAACACGGAAGAACTGGCAGCCGATATCTCAATTTGGCAAAAGTATGACTATGGCAATTTTGCTATGAGGCAACTATATATATATATATATATATATACACACACACAGTATCTCACAAAAGTGAGTACACCCCTTACATTTCGACAATTCATTTATTATAAAGGGACAATGTTACAGAAATGAAACTTGAATATATTTAGAGTAGTCATACAATATATATGTAGCAGTATAGATTTACTGCACTGTCCAAATAACCAAAGAAACAGTCACTATTTCCAAAATGGGTGGCAATAAAATGAGTAAATCGGTAAAACCATGCAATGAAACGTGTCTTATTCATCATGTTCATGCTTTGGTCTGTTGACTGGGCCTTATGAGGTTGTGTAATGCGTTGAAGGTTTAAATTGTGGTGCTTTGGGTGCAATGCTCTCATTCTGGTCATGGATGGTCAATATGGGAAAGAACTCTGAGGATCTGAAAAAAGAGAATTGTTGCTTTCACAAAGATGGTCTAAGCTACAAGAAGATCTGTGAAACCATGAAACTGAGCTACAGCATGGTGGCCAAGGTTGTCCAGCGATTTTTCCAAGATGGGTTCTGCTCTGAACAGGCCTCTGCCAACTGAAGAGGATGAAATTCGGCATTTGGCTTGAAAAAGTTGCAGGAATGCTGGCAGCGTTGCTAACGAGGTTGCAGTTTGGGAGAACAGCCTGTCAGCGCTCAGACCATTTGAGCACTTAAGTCAGTCTGCATCTCAAACGGAAGCCTCCTCTGAAGCTAGCCCACAAGAAAGCCCGAAAACAGTTTGCTGCAGACAACCAGTCCAAGATCATGAACCACTGAACCATGTTCTGTGGTCTGATGAGACCAAGATAAACTTGTTTGGCTCAGATTGGGTCCAGCATGTGTAGCGGCGCCCTTGTGAGGATGCAGACCAGTGTGTACTGCCTACAGTCAAACATGGTGGTGGCAGCATCATGGTCTGGGGCTGCATGAGTGCTTCTGGTCCTGGGGAGCTGTGCTTCATTGATGGAATATGGATTCGAACACGTACTGTGACATTCTGAAGCAGAACATGATGCCCTCCCTTCAAAAATGGCAGTTTTTCCAACATGATAACGACCCGAAACACACCTCCAAGATGACAACTGCTTTCCTGAAGAAGCTGAAGGTGAAGGTGATGGCGTGGCAAAGTATGTCTCCAGACCTGAATGCCATTGAGCACCTGTAAGTCCTCAAGAGGAAGGTGGAGGAGCAGCAGGTGTCCAACATCCACCAGCTCCATGGTGTTGTCATGGAAGAGTGGAGGAGGATCCCAGCAACAAGGAATTCCATGCCTAGGAGAATCAAGGCAGTGCTGGACAACAATGATGGTCACACTAAATATTGACACTATGGACATATATTTGGCATGTTGAATATGAGGTGTACTCACTTTTGTTGTAAACATTGGGGTGACATTGACTGAAATAGTGTACTGAGGACCATGGCATTCAGCTTCCCACAGAAGTCTTTGGCCTCACGCCACGCGTGGCCCCTTGGGAGTCTGAGGCCCCGGGGCACTGGCCCGGTCTATAATCCAGCCTGGGTGGCTGCAGTTTTGCTATGGGAACCTCAGGATATGTGGAACAAATAATCAATCGCTTCAAAGTTTACACTTATAACATTTACAACTTGTGTTCTTATAGCTCTCAATGAACACAGTTATAAGGAAATAGTTCATACTGGCTGTCAGACATAAAGCAAACAATAAAGTTTCCACCAAAGTTACATCACTGCACTGAAGGCAAGAAAGCAATAAAAAATGATATAACATATTTGCTAAGCAAACAGTTAGCCTGGACATTCTCCACATGAGAGATGCAAGTGCTGATCGCTATTTCAATCTGTATGCAGCACCAAGTGCAGTGTCCATGCCCTGTATATGTTCTACCGCCAAAAAAAAATTTTGCTCTCTGTTGTGTAGTTTTTCTGCAACCCTAATGCTGCGCCACACGGATCTTCTGGGATTCAATTTTTTTTTGCAAGCACCATTGCGATGGGGCTGTGCTAATGTCTGTGATGTCATCCATAAACCACACTTTTTTCATGCTTCCCTCAGCCTCTGCAAATTTCTCACAGCCATAATGAACATCGAAGCTCTCAGAAATTAGCCTTCTAAAGAACACTTTCCATCTGAAAATAAAAACATTGACGGCAAAGAGGTTCACCTGCAGTCGCATATGCCGGGCCTTCATAAATCAGCCTTATTTTGAAGCTTTGGTCATGACTCTGAACTGCACCACTGTTAGCCACTGGGATTGTGCCTGCTGTAATCTCCAGGCCCTTTTGCAGAAAGATTTATATTTTTCCTCAGCTTTAATATGACGTCTGCACTCCTCTAATTGTGTGGTAAACATCATTTCTCAGTACGGTGTCCTGTGGATCCGCATGTGCACTTGCTTTTCTGCCTTGGTGAGTAATAGTGGGATGTTTTGAGCTGTAATAACAGAATCTGCTATTGTAAGGCTTAATTTATTGAAGTGTTCATTAAATAACAGATTTTTTTTCACCATTTTTGCTTTTTTCTTACTTTTGTGGCTGGCATTGGGAGCAGGAATTTTCATTGAGAGTAAAATTGTTACCGGTTAATATCAGATGGAATCATAACCTATGGCCTATGACTTCATAAATTCAAATTTTTATATAAAAATTGAAGATATTGAGAGCTTTATCACAGCCCCTGAGCCTATGTTGTCCTGATGAAATTGTTCATGATGAGACCATCGGCGCCTGAGCAATGAAGCAAGTGGATCGTCAGGTGTTTTAATTTCCTGACCAATCTAGATGCAGATCTTGATTCTGCAGCTGATTATAAACGCTAGTGGATCAAAAGCTGCTGGCAGAGGTATGCGCCCTCTGGTTTCAGTTTAATTTCATGATTTTAGGAGGAAACAAGGCCCGCAAACGCAAGAAATCCTCTGTGAAATTCAGCATTGATGATAAAATACTGAGAACCGAGAAGTGGCTTGGTGGTAAAACAATATATTTCTAAGATCATAAAACTCCTTGACCACAAGTGGGTTACATCTGAGTGGGATATTCAAAATTTACAACTGGCCAGGAGCCAAAAAGAGCACTGTCCAAGTGGCTCCCCTAGTGGTGCACGGTGATATCATAAAATAATCATATTTGACCGCAAATCAACCATTTTGATTCATTACACTCAATAGGAAGTCATTACTTTGAAGTAGGAATTAGCGCGAGTCAATCAATAGAGTGGGATGGACATCAATGCTCTCAAAAACCTCCCCCTACTCAAAAAAGTGCTTTTTCTCCAATATATAGTATTGAAATTTGTCCTTTTTTCACCAAAGCCCCACTGGCCAGCACAGAAACTCATCAAAAAAATGCTTATTGTACTGTCAGAATGTGCACCCTGCTTGGAGACTGTGTGTTGTCACCACCTCCTACAACGTGGACGAGAGGTTTGACTTTATGAGGCATGCAAAATGAAGAAAAAAACAAAGTCAGAACCATTCACGAGGAACACGAGCCAGCATACTCAGGCCTGTAGTGACCCATTCCTTCTTAGGTTAGTCCCAACCTGACCTGCTCGTGTTCACCTAGCACACGTGCAAACAGCAAACTTGTATTAACACTTTCCACGCCAGATAAGGAGCAAGTATAACTCACTACCACAGTAAAATCCGAAATATACCTTAAGTATACAAACAAAAAAGATATTCCACCACCAGGAAAAAGCAAGGGTGGAAAAACAAAACACCAAATAATGAACTGAAATATTCCAAATAATAATAGATAGTATTACCTACACATCAAGGAGAAAGACTCCCATGAAAATATAGGCTTGGTCCTCCAGAGACTCAATGCTGTTAGGCTCAGAAAACCCTCTTTGGACTCACTATCATTGTCAAAGTCTGTAAAATGTGTATATTGGTTTCCTATCTCACAAAAGTAACCTTAACACTCTTCAGAATGAGTATGGTTGTGGGTCTTTCAATGTGCTTTTGTAATTCAAATGCGAGAAGTTCAGATGATCTGACCCTACTTGCTGTTAGGAAAGGGTTTATAAACGTTTTCTGGAGCCCAAATCAATTTCTTTCATTTAAGGTCAGAAAGCTCATACTGTCCTCTTTTGGACGAAACTATTGACAGCAGACGCAAATGAAAACCAGATTAATCATGGGCAAAACAGAATCAGCAAATCAAAGCTCCTCCTTTTAAATAATAGGGAGAGGACACTCTGGATATTGCGGTAATTGTATTAATTGTGAAACCACTGGCTGCAGTGACATTACCTTTGACAACTTAAAACGAGCAGACTTGCAAAAGACAGAGACAGTGCTCGGCTTTCCCATTAAAATTAATAAATTAATGCCCATGCTGCGATAAACAACCGAGCTGTACTTATCAGTGTAACTGATTTGGTGCCCAGGTGTAATTTGTCAGTCTGTTTTAGATGACTGAGAGTAACATCGACATAGAGCAGTTCTGCACAGGGCCATTAGTAATTATTGCTTACTGTGAAAGCAAGGCAAAAATGAAAAGCGCGTGGTTGGCTTCAGCTGCTTGTTGTTCCAATTGAAACTTGCATTATTATATTGAAACAGGTTTCAGGTAATGAACACCAGAGATGAGACTAGTGAAGGTCATGCTCGATAAAAACGGCACAATGAAACGATTAATTAAATGAGCTTTGAAGTCTTTTTGAAGGAACTGTTTGAGAGTTTATGGGATTTCAAACTGAATATACGTAGATACAGCGGGGGAAAAAAGTATTGAACGCATCAACATTTTTCTCAGTAAGTACAAACCCCAATTCCAATGAAGTTGGGACGTTGTGTAAAATCTGACTAAAAACAGAATGCAATTATTTTCAGATCTCATAAACCCACATTTTATTCACAATAGAACATAGACAACATATCAGATGTTGAAAGTGAGACATTTTACCATATTTTAAAATATTGGCTCATTTTGAATTTGATGGCAGCAACACATCTCAAAAAACTTGGGACAGGGCCATGTTTACCATTGTGTAGCATCCCCTCTTCTTTTAACAACAGTCTCAAAACGTCTGGGAAGTGAGGAGACCAATTGCTGGAGTTTTGGAAGAGGGATGTTGTCCCACTCTAGTCTGATGTAGGATTCTAGCTGCTCAACAGTCCTGGGTCTTCTTAGCCAGATTTTTCGTTTTGTGATGCACCAAATGTTTTCTATTAGTTAATGGTCTGGACTGCAGGCAGACCATTTCAGCACCCAGATTCTTCTCCAGCGAAGCCATGCTCTTGCGATGGATGCAGTTTGTAGGTTAGCATTGTCTTGATGAAATATGCAATGAAAGGAACGGGCATAGACTCCAAATGCAGTTCAGCATCGGCAGGGCGTTTATTGGGATTCACAAAGCTCATGGTCAAGACAGAAATGGATCAATAGCCAGGCAAACAGAGATATGCAGGATGGGCAGAATCGAAGTCAGGGGACAAGCAAAAAGATCCAGTAACCAGAATAATCAATCCGCACAAAGACAGTAACAAAGAGGGTTGAAACTAAGGGAATGGAAGGGGAAGGAAAAAGGGAGTTGGATGGGACAAGGGAGAACACAGGAGAAACTAAACAGATGGATACAAAATGGGAATTAGGGAGAACGAAGTACTAATCACTCAAATAGCAATCTCACAACGCAATACAAACAATCAAATACAAAACTTACGGGAGAATCACAAGAAATGAGCTTTCAACAATGGAGCAGAATAGAAACGAGACTGACCAAGAACGAGCTGTGGTAGAAACGAGTCGACAAGAAACTACGGGAAAGTGGGTCTTTTAAACACAAACAAATTAAGTGGAGGCCCAGCTAAACTCAGAACAGGTGAGAGGAGAGGCGGATCTAGAAAAGCAAGGACGGTGATAGGAGAGAGAGAGAGAGGAAGTAGGTGGGATCCTAACTTTGAACTAACTAATCACCCATGCCTAACTGAACTGCTCTAAGTGTGGATAGTCCAATCAGAACAGCAAGAGAGAAGGAAGAGGAATTACCAAACCGAAATTACAGGGAAGAGAGTGTGATGAAAAAGACAAGATGCCATGAGACAGAAACGGGAGGAAAACACTGAAGACCAGAGACAGAGCAATCATCCAGAAACACACATGCTCTAATGAATAAATATAATAAATAAATAAAGAATAGCAATACTAAAAACTAGAAACTAACAAGCATACAAATCACTGATTTCTAACAGAACCCCCCCTCTATGACCGCCACCTGGCGGTCTAAGCTTCGCTTGAAAGTCCTTTTTGTGAAAGTCCTTTATGAGCGATTTGTCGAGGATGTGGAGCAGGAACCCATGAGCGTTCCTGTATCCTTCCCAGTCCAAAGTACTGTAGGCCCCTTCCTCAAAAAATTTAACGCCCAGCAACTTGTGCACTGTGTATGTTTTCCTCCATCGATGAGCCTTGGGGGGAGGAGGATTGGTCGGGCAGGGGTGTGGACGGAAAACAGTACAGGTTTAATGCACGACACATGAAAGACTGGGTGGATACGGCTCATAGAGGCTGGTAGCTTGAGTTTAACAGAGACAGGGTTAATAATTTTCTCAATCACAAAAGGACCAATGAAACGGGGGCTAGCTTTGACTTTCAGTCCTCAGTGCAATGTCCTTGGAAGAAAGCCAAACTTTTTGTCCTACTTGATATTGGCGGGACGAAGCGACGTGTTGGCCTGGCGACTCATCTCGTCAGCAGCTTTCAGGAGAGCGGAACGAGTTTCCTCCCACGCCCCGGCACCTCTGTAGAAATTCCTGGATGTTGGGAACATTTGACCTCCTGTGAGGGGAACAGAGGTGGTTGGTAACCGAGACAAGCTTGGAAGGGGACACACCTGAGGCAGCCGTGGGAAGGCTGTTGATGGAATATTCGACCCAGGGTAGTTGTTCGCTCCAGTCCCCCTGATCTCGGGAAGTGAGGCACCGAGCGACACTCTCCATCTGCTGATTGGCCCTCTCTGTCTGCCCATTGCTCTGCGGGTGAAATCCAGAAGTTAGACTGACCGTTATCCCCAGGGCTTGACAAAAGGCTTTCCAGACTTGTGAGATGAATTGAGGGCCACGGTCGGAAACAATGTCAGAAGGATGCCGTGTATTCTGATTACGTGTTGGACGAGTAAGTCAGCTGTTTCTCTGGCAGAGGGAAGCTTGGGAAGCTTGAGATGTACTGCCTTGGAGAAGCGATCAACAATGGTCAGGATGACGGTGTTACCTCTGGAGGGCGGAAGGCCGGTGACAAAATCCAACGCGATATTGGCCCATGGTCTGGAAGGTACCGAAGCGGTTGCAGGAGACCAGCTGGTGCAGTGTGGGTGGCCTTGTTCTGGGCGCAGACCGAGCAAGCAAAAAGTTCTTCACATCTCTCCGGACCAATACCAAAAAGTTAGCATGGCCAAGGTCCGTTAGCACCAGGATGGCAGGCGAGACGGGAAGAATGGGCCCACTGGAGAAGGCTCGGAGGCAGTCTGGAACAAAAGGCAGTCCTTGGGACAAATGGCCCCCAGAAGGTTGTGACCTTCTGACTCGATCCTCCAATTCAAGCTAAACTCCCACCACAACACGACTGGGTAAGATGGTCTGAGGTCCTTGGGGGGGCGTCTGGTGAAAACCTGACAGGGCATCAGGTTTCTTGTTCTGGGAGCCTGGGCGATAAGCTAAGGTGAAGTTAAATCTGTCGAAGAACAGTGACCAACGAGATTGGCGGGAATTTAACCTCTTAGCTGTACGGAGGTACTCCAGATTCTTGTGGTCGGTCCAGACCTGGAATGGAACCTTAGCCCCCTCTAACCAATGAACTCCTCTAGTGCCATCTTCACCGCCAGTAACTCATTGTCGTAATTACGCCTCGGCTGGGCTAAGTAAGCGGAGAAGAAAAGGCGCAAGGGTATTTGTTATCCTTGCCATTACGCTGCGACAGGACAGCCCCCACGCCGGTGTTAGAGGCGTCTACCTCAACGATGAACTGCTTTCAGGATCTGGCTGTTGGAGAACAGGAGCAGTGGTAAATCTTTGCTTTAGTTCTAGAAAAGCCTTCTCCGCCGAGGGGGTCCACACAAAATGAACTTTGGGGGGAAGTCAGAGAGGTCAGTGGAGCAGCAACGGTACTGTAAGCCATAATGAATCGACGGTAAAAGTTGGCAAACCCTAGGAAGCACGTGTAGTAGGGGTAGCCCAGTCCTTTACCGCCTTCACCTTCTCCTGGTCCATTAGGATGCCTCCTGGAGTGACCACAACCGAGGAAAGGGACTGTGTCCAAGTGGAATTCACACTTTCTGCCTTGGCGAGAGTTGGTTCTCCAGGAGGCGCTGCAGGACTGCATTTAACATGACGAATGTGTTCTTCCTTGGAACGAGAGAATATTAATATATCATCAAGGTATACAAAAACAAATTGATTAATCATGTCATGCAGGATGTCGTTAACCGGTGGTTCTGGAAGACAGCGGGGCGTTAGCTAGCCCAAACGGCATGACCAGGTACTCATAGTGCCCCCTAGCGGTGTTGAAAGCTGTCTTCCATTCATCCCCTTCCTTAATCCTGACGAGGTGGTAAGCGCCGTGAGGTCAAGTTTGGTGAAGATAGTAGCCCCTTGCAACAGCTCAAAAGCAGAATTCATTAGAGGAAGGGGATATCGGTTCTTAATAGTGATGTTATTGAGTCCCCTGTAGTCAATACATGGCCTGAGAGATCCGTCCTTCTTGCTAAAAGAAGCCAGCGCCAGCAGGAGAGGAAGAGGGACGGATGATGCCAGCAGCCAGTGACTCCTCCACATATTTCTCCATGGCCTCTTGCTCTGGGACGAGACAGAGAATAGAGACCCCCTTAGGGGGGCGCTGTGCCAGGTTGGAGATCAATGGCAGTCGTAGGGTCTGTGAGGGGGCAGAGACAGGGCACAGACTTTGAGAAGACTTCGGCTAGATCATGGTACTCACTGGGGACCTTGGACAAACCGGAGTGACTGGAGGCTCACTGGATCCTCCCTCGCCCTGCTTGGCGGGGAGCCTTGGCGGAGGCAGGAACGCAGGCAATGAGTACTCCACTCAGCCACCTGTCCAGTCCTCCAGTTGATGGTGGGGTTGTGTTGTTTCAACCAAGGGAGGCCCAGGACGATGGGAGCAGAGGAGGAGGTGATGACATGGAGCCGGATCAGCTCCTGATGGTTGCCGGAGACAATGAGCGGAGTGGGGGCGTAACCTGGGTCACCTGACCTAGCGGTTGCCCACAAAGACCAAGTGCTTGGAACGGCGAGGTAGCTTTGGGGCTGGAGCTGGAGCTGGTTGCACAGGTTGGCGTCGATCAGGTTGATGTCTGATCCTGAATCAAACAAAACATCAGTAGTCAACGATCGCTGTCGAAAAGTAGAGTGACAGGAACCAGCTTTGGGTCATTGTTATCTTGAACCAGCTGTCCGATCCTCCCACTCACCCTCCTTTTTTGAGTAGGGGA
Source organism: Gymnothorax javanicus (assembly GCA_029692085.1). Lineage (NCBI taxonomy): Eukaryota > Metazoa > Chordata > Actinopteri > Anguilliformes > Muraenidae > Gymnothorax > Gymnothorax javanicus. The sequence goes on from CM056206.1 coordinate 22,740,624, forward strand.
CAGCACTGGATACGATGACCCGCCAGCCCACAGTACAGTGAAGTCTCCTAGCTGGCTTGTGGCGATAACCGCAACGGTCGACCTGCATGGGTTCTCCAACCCCGGGGCTCGCCGGTCTCCTGGATAGGATCGCCCGGGGGAGATCGAAAGTTGCCACGCTGGTCTGACCGTCGGGACTCTGAATGGCTCTGGCGCTCCCTTTACGCTGCTGGATCCGAGAGTCAATCTGGATGGCCACTCTGATGAGCCCCTGCAGATCAGATAGTGCGGGACGCCAACTCATCCTTGATGTTCTCTGCCAACCCCGGTAGAACACATCGCTCCAGTGTGTAGAGGCGCCAACGAACGGAATTGATTAATCAGAGACACTGCAGCCGGCTTGCCAGAACTCAGTAGTTTCCTGCCTCTCGCCCCTGGTAGGACCGGTCAAACACCTCCCTCATCTCCGCCATGAAATCTTCAATGGTGCGGGTGCAGGGGTGGCCAGCGTCCCACATTGAGGTTCCCCAGTCCCTTGCTCTGCCGGGTCAAAAGTGTGATGACGAGGCCACTCTGGAACGTGAGGTAGGAAAAGGGGCTGTAACTCGAATATGATCGAGCACTGGGACAGGAATGCTTTGCAGGTGGTGGGGTTCCGTCATACTCCCGTGGGGAGTAAGACGGGCTCGAATGGGAGCTGCCTCAAATAGTGCGACTGCAGGACTGGGAAAGGTGGGACCCCGAGTGAGATGCTGAAGAGTAGCTCTCATCTAAAAAGTCAGAATGCTGCTGAATATTCTTGTTGTTGAAAAAGTCGCTGAAGTTCAGCAGTATCCGCTGGAGTCTGTACTATCGACTCGCACTGAAAGGAACGGGCATAGACTCCAAATGCAGTTCAGCATCGGCAGGGCGTTTATTGGGATTCACAAAGCTCATGGTCAAGACAGAAATGGATCAATAGCCAGGCAAACAGAGATATGCAGGATGGGCAGAATCGAAGTCAGGGGACAAGCAAAAAGATCCAGTAACCAGAATAATCAATCCGCACAAAGACAGTAACAAAGAGGGTTGAAACTAAGGGAATGGAAGGGGAAGGAAAAAGGGAGTTGGATGGGACAAGGAGAACACAGGAGAAACTAAACAGATGGATACAAAATGGGAATTAGGGAGAACGAAGTACTAATCACTCAAATAGCAATCTCACAACGCAATACAAACAATCAAATTTACGGAGAATCACAAGAAACGAAGCTTTCAACAATCGAAACGAGCAGAATAGCGCAGAAACGAGACTGACCAAGAACGAGCTGTGGTAGAAACGATGTCGACAAGAAACTTCGGGAAAGTGGGTCTTTTAAACACAAACAAATTAAGTGGAGGCCCAGCTAAACTCAGAACAGGTGAGAGGAGAGGCGGATCTAGAAAAGCAAGGACGGTGATAGGAGAGAGAGAGAGGAAGTAGGTGGGATCCTAACTTTGAACTAACTAATCACCCATGCCTAACTGAACTGCTCTAAGTGTGGATAGTCCAATCAGAACAGCAAGAGAGAAGGAAGAGGAATTACCAAACCGAAATTAATGGGGAAGAGAGTGTGATGAAAAAGACAAGATGCCATGAGACAGAAACGGAGGAAAACACTGAAGACCAGAGACAGAGCAATCATCCAGAAACACACATGCTCTAATGAATAAATATAATAAATAAATAAATAAATAATAGCAATACTAAAAACTAGAAACTAAAAACAAGCATACAAATCACTGATTTCTAACATGCAAGGCCTTCCCTGAAAGAGATGTTGTTGTAAAACCTCTATATACTTTTCAGCATTAATAATGCCTATCCAGATGTGTAAGCTGCCCATGCTATAGGCACTAATGCAACCCCATACCATCAGAGGTGCAAGCTTTTGAACTGAGCGCTGATAACAAGCTGGATGGTCCCTCTCCTCTTCACCCGCAAAACATGGCGTCTGTGTTTTCCAAAAAGAATTTCAAATTTTGATTCATCTGACCACAGAGCAGTTTTCCATTTTGCCTCAGTCCATTTTAAATGAGCTTTGGCCCAGAGAAGACGGCGGTATTTCTGGATCGTGTTCACATGTGGCTTCTTCTTTGCATGATACAGCTTTAACTTACATTTGTGGATTGCACGGCAAACTGTGTTCACAGACAATGATTTATGGAAGTGTTTCTGAACCCTTGCAGTGAATTCCAGTGAATGGAATTTGGGTTTGCATATTTCTAATGGGGCTATTGACATTAAATTTTCACCAGATGTTAATTTATGGACGTATTTGTTTTGATTTCTTGGTATGTGTGGATTACTTGGGTTGTTACTGACATCTGGTGAACCATAGTTCAGCTTATTAAAGGCTCAGGTCTTTGCACTTGAATCCTCCTCTTTATTGCTACACAGGTGCCTGCTGCATCAGGGCACCAGTCCTCACGCATACAGCACAATTTTAAAGTACATTTAACCTCTGTCTGGATCTTCTGTGGTGTAATGGAAGTTTGTGCTGAAAATGATTCTAAAAAAATTTGGTATTAGACCATGTGGCCCTCAAAACTTCAAAATACAGGAGAAAGGGCTGGAAAACTCTGAGCCATGGCAACTAAAATAGTCAACACCAGTACGTATGCTACCTTTTCTGATGATCCTGTTGCAGAACCAAGGCATTACTCTGCTTCCAGGAGGAGTTGCAACGAGTTGATGGGTCTAGACAGGGTTATAATGTGAGACATACCATGACCCCTTTCCTTAGTAATCTGCACCATCAATTGATTTTTTTTTTCATTTGATTTTACTGATGAACAATTTAAATGTATCATTGCCTTGGATATTGTCAGTTTTCACTATTTCACTGCGGTATATGAGCAACAAAACTGGCTTATATCATAATATTTATCTCCATACTCCCCTTTTTAACGCCAATAAGCAATAGGGACCTTTATCCTCACAGAGGTGAACTTGCTTACTATCCCCATCCACTCTGACAAGCATGTGCGCTTATGTTGGAAATGTGATATGACGATATTACCTCTGAATAATACACATAGCTCATGAGCAGTGTTTATTTCCTTTGTGCTTTGCAGAGAAAACTGTTAGTTACAATTTTGTTGGGCATTTATGGCCACATGAAAAATAAGTAGAGAGGAGATCTCAAAATGAAGTTGTTTATTTTGCTGTATGGTGTGATATGTATGGTACAATTACTTTGAAGCTTTTATTTCTGTTCAGCACACAAGCACTAATAATTTGTTGCGCCATTATGCGGAAGTTTTTGATTGTAGATTATTGAGCAAAAAAAGAATGATTGGCTAGAAAGCATGCTTTAGCTCAGCATTATTATAGTAAAATTGCCTTTACAGTTGTCTTAAATATTTGTTTTCTGTCTGAAATATTGCCACTTTAATTTTAATGGAACATGTCAAGGGAATGAATGTAAAAATATTCTCTTTGAAGTAGCAGGCAGTGAAGTAGTCAACTGGCTGTTATAAAAACATTTTATATCCTGCCATATTTTTAGCTTGGCTGTGTTTTGCAGTCGTAGGGGTACCTAGGGTCCCTTTAAAAACATGTTTCTAAAGGTTCTTTTTAGTTCAGTTAACACTTTTATTCCCCTTTCACTCCTGTGGTTATTCCAATGCTCCAACATCCCTACCCACCTGGGTTTTATGACTATTGTAGAGGTGGAGAACTGCTGCCACCACGTGGTAGACCTCGGTATTGCAATATGAATGCTGCAGTTAATACAAAATTGGGAGTCCCCCCACCCTTTGCCTAGCATTGCATCACACCGTTTTCACCCCCTACACCCCCCACCCCAAGACAGATTGCAGCTATCAAGACAGATACCACTGGAGAGGATTAAAAACACGTTGCTATAGCAACATCATTAAAGAATCACCTGAGAGAAGATCACTGTGGCCATCAGAAAGACAATGATTAAACTCTTGACTTTTTTTTTTTACAGCTGGATCTATGACGCAGAAGCCATAAGGCAGTGCATCTGTGAGAAACCACAGAGTGTAGCCAAAGACAGTTCTAAGATTGCAGCTAAGCGAAAATTCTCCTGCCGCAGCTTGAAAAGAGAGGCTTCTGGAAAAATTGGTTATTGATAAACTTTGGATGCTTTGAATGATATTTTTACCATGCATTACTTTTCTTCCTAAATATTTTAGTACCGAAACAGCATTGGCAGTTGCTAAAATGAATTAAAAATGCCTAAAGGGAAGACACTGCTGCAATGAGCCTGGCTGCATAATTAACGGGTCGTCCACTTGGCTGTTTGTTCCAGTTAGCTGCAGCTCTGGTTATTGCTGCTATTGCTGTTCTCTAAGATGTGCTCACAGGCTAACCGTTATCGTGAGGTCTGTTATTTTTTTTTTTTTTGATGCGTCATCCTGATAGGTGAGGGATGAGTAAAATAAGCAATTGAAATGAGCTCACCTTTTGTTGAGGTTGAATGACCAGGGACCCTTTGTGTAAGGGTGGGAGCCAAGGCCTCATTTTTGTCCATATCCTTTAATATGCTCTAAGCTTAGAGACTGATTTTGACCTATCAGAACAATTTTCCTTTGGTACGGTCTACTTTGAAATACCCTTGATTATAAACAATAGTCCCACAGGTCATAAAATTTTTTGAAGGGTCACTCCCTTCCAGTTCCGGCTGCGGATAAAATGGGAAGCATTGTATCATTTTCTTAGCATGGTCCTGGCTGTGTGTTCTGTTTTATATTTGGGTGCACATTAAGTAGTCGTGCCTCATAGTGTGTCAGGGTGACAGCCAACCTCAAGCACAGACAGTAGTGACAGCAACCAGAGTTCATTAAGCAGCAGGCAAGTGGGCATAGTCGGATAGGCAGTGGTCATTTAACAAGCAGGCAGAATTCAGTAAAAAAAAAAAATCACACTCCAGAGTTGTCGTCACAAAAACAGACAGGCAGTCTTCAACAGGCTTGCTGGAACAGGTTTAAAGGGCAGAGGCAGATACAACTAAACAGGATCGAAAACCTGGAGAGCAGTCAGACAGAATACAACTCGTACAACACAGAACAGAGAGTAGGAATGACGCAATTGCAACTAGACAGAAACACAAGAAAATACAGTACATATACACAGACAAACAAGCAAGTGAATGGGAAACAGCTGAGAGAAATAAACACTGGGAGTGGGGAGACAGCTGGCAATAACACAATAATTGAAATCAATTCACAAAATGAAACCAAAACTGACACACAGCCAACATGCGGGGAATCCAATTCACAGAGACGGCAAACATAGCACATTAAAGCGAAGGGTGAACAGAAGCACGAGGACATGAGAATCAGAAATGACAGGCAGAGCCTAACTCTGAAATGCAGACAAACAAGGAAATCTAAAAAACATGACTGAATTACAGATTGTGCCGTTTCTCAGAGTAGAGGCCGCAGCCTTTACGTGCATCTTTAGGCTGCTGCTGCATCATCGCAGGCTGATCCCTTGGGAAGGCACTTTTGAATACATCCGAGAAACGCAGCCCTCATCTCGCCTGATATCAGACGGCATTGTCAACACGGAAACCTAGAGTCATCAAGCTGACAATTCCGTTCAATATCAGGCAAGATGAGGGCTGCATTTCTGAGGCGCATTCGAAAGCCCCTCAGAGTGGAACAGCCTGAAATGATATTGCAGCCTAAAAATGTAGCCTTTGAAGGCTGCAACCAACACTTTGAGAAATGGTCCATGGATTCCTGGCAATTGTGCAGTTAAATGCATTACACCTGCGTTTGACTTCTCGGGCAGGTTCTGTACTGAAGATGCACTGATTTAAATCCTCAAAGACAAGTATGATCAAAGTTACGTATGTGTTCATTAAAAAAGCTAAAGATTTGTTATTATTATCTCTGCCTTGGAGGTTATGTTTTTAGAAGAGGCTATTCACCCTGCAGCAGCGCAGACAAGAAAAGCACTTATGCAATTTC